>NW_006494931.1:8953099-8971776 GCF_000471905.2 Amborella trichopoda | reverse complement strand
CTACTACTACGTACGTTACTTAACGTAACGTAACGTAAGTTAAGTAAGTAAACGAAACGAAACGAAACGAACGTACTACGTACGTACTAGTAGTACGTACTCTCTCTCTCTCTCTCTCTCTCTCTCTCTCTCTCTCTCTCTCTCTGTAAAAATATGAAAGGAGGAAGAAGTGAGAAGGAGAAGAGAGATAGATATGGGAGTTAACCTTGGTAGCAGCGGCGTCTTCGTCTGCCCTAGCCATGTCGACATCGGGGTTGTCAGCCCCTTCCATGTCGACCTCGTCTGGGATGTCTCCGCCGTACACCTCGTGCTCCTCTTCCTCCATTGTCTCTCTCTCTCTCTCTCTCGCTCCACTTTCTCTCCGTGAATGCCTAATATAGTGCGGCCGATTAATTTCTACTGGTCATGAATTTCTACTGGCGGCCGATTAATAGATGAACGGTGATGGTGAGAACGCATGCAAGGCCAGCGGCCCGTTTTCTCTCTCTCAGCCACCGTCCATCGATTTATTCCATGGCCTTAAGAACTTATACCATGGACTCAGAAAGATCTCATGGATCGTGGTACTCAAGTCTAGAGAGAGAGAGAGAGAGAGAGACAGCGAGACGGGGTTAGCAATGGGCTCTAGGCATCGTGGTCGAGGTCGGGGCAATACAAGACGATGTCTTGAGTACCATTCCGACTTGGTCCCTATTCTATGTGACGTATTTCTTTTACGTTAAAATATATATATATATATATATAAATTAACATATAAACACTATCTAAACCGATTTGATGAACACGAATGCTTAATATATATAATCAAGAGAGGCACTATCTAAACCGTTTTGATGATCACGAATACTTAATATATATAATCAAGAGAGAGGCATTAGGTTGGCACGAAGACCGCTTGAGGGTGAGAGCTTAGAAAGACCTTACCTTGTTTGTCTATTATTGAATAGCAGTAATCGTGATTAATATAAACATTTATGTTGAGAGGTAAGTCAAATTTTTTTAGGAATTTATTTAGTTTGACAGGTTTGTCCAAATGGAGAGGGGCAAATGTATTGCAAAACTAATATTTAAAACATATTGATCCAAATCAAAATAGGTTGATTTAGATCAGTTTTCATGGGAATTGGTTTGGTTCCCTCAAATTATTGGGAATTAATCCAACTCCCTCTAAATGTTAGGAATAGGCCGGTTTTGATTGGATCCTACCTAGAACCGACCAATTCCCACTTAGAAAAGGTCGGTTCCTAGTTCTATGTAGTTTTTAGGTTTATAAATTTTATTTTCAAAACTTTTTACTTGTTAGATGACCCACATTATCTATATAATTGTTATTTAAATAAATTTTTGTTTTATATTTTAGATTTGTAATTACTTAAAACTAATTACATTTTTTATATATGTTTTTTAGATTTCTATCTATTTGCTAAAGGCCCCACAATTCCATGTGGATGGCTCCTCATCTACTAGATGGAATATAATAAATATACATTCCCTTTAGTATTTTATAATTTATCAGTGCTAACTTTTATCTAACCTCTCTAATATATGATAAACCTTTTAAAGTTTTAAACTTAAACTTTTATGGGCTATAAGTATATACTCCACCTAAAAATTTCTCTATTAGTTTAAAACTTTTATGGGCTATAAGTATATACTCCACCTGAAAATTTCTCTATCTTAAAGTGCAGAACGTTTGGAGGCCGTTTGGGTACTGGAAATCTATTACGTGACAATAGATTACAGGGAAATATGCTATTTTCACGGTTTGGGTACACTTAATCGTAAAGAAATGTAAAGAGATTATGCGAGATTTCTCTAAAAATCAGGAAATCCATTATGGGGTGATAGGTGAAAAATCTATTACGAGAGTGACGGTTAATTTTGAGAAATCTTTCGTGTGCGTTTTTGCCTATCCTATCTATGATTAAAAAAAATCTTCTAAGCCCTCCCTCTTCATAATAAGTAGGTGATCCCAAAAAGCTTGTCCCCTTTATCTGAAGGCATCAGCTGTCATATAAAAACAAAAATAATAAAAATAAAAGTCAGTAATCAATGATAAATTACACAACACAATTATAACAAAAAATTTCACACAACATAATGTGATCCCCTTTTTAAGCTCGTCCCCTCATCTGAAGGCATCAGTGTCCGATAAAAACAAAAATAATAAAAATAAAAATCAGTAATCAATGATAAATTACACAACACAATCATAATAAAAAATTTCACACAACATAATCCTCATAAGAGATTACTAAAATCTCAATTGAAATAACATATCTCTTTAATCTTCTCCAATACCTCAAAATTTTATACTGCAATTACCAAACTTTCTAGTTTACTAATCAAACTTCTTCCCAATTTTTAACTCGTACCCTACAGATTTTGAATTTAGTATCATAAAATTTATTGTTTATTTGAAATTATATAGAGAGACATTTGAAAGACTTCTATATAAAATAAATACAAATAAGTCTTATCATAATAAAATCATGTTATTCCAATCATATTGTTCCAATGACTTATCATGTTGAAACCAATGTCATGTTAGAAAACATGTGATTGCATATAAGTAGGAAATAGTGTCATGACTGTAAAATAATACAAGTTATTATTAGAAAATCTTTTGGAATGGTGATAATGTTATTAGTAGAAATCTTTTTGGAATGGTGTAATGATGATTTTAATTCAGTATTTTAGTGGAATTTTGTGACAAAAAAGAAAGAAATTCTAATTCTGTATTTTAGTGGAATTTTGTGACAAAAAATAAAGAAATGATAGTTTATAGGCACGTGCTGGTAAAATGTTGGTAATGCATTTCCTATATTTCTTCCAGACATAGCCAAACAATAATAATGTATTTCTCAGGTTGCATCTAAATACTACCTAAACAATAACAATCCATTTACAGGTAATGTATTACGCCAATAATATATTTTATTGACAATATATTTCTAGGTATCCAAATAGCCCCTTGGTGTCTATGAAAGTTCTATCATTTACAAAAAACCATGGGAAAGAAAATGGTAACCAAGTATCGATCTCCCTCTCTCTCTCTACCAAAGATTTTGAAGTTTTACGAAGCTCAAGCTTAGTCATGGCAATATTATTGAAGTTTTACAAAGCTCAAGCTTAGTCATGGCAATATTAGATTCTAGAGCAACTGTCATGCATTTTTCGGATAGGGGCCAAATTTTACCATGTCGGTGACGTTGTGCTATAAAGAATTTTCAATGTGATGAAATTTGGCAAACTAAAGGTGTTTTAATTATTATAACGCATAATTTACGAAACTAACGTTTATATTTGAGAGAGAGGGCTTAGTAGTAAATAAAGAGTGCATTTGCAGGGATGAAAGAGATAGAGAGAGGCATAATTAGAGATTGAATGTGGGGATGAGAGAGATTTCCTCCCAACTATATTTGTAACTTTTATTTTTTTTTAACATGATTATGCCCCAACTCTATGCAAGAAACCTCTAAGC
Source organism: Amborella trichopoda (assembly GCF_000471905.2). Next base: position 8,968,292 of record NW_006494931.1, on the reverse strand, counting down.
TAAATCAAAGGAGATCATGTCGAACCTATATTTTTCAAGCAGATAATAAGAGATAAATTAAATACCACATCTATAAACAAAAAATATTGATAAAAATATGATATGGAAATAAGTAATTTATTTTAACAAATTAATTTTGTTTTTTTAAAAAAGGGTAGGCAACAACCCCTATCTTTGCAGACACATGAGGTCTTGTAGATTATAAAAATATGAAAAAAAAATTGAGTTAGAGAGATTCTTTTTGTTGCAATGAGTTGTATTTTTTAACAAATTTATAAAATTAATGTAATGGTCAACAAACGCTCAACATGAAACAGGTTCTTAGTATTTTTGTATTCTTGACAAAAGAAAGAAAGTACATAATGAAAAAGCCTCATTTTTTTTAGAAACCTAAAGAACTAGATTTTTAAGAATTTTTAGTGATTTGTTGATTTTTTTAAGGCCAGTTTGGCCTATATGGTTGATCCTTCGATCTGGACCACCAATGTACCGATCTAGATCAGTTTTCGGGATGCAACCGATATTATCGATCCATTTTTCATAAACATTGAGTGAAACTATTCTTGATCTAGTGTGTTGAAAACACATGCTTGCTCTTGTTTAATGGTCCATCAAATTGATCTTAAAGTCACAAAAAAAATAAAAATTAAAAAGGGAAATTAACTATTTAATGTTTTGCTTTTACCCCTATATTTGGAATTCATTCCAAAATACACATAATTAGGAACTTAAAATAGTAGAAAAATAATAAAATATTAAATAGTTGGTAATGTGATGTATATTTTGATAAATTCTATTAAAAAAACTACAGTTAATGTGCAATAGGTTCAATTTGGGATTGAGACATTGGATTATGTTGTCAGTCTTTACTAAAGCATGAGTGGGAATTCGATTGGGTGAAAAAAAAGGGCAAAAAGATAATACGAAAAAAGAAAATTGAAGTTTAAATCCTTCTCGTTTTCAAGCATGCAGGAGCGTTATCTCAAGACAATATTTGCCCCCCTTCGATACTGTAAAATTTATGCATAAGGAAAGGTAATTCTTCCTCGAGATATAAGAAAACAAAAAAGTCTCTTTTGATGCTCTAAATCTATATTGCACTTGAGCTTGAAGCCTACAGTAGACACCAGATTCTTGTATTGTATAGAGAGAGAAAAAGAGAAAATGAGTAAAGAGAGAGATGAATGCTTAGTTATGTTCTCTGTATTTTTGTAGAGAATAATGTGAGAAAAAGTATTAGAAGAGCATAGGAAGTGTATCTTTCGTATGGGAAAATGACCCCTTTTATAGAGCTTCAAGAGGTTACTCATTTATTATAGGAGTGGTTACATGCATCACCAACAATCATAAGTTACATATACGCCCTTAACTCAATAGCAACTGTTAAAAGCCTTCATTTCTTCAATGGCTAGTGATTGTTGGATGTCCCACATGAGCCATGCTCATAAAAAAAATATCAAGCCTCGAGCCTGACCCATCACGTGCTTGGGTGAGGGGTGCCTCATGTACCGATGTGAGCATGCGTTGCAAAGTGCGCCACTAATTGCGCTTGCACCCATATCCTCGCGCATGCCTGTATGCACGTGCACGTCGTACGCTTCTCATGCTCCGCATAGGCTCCATCATTCTTTTCAATTCACACTCTCTTTTTCAATGTCGGACTAAAAACCCATACCTTTCTCTCTCTACAAAATACATCTTTATAAAAACCACATGAAACCATTATATTATTTTGAAATACGTACATGTATTTTTCAAAACAAAAAATACTAACATTTTCCTTCACTATTTCAGAAAACATTTTATATGCATACCATGAAGGTATCTTTTAATTGGAACCTCCACTTGGAGTGTACACTACAAAGTCCATTAAGTACCATGATAGCATAAAACTTTGAACTAGGTTGCTAATCTAACAAATTGGTAGAACTCACAAACTACTTAACTCTGGTATCTTTTAGTTGCCAACAAATTTTGGGCATTGTGCTTATATCCCGATTTCACAAGTGCTCTAGAGATGAGTCTCATCTCATAGGAAGCGGCCTCACTTTCACATTTATATAGGTGTGTTTATCAAGAGTGCCCCTGTACATAAAGCACTCTAACTTGTGTATAGTCCATAGACAGTATTAAGAGTACAACTCAACCTACTAACATATAGGTTATCTCTAAACTTATCCACCTTATGAATTTTCTAAGAATGGGAGCTTATAATATCTTATCATCTAGTGACTAACCTAATCATACATATAGTTTGTTTTTATGACATTGAACCAAGGATTTTGAGATTAAAAAATGCTAGATTGGTTTTCCACTATAGATGATTACTCAATGGACTTTGACCCCATTTTTTTGGACAGCTTACTACTGTTATCTCTTGGAAGGCCTTTTGTCAAAGGATCAACCAAAATTTCCTTTGGTTTTATATATTCTATACTAATCACTCCATTTTCAATTAACATTTTAGTGGAGTTATTTTTTTGAGCAATATGTATAGATTATTCATTATATACATAATTACAAGTTGTCGCAGTAGTAGCTTGATTATCACAATATATTATGATCACAAGTATATGTTTTGAGTATATGGGAATGTCATACAATAAAATTTTTAGCCATTTTGCCTCTTTATTTGTAGAGTTTGAAGCAATAATTTCAAAATCCATATTAGAGCGTGAAATACACGTTTGTTTGTTTGATCCCTATGATATAACTGTTGGTGTACTTTTGTCTTATGTAAGACTACATACATTCTAATGAACCTTTGATGAATATTGGGTTGTGAATGACCCATATGTTGCCTGGAAAATATATTACTTAGTCACAATGTAAGACTGAGAACGACCACTTGAAGACATGCAACAAACATAGGATGAATGATCGTCTTTAATAGATGGTCAAGAATAAGTGTGGTTCTTAATGACATTATTCAAGTGTGCCCATTTGACGATATTTCGAGTGTGGCTTAGTCTATGAGTTTTGAGATTCAGCAAAGATTCTCGAAGACTCAATTCCAACGGTAGTCTCAAGCTACCTAGAGATGGCTTAACCCATTTCAGTCACAAGGGCAGTTTCAAGCTGTACAGAGATAGCTGAACCCATCTCAATTCCAACGGCAATCTCAAGCTTCCCAGAGATAACTTAACTCATTTCAGTCTCAATGGAAGTTTCAAGCTACCTAGAGATGGCTTAACCCATCTCAGTTCCAACGACAGTCTCAAGCTGCCCAAAGATGACTTAACCCATCTCACTCTCAACAGCAGTCTCAAGCTGTCCAGAGATGGCTTAACCCATCTCAATCTCAATGATAATCTCAAGCTACCTAGAGATGGCTTAACACATCTCAATTCTAACAACACTCTCTTAACCCATCTCAATCTCAACAATAGTCTCAAGCTACCTAGAGATAGCTTAACCCATCTCAGTCTCAACAGCAGTCCCGAGCTGGCTAGAGATGGCTTAACCCATCTCAGTCTCAACGACAGTCTAAAGCTACTCAGATATGGCTTAACCCATCTCAGTCTTAACATCAGTCTAAAGCTTCCCAGAGATGGCGTAACTCATCTTAGTCTCAACGGCGGTTTCAAGTTGCCCAATGATGGTTTAACTCATTAGTATCATCGTCCGACAGTTACAGCCTTAAAAGCTTTACGAGTCATGCGACATTCAATTGTCAAAGGGTAAATTTCTTCCTCGAAATGAGAATTCTCTCATAAAATCAGTACCGTTGAACTTTTGATTCCTTGCTTCACCACCCTTAAAAGGTGTCGCATGGATTAAGTTGAACAACAGAAGTAGTTGTAGCCGATTGACAACAATGATGTGTCCCTGATTTTGCTCTGGCGAGATCATAAACTTCGAATATTTAAAATTTGAAGACAAGCACCAACGATTGTATCTGCGTGAACAACCTAGCAGTGAGATCTACAGCATGGAATATAACACAAGAGGTAAACAACATCATGAAGACAAGGACTATGCCATGCAAACTCTTTAATTCAAATGAATGAATAAATCTAAGATGAAGATGGAGGGTTGACATTCAAAGATGGAAAAAGCATGGTCTTCCCTTTAAAAAACCATAATTTAGCAATATAAAAAGGGGACTTCTCGATTGAAGAGGGGCCGCACATTCCTGATAGACATAGCGCAGTAGAGATAAGTGTTTTTATGAGGTCCTGCCTCAATAAAAACTAAGAGTGAAAAAGAGAATGATGTTAAAGACACAACGAGAGAGATAATCATTTCCTATGACTCATTTGAGACCCGTTCTCTTAGGAAGACCAGACTAAAGGTAACACCTATGCATGCATCCACATGTATATGGGTATGCCCTCGATGTTATCGTTTCCTTTTAATATGTTTGTATTTTCTTCCTTAGAAATGAATGTACATGTTTCAAAGCTAGAATCAAAGGTTTTCAGCTTGATTTATTTTCTTCAGTCGATGTAAATTATAACATAGGATTAAACCTCTGGAGTTGCTCAATGCTTGGTATAAATATAAAGCTTGTGTTTCTGATGTAAATTGCATGGGTAAATTTGGCCCCAAATGTGATGTCCTTTGGTTTTCTATTTGGAGTCTAGTGTTTGTCTAAACATTCCCCTTTCAAGCATCCACATTTCGAAGTGTCCAAATCCCTGGGGACTCCACTAGGGAGCAATTCACCTTTCATCTCTAGTTGAGTATAGGAAGTCGAATCTCTCTCTAAGATATGTCTTGGTTCACAATCTTTTCTACACTACTCTCGTGTCTTCTTTATTCACCCTGACTAGCGAACCCCTGTGTTAATCACAGGTTGTCAGAGGTAACAATGGCTGCAGTAATGACATCCTTCTATGTGGGAAGCATGGAGGTTCCTAAAGCCGCAGCTAGCACACATGGTGGGAAAGCAGTGACTACAGGACAAGGGTCCAAGCCATGAACTTCAAAGGCTAAGACGATGTAGAAATCTCAGCCTCAGGTGGACTTGGTCCCAAGCAGCACAATGTTGAGAGCGATTTTGACTTACCCCAACCAGCGTCCACAGACCAAAGCCGATAGCGATGCTATGACTTGAAATGTCTTAGGACAAACACGACCACCACATTCCGCGAACCCAGTCGTTCTTGCGTGAAAGAAGGATAGCCGCACTATTCCTATTAGGTTTAAACCACGACCCCTGCCGTTTGAGCCCTCCATTCCTTCACCCTAGGGCTCATGTTTCCTACCTTTAATCATACGGGTTCCACGCTCAGCTGTCAAGAACGCTCATCGGCTAGCAGTTAGAAATCCTCATGATACTAATCTATCTAGATTATCGTATGCAGCCCACATGCCGGTGGTTAAGCGTTTTCGTAATGTTAACTCACTTGATTCGCATGATGCTCATCGGCTCTGGATGGAAATCCTCGTGATACTAATCCGTCTAGATCGCCGTATGCAGCCCATATGCCGGCAGTTAGGCGTTTTTGCAACTCTAACTTGCCTGATTCTCATGACTCTCATCGACTGGTGATTGGAAATCCTCGTGACACTAATCCGTCTAAATTGTCATATACAACTCATAGACCGACAATTAGGATTTTCACAATGCTAACTCACTTGATTTGCATGACACTCATTGGCTGACGGTTAGAAATCCTCGTGATACTAATCCATCTAGATCGCCATATGCAGCCCATATGCCGACTGTTAGGTGTTTTCACAATGGTAACTCACCTGATTTGCATGACACTCATTGACTGACGGTTAGTAATCCTTGCGATACTAATCCATCTAGATTGTCGTATGCAGCCCATATGCCACCGGTTAGGCATTTTCACAATGCTAACTTGCCTGATTCACATGACACTCATCAACTGACGGTTAGAAATCCTTGTGCCACTAATATGTCTAGATCGTCGTATGTAGCCCATATACCAGCGGTTAGGCATTTTCATGACGTTAACTTGCTTGATTCGCATGGCATTCATCGATTGGCAGTTAGAAATCCTCGTGACTCTAATCAGTTTAGATCGTCGTATGTAGCCCATATGCCGACGGTTAGGCATTTTCGCAATGCTAACTCACCTAATTCGCATGATATTCATTGGCCGACAGTTAAAAATCCTTGTGATGATAAGCCGCCTAAATCACCATGTGTCGTTCTCTCTCAGATAATCCAAACTTGTATGTGATTTGACACAAGATGATTACAACCCTCCTCGTGTCCCCCAGGCAGAATCCAGGAAGTACAACCACGCCCCAAACACACATGTTAAGATACTCCTCGAGCACACGCACATGGTTCTTACTCAATACATCCTTAACAGAGTAAGGGAAGCCACTTCAGCAGACTAGCATCGTGTGAACAGTACACGACCACAGCAAGGCTAGGAGCCCGATCAATTTGGAAGAAGATTTCATATGATCTAGGAGACGATTTTTTGAAATATGACATTGTAATATGACGGGGACGACCACCAAGGAGGTTGACAAAAATGAGGAAACCCCGAGGGGCAAGATGACCCCTTGGTTTGATGACATCTCATCTCTCATCTAATGAGGGACCCCCACCTATCAATCCTCATACAAAGAAGGCAAAGCGTCATCAAGCTATTGAGAATCCTCACATCACTCACAACGTAGCCAAGGCACGAAAAGATCTTGCCTTGCCTACATTATCGTTCCCTTTCAAGCTACCAGAGTTCATCGCACCAGTTTCAGACAGTGATGCACCGGACCACTTGAACGGGACCCTGTCATAAGCATAATGATGGCTAAGATAGGAAGTGACCCACTTAGACCTAAAGAGATAGTGCGCCTTAAGACAATGTTGGCCCAAAGAGAAGCATAGCTTCAAGGGCAGGTTGCCGAGCTTGAAACGTTGAAGCTGTCAGGGCAGCTCTTAACCCTAGTGACTCTTCAGGGCAGCAGTCCTCAAACCTGACTATGGAGAACCGGTCAACCCATGAGCCTACACCACACCTACCTCCGCTTACAACCAACATCGTCTTGACATCAGAAACAATGTGTGATCTAGTGATGGAGAATCTGTGAGCACTCCACCTTTTGGGTGTACAAACGCTTGACATGTATTGAAAACCATACCCACCGTATGTCTATGAAGTGTCGTATCCCTCAGGGTACTAGCGTCTCAAATTTCCAAAGTTTGATGGGCAAGACTCCCCTCACCAACATTTGGCTCACTTTGTATTGGTGTGTGCGGATACAACCAATAACGGGAACATTCTGATGCGATAATTTTTACAGTCATTATCAGGCCCAGCCTTTTCTTGGTATTCACGGTTGCCTCTTGAAACCATATTTACATGGAAACAAATGCGATTATAATGTGGATTCCCATTTAAGGAGAAGACCCGCTGCCATAAGTGTCTATGACGCCCTCATGCTTTCAAAAGAACTATGGGCCGCTTTGATACAAGCCCTTTCATCTCCTGAAGAATTCCATACCGAAGTCGATCTGGTTGAACTCAACCCAGCAGTTCTACCTGAAGCTATGTCATACACCTTTTCTAATAAAAACTTGCAGCTAAGGACAAAGCCTCATAACTGCCCTTTGATGGTTAATGGGGTTTTACATGGCGTGGTTATCATTTAGATAATGATCGATGATGGGTCAGCTGTGAATTTTCTTCCTCTAAGAACTTTGAAGTCCATAGAAATAGATGTCCAGAATTTGCAAGAAGGACATATGGTGCTACATGGTTCAATCAAGCTACCTAGCAGGCTATAGGGAGCTTCAGGTTGAAGCTCAAGACTGACAAATTGGAGACCTACACGATATTTCAGGTCATTTAAATGAAGGCTTCCTATAATGTGTTGTTGGGATGTCCATGGTTGCATGACAATGGTGTCATCTCCTCAACCCTGCATAAATGCTTCAAATGTTTCAACGAAGAGAAGCAACATACGGTCTATGCAGACCGAAAACAATTCACAAAAGTGGAATCCCATTATGCGGATGCCAAGTTTTACAACCTCGAGAACCTAGCGCCTCACTCTGCTGAAGAATCAGAAAGAGAAACTGACTCTAATGAATATCAAGGGATTGGGCAAGCTTTGATTAAAGCTTTCGAAGACCTAGATGTCAAAGAAGGAGCTAGGCCACTCACCACCATCGTCCTAGTGAATGTTGATCAAGAGATGTTGTACCATGTTGGAGATGGTTTGATCAACTTCATCCTGAAGATGAAATTCAAGGAGGGACGACATGAAGAGTATAATGCTTGTCCTTTGAAAGACGGAGCCTCAAAACCACAATGGTCCTTATATGGTCCTCAAGCTCACCGGTTTATGAGGAATATGAACTATTACCTATCTACTAATCAAGGCCTAAATGGCATAAAGGGGACGATAGTGCATTTTCAAGTAGTTAAAAGTGTATCCCGAAAGAAGTTCAATACTTAAGGGCTCGAGTATACTCTGACTCTTAAGACTGGCACAAAGAATGTTCACAAAAGGAAATGGACGGTCCAATGTACCATGACATCTGTAAGTAGCCACGATGACCAAGATTCAGATAATGAAAGTGAGATGGAGTCTGCCCTACTACAACTGGAGGATGGGGGCTGAGCCACAATGGACGAGCTAATAGAAGTTGAGTTAGATGAGGAAGGGGACCACATACCCACATTTCTGAGTTCCTCTCTAGACCTAGAGGAAAGAAAGCAATACATCGATTCCCACTGTCTTAACCGTGGCATCATTGCATGGAATTACCATGAGATGCTCGGATTGGACCCCATCGTGGCAACTCGCAAGCTTTCCATCTATCCCCATATCAAACCGGTGAAGTAGCTCTAGAGAAAGTTTCATCCAGACATAACGCCCCAGATTGAGGCAGAGGCTAACAAGTTAGTGAAGGTTGGATTCATCAGGGAAGTGATATACCCTAAATGACTTGCTAATATTGTGCCAATCAAGAAAAAGAATGGGCAAATTAGGATTGATTTTTGTAACCTCAATCCAAGGACGATTTTCCCTTACCTTTAAACGAAATCATGATTGATTCGATTGTAGCATGCAGAGCCTTTTCGTTTATGGATGGGTATTCTGGCTATAGTCAAATCAGAATGGCCATTGAAGATGAGGAATTGACTGCCTTCAAGACCACGAAAAAGATATATTGTTACACAGTAATGCCCTTTGGATTGAAAAATGTTAGCGTCACTTACCAGCGTGCTATGACAATCATATTCGATGACATACTCCTTGATGTAGTGGAGTGTTATGTCGATGACCTTTTGGTCAAATCAAAGGATCAATCCATTCACCTCATGGAACTAGAGGCCGTGTATAGGAGGTTGAGAAGGCATCAGTTGAAAATGAACCCCTTGAAATGCGCCTTCATGGTAAAATCTGAGAAATTCATGGGTTTCATTATGAGACATTGAGGAATCGAAATAGACCCTACAAAGATACGTGTCATCTAGGATATGCCTCTACCAAGGAACTTGCAAGAGTTAAAGTCTCTCTAAGGTTGCTTGACATACATCAATATGAACCTCTCAAGGCATTGCAGGCCTTTCTCTCAACTTATGAAGAAAGATGTCCCCTTTGAATGGGATGAGTCCTACCAAAATGCTTTCCAAGACATCAAGGACTATCTGTTGAATCCACTAGTTCTTACCGCTCGTATACCTAACAAGCTGCTCATTGTGTGTGTAATGGCATTGGACGGATCATTGGGTGCCCTCTTGGCTCAGCGCAATGATGAAGGGAAGGAAGTGGTGTTATACTATTTAAGCTGCACCATGATGCTCACTGAGTATATTACTTCCCCATCTAGAAAATGTTTGTTTAGCACTAGTGTTCGCAGCCCAGAAGGTCCAACACTACCTTCTGGCTCACTTAGTGCAGCTGATATCTCGGGTTGACCCGATCAAATACCTTATGACAAGGCTAGTCTTTTTGGTATGGCTAGCTAAGTGCGTGTTGCTCCTTATGGAGTTTGACATCAAATTATGTCCCGCCGAAAGCTATTAAAGGGTAGGCTTTAACCGATTTCTTGGATGCTCATCCCCTGCCTGAGGGGTCCCCTTTGAATGAAGATCTGTCTGACAAGGAAGTCATGTGTGTTTGAGGGTATTTTTCAACACTTATATCCCCGGTTTCAATAAGGATAGAGCAATTTGCGATCTAGGTCTGCAGGTACCAAAATGCATGTGGACTACGGGAGCAGTAGGTCAATAAGCCCTGATCCATAGTGAAATTTATGGCAGTCTCATAATATCCCAAGAATGCTAAAAAATGTGGCTATGGGTCTCCTAAGAGTACCTGCCAAGTTTCTTCATAATCCGACGAGTTTAAGGTAGTGCAGATGTAAAAACCGTTTTCGAAATTTGGCCTCTAGGGCACTGAACATGAACCTTATAACTACATCCCTATCATTGGAACATTAAACAATCATGAGGCCACTGCCATTGGATTCGAAGCATTCAAAAACCCCCAGGGATTAATTTTTAGCTTGATCAGACTTTTTTGGACCAAGTTATGACCAAATTACTCAAAATTAGTATGTAACACACTACTACGGTGCACCCTCAGTGAACCACTTTCCATTAATGGAAATTGATTTTTTTGATTTTGGGTTCAACTTTGGATGCTCGTATCTTCTTCATCTTAGGTTGGAATGAGCCCAAAATTTAGGAACATGTTCGTCTCGTCGGTTCGCTTGATTTGATATATGGCACGCCCGCTGGTGTAGCCTGAGCCGAGAGAAAACATAGAGAGAAGATCACAATTCAAAGTGAAGTGACAGAATTTTCAGCAAGCGTGCTTCTTGATAAAGCAGCTACATCATGATGCTCACACATCGGATAGACCTGAAACCATATCTGTTGTGACCACAGCGTTAAGGGCTTCACCCGAGCCAAACCTCGCTCGTGATGGACGGTTAGATTCGCCGCACGACAGGGATAAACTTGCTGCACTTTCCAGCCACCGGACTAAATTCTTGTCAACATACATAATTTGGAAAACGGTCGTTCGGGCACTAAATCGAGCCACGTTCATTGCCAAATGTTCATGAGGACATGCTCGTCAAAATGCACAGAAGAAATCGAAGAAAAACAGTAAGAAATGGGCGTAATCTTGAATCAAAGATTACACGTTTCTCATATTTTTCCCATATCATGATCGCGGCCTAAAACCTCGATCCACGGCTCGCAATTCATACCAAAACGACTGTCTCCCCGACCTGATCAAGAAAGCAATATTCTTTTAGCAAGATAGAGGCCAAAAAGACCTCGAACAAGCCACGAAAGATCGTAAGAGTTGCATTGCCATGATAGGGACTAAATTGAAATTTATGGAATTATAGGCAAGGGGCAAAATCATCATTTTACCCCTATTTTCTTATTTTTATTTAAATAATTTCAATGCCATTTTTTGACAATTAGGTTAAAAATTAGGCATCCACCTATGTTTGGATTGAAATTCTATATATACACGTGATGAGAACATCTAAAAAACTTTTGATGAATTAAATTTTTTTGGCTTGTGCTCAGCTTTGGGTCACGTTTTCTTTTTTTGGAGAGAGAAAGAGGAGAGAGAAAACTTTGGCTGGTACCCCTGGGCCCCATTGATGTGATCTTCTCTCTCCTCCCCTCTTTCTCTCTCTTCTCTTTCTCTCCTCTTCTTTCTCTCTCCTCTTCTCGCACTTCACTAGGACAATAGGGTCTGCTACCATCCCAAATTCTTTCTCCTCTTTCCCTCTCTTATTTCTTCTCTCTTTCTCTCTCTTATTTCTTCTCTCTTTCTCCCTCTTATTTCTTCTCTCTTTCTCTCTCCTCTCTTCTTCTTCTTTCCTTTTCTCTTCTTCTTCTTTCTCCCCACTATTGATTAACCTTTGAATCACCGGTTTCAAATATATGAAGTTTTGAGTATCATGAGCATGGTTTTGATGCCATTTTCACCACTTGCTCTTATCGGTGACTTGAAATGGTGGTTCAGTTGGTGACGGGAGATAAACCATATTTCGAGCCAGAATTAATTCCAACACTTTTTCTAGTGGGTCTTTAAGAGGAGTGTAATTATCCTCTAGGCTTGGTTATTATTTTGAGCGTTGGCTCTATGCTGACCCCTTGGGTCTTGATTTTGATTGTTATGTTGAGTAGCAGAACCTTGAGCCTGTCCATTAATGACAATCTCATTAACCTGACCGGAAGCCTTCCCCTTGTTATTGCTTTTGCTCTTATTTTGGGGAGTCGTTATTGATTTATTGTTGGGCTTGGCACTGAAAGGTGTCCCTTTAGCCCTTTCATGTCGTGCCACTCGCTCGATCATGGAGTCGAAGGAATGGGGGATAAGACCTTAGCTGAAAAAGGTCCTGTATTCAGGAGCAGCATTCTTCAAAGCCATAGAGATTTTGGCTGGGTCTGTCAGTGGGAATTCTACGACCTGAATTGCTGCCTCGTAGAATCTCTCAATGGATTCTCCTGGATTTTACTTCGTTGCATTGAGCTCGCTCAAGGAGAGAGATCTTGGTGTCGACCTGCGGTAGTGAGAGACGAATAGGTTGAACATTTCATCTGGAGGGATGTGCGGTTGAGCAGACATTGATCTTCGATGCCAGTTAAAGGCCTCACCGGTAAAGGTTTGCGAAAATATCGCCTTCAGTTAGTTAGGCCTGTCTCGCAAAGCTCTCAAGGAGAGGAGATACACATTGACATAAGCATCTGGATTGCTCTTCCCATTAAGCTTGTTTCTAAATTTTGGGACAACAAATCCCAGGGGAAGGTCCTCCATGCCTCCAAGGGTCTCTTGAACATAGGCCTTTAGGGGTAGAATTTCATGCATGCCCATTCTTACGAGCATATCATGCATCTCTTTTAAGGTGCCTTCTTGTTGGGTATTTGGCATGACAGAAGGCCCACCGGTCGATGGGTTCCCAAGTGTAGATTGGTATTTTGAGATTTGGGGTAAATGTTGGCTTGCAAGAGCCTGAGATTGATGAGCCACAGTCACCAGGGTGGTTTGATACATTTGTGCCTGAGGGGCATACTAACCCATAGGTGGTGCCACAGGTTGATGAAATTGCATGGTTTATTGGACCAGATGAACTAGAGGGACCGATTGAAGAATCAGCTAACTCGGTTGTGCTAGGGGTTGACCAATACCACTAACTTGGTTTGGGTTCAACCCGTAAGCTGAGGTATGAATAGTGTAACCTAGGTCAACTAGACTTTTAAGGGCAGCTTGGATGCCTATTTTGCCTAAGGGTTGGTCTAGGTTGATACCTCGGCTTCGTACAGTGTTCAGGACATCATGAGCAGTACTATGGTGGCTTGAGGTTGGGTTGGATTCCCTAGACCTAGGTGGGTCTTGGTTTTGAGATCGTTGCTCGTTCGACTTGTGGTAATTGGCGTTAGATACTGCGTGAATTCTTCCCTCACTTGACTTCTACTTTAGTTGCCTAAAAGCCCATGTAGGACGGCACCCGGTCGGACCCCTTGACTATTAAAGTTTTTTGAGCTGAACCAGCTTTTCGGGTCACACAAATCTCAAGATTAAGAGTGGAACGTTGGGAATTTTCCTCTAATTGAAGACTTGGGCTTTGGATAATGGATTGGGTTAAGGTCTGTTGATAATTCCAAGGGATTGCAGCATACTGATCCCTTGGTTTGGGCAGGTTAGGCTTAGAATAGGTTGTGGAGTGATCATCACAGTCGCCTTGAGTGACTGACATGGTGACTCTCTTTGGTTGGGTTCTAGAATCTAGACTTGATGACTTAGGGCAGACCTAGTCGTACTTTAAGGTTGAAACCTTGACTGGGACTTAGGTTAGGACTAGACGGGAACCTAGACTTGCTAGACTCAATTGGTCTTGGTTTAGACCCTGAACTAAGGTAGGCCTAGTCTATATCTAGAGGTAACTCTATGACTAGACCTATGCTAGAACCTAGTTTAAGATCTAGACTAGTTGGATTCGAGTCTTGGTTCGGACTAAGAGTGGGTCTAGGTTCGGACCTGGTTGTGAACCTGGTTCGGGCCTGGACTGAGCTGGGTGCAAGCCTGGGCTTGGACCTAAAGGGTTGTGATAATCAGACCGAGTATGGACCCGGACTGGATCAAAGTTGGTTTAGGCACGAGCCCTTGGCTCAAACCAAAAGGGGGCCTAGGTTCGGACCTGGGTGTGAACCTGGTTCGGACTTGAGCTAAACTGGGTCCAAGCCTGAACTTGGACCTAGAGGGTTCATCTTAGACCAAAAGCAGGTCTGGACTGAGATCTAAGACTAGCCAATAAAAATAAGCAAGCAAGCGCACAAAAACTTTTGATCTAGAATAGTATTATAGGTAGGCTTGGCATGAGAGTGGGTTCCTAATTATTGAAATATGGCTAGGCCGATATAGGTACCCACAAAGGTCCTGGCCTCTTGTTATAGGATGTTCACTAGGTCCTACTATACGCGGAGTTGTTTCCTGGCAAAGGATTACGGAGGGGCGCTTACAATTAAAGTTACACGAATCCCAACCACCTCGACTCTCAAAGCTAGGTTCGCCTCACGCCGTTAACGCGAATTTTGGGGGTTTTCAAAATATTAATTTGCTGGTTTCCTGGGCACTCCGAGTCCAGTGTGTGCTGGAGTGTGTAAAGAAGCATGAAATTTAAATAAAGTCAAGCATACAATGCACACAAACAATAAAGGAAATAAGTGAGAGCTCGGCATCGATCGTGCCTAGCGATGCACTCTTCAAGGTGAGAGAAATTCACTCGAAGCACAGTGTAGATGGAGGGGTAAGAAACCCCTAAGAAGGTGAAGTCAAAACAGTGAGACCAGACACAATCTATGCTAAGTCGAGCGCGGCCCGAGTCGAGGGTGACTCGAACGGGACACGGTTCAGGGAGGGTGTAAGCAACCCTCAATGTATTTTTTTTATTTTTTATTTTTTTTATATTTTTAACTTTGATGAAACATAGTTAAAATAAGAATGGTGAAAGTAGGGAAAACATGGTTTTAGTCAAAATTAACAAACTAAAATAAAATAAAAAAGTCAAAAACAACATAGACCTATCTAAAGTAAAATATTTTTTTTATATTTTTAAAAAATTTATTTTAGGTCAAAACTTGGTCAACATGGAGAAAAAGGTCCCTGGAATAAGCCTGTGGGGTCCCAGAATTTTTTGGGACACTTGCAGTTGGGCGACATGGGTGGTGTCGCCAAGGCGGCACTACTGGTGTCGCCTTACAGAGTGGGCAACACTAGC
>NW_006494931.1:8918282-8942440 GCF_000471905.2 Amborella trichopoda | reverse complement strand
CCTCTTAATCCTATGTCATGGACGGCGGAAGCCCACTTGCAGTACATGTTTCTTCTCTCTTCTCTCTCCTCTGTCATGACGACGGAAGCTCGTCGCCGTCCATGTTCCCTTCTTTCTTCTATCTCTCCTTCTTCCTCTTCTCTCTCTCTCTCCTTCTTCTTTTCCCTTTTCTTCTTCTTTCTCACTACTCCCTCTTCTCCTTTCCTCTCTCTCTCTCTCTTCCTTCTCTTCTTCTCACTTGCACAGTATTAGTAGTACTGTGCATGTCTCCCTTTCTCTTTCTTCTCTCTCTTGTTCTTCTTTCTCTCTCGTTTGACCAAGGGAGGCTAAGTCAAACACTGTCATGGTAGTCTCGTCATCTAGCAGTATTGCCGCTGGGCGGGTCTTAGTTACCGTGCCCGTCCTACTGCCGCGATAGGCTAGCCATCGTGTCAAGTTGGCCATTGATTGTTTTGTCATCTAGTAGCATTGCCTTTGTGTCGGTCTAGTCACCGTGCCCATCATGCTACCATGTTGGGTCAATCACTTGCTGGTCTAGCTACTGTGTTAGTCTAGCCACCTTGTCAAATTCCTATCTTTCCCATTCCTCTATTCTATATCTTTCTTCTTCTTTCAACTATCCTTTTACCCTTTCTTCTTTTGGATGTGCACGCCTATGTACATTCGCTTAAAGGCAATGTGGGATCCCTTCGGCTCACTTGTCTTATAAAATTAACCATGTGTGTGTGATTGCAGAAACATGAGAGTACGGGCCATGGGAGGCGATTCCAACCCAGTTGTAGGACAGGGGGCTTTCTTCATGATCTAAGAGGGTGCCCAAGGGAGCCCCGAGTAAGTCTGTAAGGATCACAATTTTCTGGACTCACAACACTCACAGCAACAGAGACCTAGACACTCACGACGGTAGAGGGAAGGAAACACCCACGGCAGTAGAGAGAAGGGAGTACACGCCTGATGCTAAGGGAGAAGACTTAACACTATCTATGAATTTTGGAGGTATCAACGTGAGTATAGAGAGGGAACGACGTGCATGAAATGGTAACATTGCAAGTGAATAAGTGACATCGTTGAGGGTGTAAGAGGCAACGCCGTGCGTAGATGAGAGGAAATGCTGTGCATGAAACGGTAACGCCACGCACGAATGGAGGCATCGCCTCGATCATAAGAAGTAACGCCGTGTGTGAACAAGGGACATCGCTGTGAGTGCAAGAGGCAACGCCGTGCAAGAATGGAGGCATCGTTGTGAGTGCAAGAGGTAATACAACATGCGAATAAGGGACATCGACGCGAGCGCAAGAGGCAACGCTGCTCGCGAATGGGAGCATTACCGTGAGCGTAAGAGGAAACGCTGAGCACGAATGGGAGCATAACCGCGAGTGTAAGAGGCAATGCCGTCTGTGAATTGAAGAGAGAGAAGAAGCTGTAGCATCGCCGTTTATAGCAACGCCGTGCATGAAACTGAGTATCACCTCCCATGAAAGGCGGAAGGAGTAACGTCGTGCGTGAAGAATAATAAACACCACGTGAATAGGTGACCAACACCATGTGAAGATAGAGAGAGAAATGCTGCATGCGATAAGAGGGTAACGCTGCGCGTGTTCGGTCAAGCCTGGTAAGTCTGACAACAAGGTCAGTGCCGCGCTGAATTCGTCAACACCGCGCCGTGCGAGTGATGCCAGCTACAACCCATTTTCCCACGTACTGCCACGTCAGCCACAATTGATCTCACCTAACCACAGGCTTTTAAGCCATGCCCCTCTCCACTCCCAACGTCGTTTGCTCGTTTTTCCCTTCCTCTTCTCTCAACTTTCTCTCTCTTAAGCTCAAGTGTGAGCTCTCTGCTGCTGCTGTTGCTGCCTTTGTGAGGCTGTCACGAGGAGTAAGAGGGTGACCTTATTGTGGAGTTTGGAGCGTCGTGAGCTTCAGGTAAGTGGGTCTAGCTTCTTTGCATCAACAATAGTAGGAAATGGGTTTTGAATATTGTTAGTGGGTTAATGATGGGGTGAAAAATGTGAGTATGAATGGGTTTTGATGGGATTGGAAATACTAGCTGCGTGCCTCCAATGTCATGTTGTTTGAGCCATGGAAATGAATTTGTGGATTGAGAAAATTTGTAAAATAGTTCTCTTATAAGGCTAGTTATATATGAATGAGATTTTGGATGAAGTTTTATCTTAGTTAATGAAGTATTGAATGATCTTGAGGTGTGCTAAGCTTGGTATTGAGATTTTCTAGCACTGTGACTATTCTCGTGGTGCACTTTTCAGTGGCCAAATGATATCTTGAATGAGAGATATACCAGTCTGTTCTATTTGTAGTTGTTATACTATTTCGAAATTGTACACGATTTAAGAAATATGCCCCTGAGTATGAGCATGTGTCACTGTCACTATGGCTAGAATTTTCCAGCAACTGTTGCCTATTTTCCATCGAGCTTTCGACCTTCCCAACGATGTCCAAAAATTTTTAAACTCCTGCCATTTAAAAGATTTCCAAGTAAACTTAAAGTCACATGATTTGAGAATTTCAAAATTCTCGAGGTTTGTGAGGTACACCCTGAAATGCGGGGGCATGTTGCTGTTGCGGGAAATATCCAGCAACTGTCATATGATTCATCTCAAGCTTTTGACCTGTCAAATGATTTCTGAATGCCTTTAAACTGCTGTCATTTCGAAGATTACTGCGTGGGCTTGAAATTCCATGTTTTAATTATTTTATGATTCTCCTTAGATTGGGAGTTACGCCTAGAGAGGAGGGGTACATCAATGCCATACAACCTAGAGACATTCAAAATTGTGCATGTTACATGGTTTTGCAATTAACTCTGGCCAAATGTAATCAAATTACCTTCATGTGAGCTTTGATTAAATCTATTTTAAAATCGGCTTCAAATCACACTAAAACACGCCACTGCTCGATAAGTGTACTCCTTTTCCTACAAGAAGGTCCCAATTATGGAGTTGATATAATATGTTCTTTTTTGCTTGAATCTTTCACTGACCAATTATGTGACGAAGTGTTATGTGTGGGGATTGATAAACGTCAATGATATAAGATGGTCTTCCTGTAATAATTGTCATATGTTAATTTTCACGGAGTTATGAGCCCAATTTTATGCGACCATACAGTGAGTGGCGGTCTGATAATTGCTAATGCCCTGTGATGACTATGTGATGCATATCCTTGAATGCCACCATGGATTATGATTGCTAAATTGACAAAGTTTAAGGGCCTTGAGAAAGCTCTCGTAATGAATACCTTATGTTAAAAAGCATAGTGTACATGTTAGTTATATAGTTTTGTATGAGACATCAGACTTTAGCGACAAGACCAGCCTTGGCTACCATGGAGTATTGACTGAATGTGAGAAAAGGATGATACTCGAATGTTTTGTTCTAATACTGTTACACTAACCACAATGCAATGGGCTACCCATTGGTAGTGGATATTGCTATGTTCTTATATTGTTATACTGACCGCTACGCAATAGGCTACCTATTGATAGTGGAACTGATGTGATCAGCATTATGAGAAGTCCCTGACATGCTTTGTGAGTATTGCATGGCTAGGAGTGAGATTGAGGGGTGCCTGTTTTGAGAGTATTACCGAGCCTACTTATGTGATTGTGATTGTTACCGGTTAGGTGCGTGCTTTGAGCGTATTGCATGACCTGACTCAGTGATTGTTACATACTTCCTATGTGATTGATACTGGTTAGGCGCATTCTTTGAGTGTATTGCATGACTTGACAAAGTGCTTACTGTGGAATGAAGTGTGCTCAGTGATAAAGTAAGAACGAGTTCTGTTATGATAAGAACGTACATTGTGAAACGTGTTCGGTTATGGATAAATGAATGATATCATGAAGTGCATGGTTGTATGTTTCATGATAGTATTTGTTAACGAAAGGCTTTCTGGATTGCTACTCCTTATGATAATTATTATCTGCATGGCGAGTTTGAATAATGATTATTGTATTGAATGGATGAGAATTCTGATACTTGAAATAATGATCATGATAGATATAACAAGGAGATTTATGATCTATGTGATGTCTATACTGTGATAGTTTATAAGTGAGTAATGTAGTTTGTGATACCTGGATGTATTAATTGATGATGCTTAGTACCTAGACTTACTGGGCTATATAGCTCATTCTATCATTTTTACCATCTCTATAGAGCAACAGTCACAGGTGGAAGAAGATTGGCCTAGTGGAAGCTGTTGGCATTTGGGACTCGAAGCTGTCAAAAATAATTCTTTCGCATTGTGGGTTTTATGGGAACTTTGGCCCTAATTATTGTTTATTATGGGTTGTGTGTACTATTGGGCCCTGATGCCTCGAACTGATATGTAATGATTTTTATAAATAATTTATAGTGGACTTTTTGGAGTATGGTTTTTAGATTCTGCATTCAAAGTTGATGTTTTAGTTTTTCCATGGTTTGTTGTGTTTAACGCATTATTAAAGCGTTGAACCACTCCGACCTGAGTGGCATTCGCTACCTCCGGTTCACGGACCCGCTCTCGATCGCCCTCCGGTGAGTACGGTAAGGGGGACGCGGGTGGGGTCGTGACATTATGGTATTAGAGTAGCCAGGATAGGTTCCTTGGCTTAAGGAGTTCAGGAGTATCCTTAGAGTGGTTTTAAGGTAGAGTAGTGGGTGGATAGAATAGTGGTTGGGTGTTACTGTGACCAGGTTGAATATGCCGAGAGCTCGTGGCTACTATGGGAGTATCAGTAACTATGAAATTTAAGCCCTCGATAAATTTTGTAGGACTTTGGGAGCTATGACCCAAATCATGAAGAGTTAATGCCGACCCTATCTACCCCTACGTTGGAGCAGAGTGATGGTAATCTGATGGAGAAGTTTAAGAGGCTGACACCCCCAATTTTCTTAGGGCAACGAGGTGTAGAGAAAGTAGAGAGATGGCTAATGCAAGTGGAAAAGATCTTTGGAGTTTTGCAGTGCTCAGATGAGCAAAAATTGAGGCTGGGTACCTCCATGTTAGAAGGGGACGTCGAACATTGGTGGCGTTCGGTCCAGCAGGCCTGGGAGGAGGAAGAGATATAACTTACTTGGGAAGCATTTCTAGAGGCCTCCAACAAAAAGTACTTCCCTGAGTCTGTAAAGGAAAGGAAGGAGGTTGGATTCATAGAGTTTCAACAAGGGAATCTAGCCGTTAATCAGTATGTGGCAAAATTTTCTGAATTATCCCGATACGTGCCGCATATCATCAACACAGAGGCTAGGAAGGCAAGCAAGTTTGAAAGAGGTTTGCAGTCCGATATTAATGGGAGAGTTTTATCGACCAACCTTAAGGCCTTCTCTCAATTGGTGGACTTAGCTAGGAAGGTGGAAAAAGACTTTGATGAATATTGACTGAAGAAAGAGAAACAAAGGACAGGGCCGTCGCCCTCTGGTGGTCCACGAGAAAAGGGAAGTTTCAGGAATAACAAGACCCAAAGGATCTCCCAGGGCGACGTCAAGCAGAGCCAGCTCATGCATTGTACCTCTTATGGCATGTGGCTTTCAGTGTTGGCTAAAGACAAAAGCATATTACAACTATGGCAAGTCGGGCCACCTGATTAGAGACCGACATTGAAGAACGAGCCCAAACCCAAGACTCATGGTTGAGTCTTTGCACTCGACTGGGAAGGAGTTAGGACCTCGACTTCAGAGAACTAGAAGCGTCATTTGATTGTAACATGAAATCAAAAATTTTGTTGGACCTTGGTTCCTCCCACTATTATTGTAACACCATATTTGGCATATCTAATAGAATTTGAACCTTGTTTGCCTGACTGTACTTAAATTGTGTGCAATTGATTGGGGATCTTATAGAGATCCTTTTAGTATAATAACTGTGTGGAACTTTGCTTGAGGGGTATGCCCTATCCCATCTAGTTGAGAGCTAATGCATGCCATGTGATTGAAGTGATAAGTGTTTTATGTTTTGACCTGTGTGGTCAATCTTGCAATGAGTGAAATGTGATGTATGAATCATGGTATGAATGTAGCGAGTGCTGCATGGTTTCTTGGGCATGCTTTGAGCGTATTGCATGACCGTAGTTGTGTTAGTGAGTTGCTTGCTTTGAGAGTATTGCAGAGCCCGACTCTGTGATTCTACGGTGCAGCTTTGAACATATTGCATGGCCGTGATTGATACTGATAGGGTGCCTACTTTGAGCGTATTGTAGGACTCGACTATTGTGACTCTGATGAGGTACCTGCTTTGAGCGTATTGCAGGACCTGATATTGTGATTGTACCGTGGTGGCTACTTTGAGTGTATTGTAGGACCCAGCTATGTGATACTGATAGGGTGCCTACTTTGAGCTTATTGTAGGACTCGACGATTGTGATCGATATCGATATGGTGCCTACTTTAAGCATATTACAGGGCCTAACCTTATGATATCGGTAAGGTGCCTACTTTGAGAGCATTGTAGGGCCCGACCATGTGATTCTATGGTGCATGCTTTGAGCATATTGCATGGCCGTGATTGACACTGATAGGGTACCTACTTTGAGTGTATTGTAGGACCCGACTATTGTGATTGTGATGAGGTACCTGCTTCGAGCGTATTGCAGGACCTGGTATTGTGATTGTACCATGGTTCCTACTTTGAGCGTATTGTAGGACCCGGCTATGTGATACTTATAGGGTGCTTGCTTTGAGCATATTGTAGGACCTGTCTATGTGATACTTATAGGGTGCCTACTTTGAGCGTATTGTAGGACCTGACTATTGTGTTTGTGATGAGGTACTAGCTTTGAGCGTATTGCAGGACTTGATATTGTGATTGTACCATGGTGCCTATTTTGAGCGTATTGTAAGAGCTGACTATGTGATACTGATAGGGTGCCTGCTTTGAGCATATTATAGGACCCGACGATTGTGATTGATACCAAAAGGGTGCCTGCTTTGAGCGTATTGCAGGCTCTGACCTTGTGATATCGGTAAGGTGCCTACTTTGAGCGTATTGTAGGGCCTAACGATGTGATTCTATGGTGCATGCTTTGCGCGTATTGCATGGCCATACTGTGATATGTGATTGATTGGCATGCTTTGAGCGTATTACATGGCCATACTGTGATATCTGTTTAATTGACATGCTTTGAGCGTATTGTATGGCCATACTGTGATATTGTGATTATACTGGGGTGCCTACTTTGAGTGTACTGTAAGGCCTGACTTTGTGACTGATACTGATGGGGAGACTGCTTTGAGATTGTGGCAGGGACTGACACTATGATTGATAGTAGTGAGGTGCCTGCTTTGAGAATATTGCAGGGCCTAGTATTTTGTGACTGTGATTCTGTGGTGTGTGTTTTGAGTGTATTGTATGATCGATGCTTGTAAGGTGCCGCCTTGTGAGTTTTGCTGGACCTTATTTTGAGACTGATACAAATAACCAACTAGTAGTGACTGAATTAGTTGAGATTGATTAGAGTTGAATGGCTTGATTTGATTTGTGTGTGTCAACTTGTTGATGTTGGCTAGTTGGGTTAATAGGGTGTCTGAATTGCTAAGGTATTTGAATGGTTAGAGCTTGACGTTGTGTGTGAAATGTGAAGTATGGACTATGTGATTACTGGAGATGAGAACATAGACGGTTGTATGAGACAGTAGTGGATGTGTGGGGGCACTCCCCAGATTATTGGAATTTCATACGTATGATTTTGGGGACAAAATCCTTTTTTTAGGGGGGGGATGATGTAAGGACCACAATTTTATGGAGTCACCGCACTCACAGCAACAAACACCTAGACACTCATGACGGTAGAGAGAAGGAAACACTCACGGTAGTAGACAGAAGGGAGTACACGCCTGATGCCAAGGGAGAAGACTTAGCACCGTCTATGAATTTTGGAGGTATCACCGTGAGTATAGAGAGGTAACGCTGCTTGCGAACAAGGGACATCGCCGCGAGCACAAGAGGCAACGCCGTGCATAGATGAGAGGGAACATCGTGCGTGAAATGGTAACGCTACGTGCGAACGGAGGCATCGCCGCGAACACAAGAAGTAACGCCTCGTGCGAATAAGGGACATCTCCACGAGCGTAAGAGGCAACACTGCGCGTGAATGGAGGCATCGCCGCGAGCACAAGAGGTAACGCTCCGTGCGAATAAGGGACATCGTCATGAGCGCAAGAGGCAACACCGAGTACGAATGGGAGCATCGTCGCGAGCGGGTATGAGGTAACTCCATGCGCAAATGGGAGCATCACCACGAGCATAAGAGACAACGCCGTCTGTGAATTGAAGAGAGAGAAGAAGTTGTAGCATCTCCGTTTGGAGCAACGTTGCACATGCAACTGAGTATCGTCGCACGTGAAAGGCGGAAGGAGTAACATCATGTGGGACAAATAGAATTCGGATCTGAGGCCAGATCTGCCCAGAAATGAGTAGATCTGCTCTCAGATTTGTGGCAGAGCCAGCATGATCCAAGATATCAAAACTACGATTTTTGAAGAAAATTAATAAAAAAAAATCAAAGTAAAATAAAGTAGTAAGGAAATGAAGACAGAGAGAGGGTCGAGAATGATACCAAACCGGGCTGGATGGCCCGGGACTCCTGAGCCTTTTGAGGCTTGCCCGTATCAGGGCTGGTCTTCTTTTGTCTCTCTCTAATCCAGATACTAGCCAGCAAATCCCTCCAGTATAGGGTGTGCCCTATAGATGGTTCTAGGCTCTATCAGGCTTCAGGGTTGACGTTCCAGGAGGCTGGGGGTTTCTTAAAGCTATCCCTAGGGTAGCTTATCTCTCTCTGCGTTTTCTATCTCTATTGTTTTAGCTTTTTTCTTCTCTTTAAAGCCTCTTCCTATTTTCTCTCTCTGACCCCCTCTAAATGGTCTCTGAAAAGATCCTCAAAAGGGGTCAAATTTGTTGGGGAGAATCAACTCTTGCAACAAACAAATCCCCCCAGTCAAAGATACCATTTTGGGGAGGCAGATTTGGACCGCACGGGGCATGCTGCTCAAGTAAAATGAAAAAAATCAATCAGACTGGGTGGTGTTGCCCGGGAGGCATGAGACGTGCCACCAATGGTTGGGCAACACGCTTTGTGTCGCCCAAGGCTGGGCGGCTCAACTCGTGTCGCCTGGGCGGAACGCCCCACGTCGCACAAACAAAAAATGCTCCAAATCAAATTTTTTCTTTTCAGGTGTCTTTCTCAGCATCTTGTAAAGCTCTCAGAGAAAATTTGGGTCAAAACAAATTTCGTTTACTATTTTTAGTGATTGCTTTAGTAAAATAAGACATTTACAGAAATTTAGGTCAAGACATCTGCAGGGTTCTGCGCAGGCAAACTGGTTTCAGATCACAAGGTAGGCTATGTGAACTATGTTTGGGTTTACTAGGTTATGTGTGGTCCTAAGGGTTCAAAAAACCACATAATTTGCTAGATTTAAAACGGGGTGTCTACAATTGCCCCTCTTTTCCTGTCCTTCGAGGGATGGGTGAGTGGCAAAGAAGTAGACACTCTGGCGTTCCTTGTCTTTCTGGGGGTAAGCGAACTTCAAAGATAAAGCAGACATTTTAAATTTCATCCTGAAGTCACGTGGTTAGGGGGCACACCAACTATCCCTCTAAGTCATTACGCTCACCGAGCTCACCCACCTAGAGCATTTTCCTCTTAGGGTTTTCGGCGTGAGATGTCGATGAGTTACACATGCTTGAAACTCGAGTTGAATTTTCTGGCCATGTCACTTAATTTCAGGGGTTTTGCAGTTTGAATTTTTTATCCTTGGCATTTTCTTTAATCTCCTTAGGGTTTCTTAAGGCTGTTTATAAGGAAATGCTTTCTATAGGAAGAGACTTGTCTGACCGAATCCGAAGTGAGAGAAGAGGCAGCAACGAGGCAATCGTGGAAAACGTGGTATTCATCATATACGGGTGTCGAAACTCCTTCGTTTTAAAAACTTTTTACAAGTTTTGAAAGTAGGAGGAGATTTGAAATAGAACCCAGAGCAGGGACAAGTTACGATTTTAACAAATAAATTAAAGTATTTGAAATCACAGACATATAGTTGAAAAGAGAAAGATATTTGAAAAAAACATAGTCGGTTAGCAGTTTTAACTCCTGCAACTATAGAGCCCTCTAAATAGTTTAATGTCATGTAATGATGGGCCATACACCCGCCCCTTTTTCGTCATACGAGGATAGACGTTTGAATAAGGTGGTTGTTCCTTGAACACATTGAACAGGGTGGTTGTGCCCTGAACAACATTGAACAAGGTGGTTGAACCCTTAACACATTCGACATTTTACATCATACGAGGCTAGACATTACTTATCTCGGCTCTTTTACGTCACACGAGTTTGACGTTGAACTGGATATACCCGACCTTTAGCGTCATACAGGGCTAGAAGTTTGAACAGGGTGGTTGTGCTTGGAAAACATTGAACATGGTGGTTGTGTCCTAAACACATTGAGCAGGGTGGTTGTTCCGTGAACACATCCGACATTTTACATCATATGAGGCTAGATGTTACCTGTCTCAGCCCTTTAATGTTGCACGAGTTTGACATTTTTCCTGTCTCCACTCTTTAATGTCGCATGAGTTTGATGTTTTTCCTGTCTCGGCTCTTTAAAGTCGTATGAGTTGGCATTTTTCTTGTCTCGGCTCTTTAACGTTGCACGAGTTTGACATTTTTTCTGTCTCGGCTCTTTAAAGTCGCACGAGTTTGATGTTTTCCATTGAAACATGGTGGTTGTGCCCTGGATCGGATTTTAGTTGGCAGTTTAGGCTCATACCACCGAGGAGTGTTCTCTCTTTCTAATTTTATTTTTTTGAAATTTTGGAAACTTGGTTGGCAGTTTAGGCTCATGCCACCACGGAGCATTTTTATTTTTTTAAATTTTTCTGGAAAATTGGTTAGCAGTTTAAGCTCATGCCACCATGGAGCATCTGACAGGATGTCCGAAACCAACGTGCTTCAAAATCATTCGAAAACATTTTATTTCAAAAAGTCATTTTATAAAAAAGATGATTTTTTATTATCGAAATGTCCTAGGATCAGACCGGGACAAAATTTGAGAAACAAGTATGGGCGACACGAGGCGTGTCACCAGGGCAGCACGGGACATGCCGTCCACCCAATTGTTTTTTGTTTATTTTGATTAAATGACGTGGGAGACACGAGACGTGCCGCCCATATGATTTTTTTTTTTTAGCGAAAACAAAATTTCGGTGGCAGGTCTCGTACTGCCCGGCCCAGAGTGAGTGACACGGAGTGTGTCGTTCGAGCGGCATGAAGCATGCTGCCCATATGAAATTTTATTGTTTTTTTTATTTTTAGTGAAAACAAAATTTGGGTGCCATGTCTCGTGCCGCCCGGCCCAGGTTGGGCGACACAAAGCGTGTCGCCCGGGCGGCACACCATATGAATTTTTTTTTTTGTTTTTAATAAAAACAAAATTTGGCCGGCACGTCTCGTGCTGCTCGGCCTAAGTTGGGTGACACGGAGCGTGTCGCCTAGGCGGCACAAAGCATGCCACTCATATAAGTATTTTTTTTTTTAAAAAAAAAAATTAAGGTGGGCGACATGGGTGAAAACAAAATTTTAGTTGGGCGACACAGGTCGTGCCGCCCGAGCGACACTAGGGGTGTCGCCCAAAATTTTTTTTTGTTTTTATTTTCTATTTATTTTCCTTACATAGGGGAGAAAGAGAGTTGGGCGACACTAGGTGTGTCGCCCCCTTAAAATAAAACCCCCCCTTTTTCTTTTCTTTTTTTTTTTATATTTTGTAAATGGGTTGATTTTACGATCACCATTATTTTTAGTAGTTTTGTTAAAGTCCATTGGGACAATGGGAATTTTAGTCACAATACCAAATTTGATGGCATGAGAGTTTGTAATAAGCCCATTTCAATTAATGAAATCAGGATCAGAATTTTACTTTTTGTTTTGATTGATCTTTCTTTTTCTTTATTATTACTGTTACCATTGTTGGGGCCCTTTTTTTTTTAACTTGCATGTGTGCGATTGATCAATGATACAAAATAAAACACCTTCCTTGCACACATCTCTTTAAGCTGAATTTTACACATTCAGGCCCCCTAGCTGTAGGGTTTTTTCTCGAACGCACACACACAGGGATGAGCTTGCCCCATTTTGCCTCAGGGGATCCAATCAAGAGAAAACACTCCTAGACTAGCCAATATCGTCATTGACGAGGTTCACCCATCTCTGATATGTGGTAGTTAGTAGTTATACTCATACAACCATGGAGTGCTTGGTTAGTTTCAAGCCTTCATAACAGGCATAGGAAGTCGGCTTTGAGAGCGAGGCCAGTGTGACTACTAATTTATCCTCTTGTAGTGATGGAGGAAGTCCCTTATAAAAGGAGAAAGCTTTTGAAAATGGATGATTTTAACAATCAAATTGAAACAACATTTTCAAAAGGGATGGGCCTTACAATGTTGCCACATGTGGCCCCTTTGGTGGTGAATTTCTTTGTTATTCTTTACCTAGAGATGATGAAAGGATTCCCTTGCGAGATTGTGAGAACTCATAAATCACGAAGTTGTCTTTTCACCTTTGGAGCTTTCATCCTCTGCTTCGTGGATTCATGAAAAGTCCTCTGGATTATTATCGGGCTTTCCTCTTGGAGGGTCTCGACGTTTTCCATGGTTAGTCGAAAGCACTTCGATTTTCCATTCATGTCACCCTCCTACATCTTTCTGAGTTGGTTCTGTTGGGAACCTGCAGGGTTTAGGAGGAGTCTTTATCCTTAGGGTCTGCTAATGCAATATTATTGGAACTTGCAAGTACTTGTTTATACTTGAGTGCTTTGCACTGAAAGCTCCTTCTTGGAGATCTTTTTATTTCTTTTACCCGTGATGCCTTTCCAGGTTTTCACCATGTTCATTTTTTTTATTATTATTATTATTATTATTATTATTATTATTATTATTATTATTATTATTATTATTATTATTATTATTATTATTATTATTATTTCTTTGTGATGCCTTTTCAGGTTTTCATCACATTTTTTAGCCCGTTATGGGTAGTATTTTTGGAGATACATTGCATTAATGGGGTCGTTGAATTCGCATCCCTCCTGATTTTTTATCTTATAAGAATTGCCTGCATGCACTCGGGTAACGACGAATGGCCCCTCCCAATTAGGTTTGAACTTTCCCAAAGGGTGTGGATTTGCAAGAGTGGAAGATTTTCTTGAGTACCATGTGTCCTTCTCTGAATTGTCGAGGAACAACTTTTCTTTGGTATGCCCTCTCGGTTCTACACTGGTAAGCACCGATATTCTGTGTTGCTCATAGTCGTTTTTCATCCAAAATAATGAGGGCAGCGATTCGTGCTTCGACCTTTTATTTCTCATTTGAATATTTATGAATAATGACTCGTAGAGATGGTATCTCAACCTCGATTGGTAGCACCGCTTCCATACCATACACCAATGAGTATGGGGTCATGCAAGTAGGAGTCTTTTCAGTTGTCCGGTACGCCCATAGGGCGTCATTTAGCTTTTGGTGTCAATCTTTCCCCCCTTCTATTATTTTTTTTATGATTATGAGAAGTCCTTTATTTGTGGCTTCTGCTTGTCTGTTTCCTTGAGGGTAGTAAGGTGTGGAGAATTTCTTTGTTATCTCAAACCTTTTGCACATCTTAGTGACCTTTTCATTTTTGAGATTGGATCCATTGTCAGTGATGATTGACTCAAGAACACAAAATCTGAATACATTGTTATCATCAGGGAGATCCGTGATAATAGAAATGTTGTCTGATAGTGCGTGCTCAGCTAAGTGGTCATGAATGGCTTGTCCTTTGATCGATTTTTGAGTGACATACTCGATCTCGAACTCGCTCAATAGTATTCTTCACTTTGCCAAACGTCCGTTGAGGACTGGCCTCTCCAATAGGTACTTGAGTGGGTCAATTTTTGATATGAGCTTGACCGAATGAGATAAGACATAATGTCTTAGTTTCTGCATGGCCCACACAAGTGTTAAGAAGTGTTTCTCCACATCCGTGTATCTTGTCTCATAATTGACCATGGTTTTGTTGATATAGTACATCGTTTGTTCTTTTCCATGGTCATTATATTATCCTAACATTGCCCCCATGGTCTTGTCTTTCATTGACATGTATAGGAACATGGGTTTATTTAGATTATGAGTACTAAGGATGAGAGGTTTGGTAAGGTACTCCTTGATTTGATCGAACATTTCTTGGCATTCATTGTCCCATATGAATGGGGTGTCCTTCTTAAGGAGTCTATTGAATGGTGCGCACGTATCTGCCAGTTGTGAAATGAAACGCTTTATGGCTATGTGACCTTGAAGCCCATGAATTTTTTTAATGTTCCGGGGAGGAGGCATTTCAGTGATGGCTCGTATCTTCGATGGGTCCACCTCAATGCCTCTTTGGCCTACTATAAAGCTTAGTAGTTTACCGGATTCTACTCCAAAGGCACATTTTGTGGATTGAGTTTGATTTGATGTTTCTGGAGTCTTTTGAAAATGGTTATCAGGTTGTTGAGATGGTCAGACTTAGTCTTCGACTTGACCAGAATGTCGTCGATATAGTCTTCCATAATAGTATGCATTAGATCATGGAATATGCTAGTCATTACCCGTTGATAAGTTTCTCCTGCATTTTTGAGACTAAAAGGCATGACTTTATAATAATAGGTTCCCCATTACGTTATGAATGACATCTTGGTTTGATCTTCTTCTACCATGAGGATCTGGTTGTATCTTGAGAAGCCATCCATGAATGACAACATCCCATGTCTCGCAGTGTTGTTGACCAAGGCATTTATGTTTAGTAGTGGGAAATTATCCTTTGGGCATGCCTTGTTGAGGTCTCGGTAGTCGACACACACTCGAATTCTCTTGCCTTTCTCGGGTACAACCACTATGTTAGCCAACCATTCCGAGTAATTGACAGGGTTGATGAACCTCGCCTTGAGCAGCTTGTCGATCTCTTCCTTAATTTTGAACTCAAGGTGAGTCTTTTGATATCAGAGCTTCTGCTTTACGGGCCTGGCCCCTTCGTTTTTTACTAGGTGATGTTGCACCAATGTGGGATTTAGCCCTGACATATCATCGTATGACCAGGGGAATACATCGCGATATTCCTTGAGAAAGGAAATCACATTTTCCCGCTCCTTAGAAGATAGGGAGGTTTCAATCTTGGCTCACCTTGGGTCCTTCTCAGTTCCTAGGTTTATGTCAATCGTCTCTTCGATGATCGCTATTGGGTCACCATCGAACCTCTTCTTGAATTGCTTAACATGGGAGGTAAGTTCCTCAGGTTGAGAGATTTCTTTAGACTCTTGACTTTCTTGATCTTCATCTTGATCGTCCAATTCATCGTCATGGGTATTATGCACCGTTATTGGGCCATCTTGAGTGAGCGTCATTTTTGAAAATTCTTTTTCATTATTATCAGCTTTATCATGTTTTGAATTTTCCATGGTTTTTAAAATGTCGCAAGAAATGTTGGGGACCAAACGTGCAGAGTGGTTACAGTCACGGCCAGTCACTTTCAGGCTCCATAACTCACTAATTCCAAGTCAAATCGCTCTCAAATTTGGTGAGCGTATTTGTCTCGTCAAGACGAAGACACATCCTGAGACGATGTCCGAGCAGGGAGAAAAGCTAGAGAGAAGTTGTCGATCCGTGAAGAAGTTATAAAAAATTCAGCAGCAACACGTCTCGCTCGATGGACCAAATCACGACACTCGTACAACGGATCAATGTGAAACCAATTCTATTGTGTGCGAGGTCTAGGGCTACCATTGGTCCGAACCTCGTACATGATGGATGATCAAATTTCATGTACAAAGACTGATGAATTAACTGAAATTCCGGTCGCAGAATTCCAAATTCCAGCCAAAACTCAAAAGTTGCAAAATCTTCGTTTGGGCTCCAAATCGCGTTCCATTTGTTGTCACACGATCGTGGTGGCATGCTCAGTGCACTACAATGAAGAAATCACAGAAAAACATTAAGGAACGAACGCACTATCGATCCAAAGTCTTCAAGATTCAAACAAATTTCAAGTCTCGTGATCATGGCTCAAAAACATGATTCGTGGTCCACTTGTTGTCAAACGATCGTGGCGGCTTGCTCAGTGAACTACGATGAAGAAATCACAGAAAAACATTAAGGAACGAGCGCACTATCGATCCAAGGTCTTCAAGATTCAAACAAATTTTAAGTCTCGTGATCATGGCTCAAAAACATGATTCGTGGCTCGAAGTTGGTATCCAAACGATCGCCATGCCGAGCCCTAGCAAAAAATAATAATGTTTCGATTAAATGGGCATCAAAACACCCTCGGGTTAGCCATGGAAGATCATGCAAGATCTCGGGCAACGATAGGGATGTTCGGGAATTCCACACTGTTCGGGTTAGCCATGGAAGATCACCCATTTTTATGATTTCTTTTAATTCAATTAAATCTTAATTTCCAGCAATTAGGTCTAATTTTGATTAATCCACCATGTTTGGGCACAATTCTATATAAGCAAGCACTTTCTCATTGTAAACAGACTCCTCTGGACGCTCAATTCATTCTTGTAAGATTCAATAAAATTTTCGTTCTTGCTTGAGCCTATGAGTATGTCATGGAGATAGAGAGAGGAGAGAGAAAAAGGGCTGGTACCCTTGGAGCACGTAACTTTCTCTCTCCTCCCCTCTCTCCCTCTTTCTCTCTTTCTCTCTCTTCTCTTCTTCTCTCTCCCTCTTTCTCTCTCTCCCTCTTTCTCTCTTTCTCTCTCTTCCCTCTCTCTCACCCTCTCTCTCTTCTCTTACTCTCTCTTTTATCTTTCTTCTCTCTTTATCTCTCACTCTCTTCTCTCTCTTCTTTCTCTCTCATCTCTCTCCCTCTCTCTCCCCGCTCTTTCTCTTTCTCGTCTCTTTCACTCTCTTTTCTCTCTCTTCTCTCTCTCACTCTCTCTCTTCTTCTATCAACTGGCGAGGCTTAGCACCGGTTGGCCTTCTCTCTCTTCTTTTATCAGTCGGTGAGGCCAAGCGTCGATCGATCTTCTCTCTCTTCTTCTGTCGGTGACTGCTACATGCTGAAGGATATCATTGAGGCTTTGATTCTGAAAGGTCAGATAAAGCTTGAAGATTTATAGAAGGCCATCGAGTCAATTGAGGCCTCCCATGTCGTAATCATTCAAGAGGAGGACGAAATGCCAGGTATCCTCTACGCCTTCTTCATTATAATGCTTCAGGAAGGCATACTCACACTAAAGCAGGCAAAGCAACCCCTCCGCCCTGCTAAGGGGACTGAAGATCGTTGGTGCCCATTCCATCAGATAAGAGGTCATTATTTGTCAGAGAAGATGCGGGAATGTCAAGAATTTTACAACCTCCCCATAAGTGATCCCCAAATCACTTCCTCGAGGCAAGACGATCTCACAAGGCAGGACCTTTCGATCAGTGACTCGGACTCTGCAGAACCCTCGACTTCCCAACCATGGATGATCTATCATGGCCGAAGCAGACTCAAGTCTTTGAGGCGAGAAGCGGTTCGCCAAGCTAGAGCGATTTGCCACCCCAGCGAGACGAATTAGACATCACTTCAAAAAATCATAAAGAGACAGGCACCAAGGGCTGCTCGCTAAAGAAACAAGACCGCTCAACCCATAGTCGAGCAGGAATTTCTCAGGCCCCTTCCTCCGTTGCCAACTTTGCTGGACTTCATCCCTGACACGATCCTTTTTCCTTCTTCATCCTGTCAAGAAGATGTCTCTGTGCCATTTTCCACTTAGCAAACGTCCGATGAGGGTGACGATGTTAAAAGCACTCCCCAACGGTCTAAGCAAGGGAAAGACCTAGAAGACCCCCTGCAACCGTTCAATCCTAGTGATGACGTAAAAAGCTGCCCAGATCGGTCAGATGAGGGGAAAGACCTTAAAAGTCCCCTACTTTCTAAACCTTCAACACCTTCTTCTCCTGTTTCTCATTCTCTTTCTCCTATGTCTTCTTCAGGTACGACCTTGATGTGCTCAGACTTTGAGGCTCTAGATTGGGAATTCGAAGGAATCAATATAAGCAAGACGCAACGGAAGCAACATGATTCTTAATAGTTGCTGATGCCCTGATAGCTAAAGCTAAGACAAAGTCACGTACCATTAAGAAGAGCAAGAAGTTGAAGCCAAAGAAACCTCAATGGCCCCCCTGAGCCCAACTTTGAGCAGAGATTAAGTGAGTCGAGGGGGCAAAGTTTCTACTCTCAGGAAACTTGCTACATGATACAAGTATGTGAAACACTAACCTGTGTGGACCAAAGACTGCAGATAGCTGCTCAAAGGCCAAGCGATTTACATTGGCATACTTCTTGCGCTACAATAGTCGAATATCATATTTCTTGTGCTCTCCAAGACAAACTCCTGCAGTCCGAGAAACAACCCTGTTCATGAAAGACCCTTCCCTTCCTCAAACGGGGAAAGATGCATAAATTATAATCCACTTTGGGCCTTTATCGAAGGCAAAGATGTCAAGATCATGGCCCTTTGCATTTGAGGTCAATCATAAGGTCCTTGAAAACAATGATGAAGAGTTGCAAGAGGCTCTAGAAGAATTGGAAGAAGGTGGTCAGGCCACAGCTGACGAACTCGAAGAAATAAATCTTGGAGATGAAGCAGACCTCAGACCTACCTTCATTTTAGCAAGAATGTCTCTCGACAAGAAAGAGGAGTTCATTGCCTTTTTGAAAACGAACAGGGACGTCTTTGCTTGACATTACCATGAGATGCCCGGTTTAGACCCTCAAGTCGACGTTCACCGTCTCAGCATTGATCTGACTGTCAAACCTGTCAAAAAAAAATCAAGAAGGTTCAGGCCTGATCTTGAAATGCAGATAGATGCCGAGAAAACTAAACTTAGACAAGCAGGTTTCATCCGTGAAGTCAAATACCCGAAATGGCTAGCAAATGTCATTACGTTCAAGAAGAAGAATGGTCAAATCAAGGTCTGTATTGACTTTCGTGATTTGAATACCGCTTGTCCCAAGGATGACTTACCATGGCCATTCACAGAGATGCTCATCGACTCCATGACTCCACAGCTCATTGTCAAATATTTGCCTTCCTGGATGGATACTCCACGTATAATCAGAAAAGGATGGCGGCCGAAGATGAAGAGGCCATGGCGTTCTTAACTTCCAAAGGGGTCTT
The DNA here is from genome assembly GCF_000471905.2 of Amborella trichopoda. Next base: position 8,923,268 of record NW_006494931.1, on the reverse strand, counting down.
CTGTTATACAATGATGCCTTTTGGATTAAAGAATGTCGATGCCACATACCAGAGAGCAATGACAACCATTTTTCGAGACATGATGCATAAAGAGGTGGAGTTTATGTGGATGACTTGGTGGTAAAATCCAAAGAGAAGGAGGCTCATATGAGAGATCTTGAAAAGGTTTTGAAACGCTGATGTCTTCATCAGCTAAAAATGAACCCGCTGAAATGCGCTTTTGACGTGCGTTCGGGAGAATTCTTGGGGTTCATCGTTAAACATCGAGGGCTTGAAGTTGAACCAATTAAGATCAAGGCAATTCAAGAAATGCCGTCACCAACTTCACTTCAAGAATTGCTCTCCCTCCAAGGGCAATTGACATACATTGGCAGTTCATCTCGAACTGCTCAGGTCATTGTGAATCCTTTATACACATGCTAAAGAAAGATACACCATTCATCTGGGATGAAGCATGTCAGGCAGCCCATGACGACATCAAGCATTATTTACTCAACCCTCAAGTACTCTCTACACCAGTATTGGGAAAGCCCCTCATTCTATACGTGACTGCTTTAGACGAGTCACTTGGAGATTGGCACAAAACAATGAAGAGGGAAAAGAGACAGCGTTATATGACCTCAGCCATAGGATGTAGGTGGCTGAGAAGAATTATCCCCCAATAGAAAAGATGTGCCTAGCCTTGATCTTTGCAGTACAGAAGCTCTGCCATTACTTGCTTGGTCATGAAGTAAAAATTATATCAAAACTTGACTCTGTAAAGTTTCTCATGACACGCCCATGCATGTCAAGACGCCTTACTAAGTGGGCATTATTGCTGTTGGAGTTTGATATCATGTATGTCTCAGAGAAGGCCATCAAGGGCAAGGCTTTGGATGATTTTCTCACGGCACACCTCGTACCGACAGAATCTCCTTTATCAAGTGACCTCCCCGATGAAGAAGTATTATGTGCTAACCTTCTTCTTGCGTGGGAATTATACTTCAACGGAACCTTCCAATCAGATGAAGCGGGTGCCGGAGTAGTATTTCTGACTTCGAGAGGAGGAGTATTGCCACTTTCCTTCTCACTCGCTCAAGTCAGTTCTCATAATGAGGTAGAGTACCAAGCCCTTATAATCAGACTCGAGATAGCCTTTGATCTCGACTTGGAGCAGCTTAAGGTCTACGGCGACTTTGAGTTGGTTATCCGACAACTCAAAGGGATATATGATATGAGAAAAGAAACTCTGAAGCCTTATCACGATACTGCAAAATCGTATATCGCCCAGTTTGAAGACGTATCCTTGAGTCACATCCCCAGGAGGCTAAATTCACAGGCCGATGCACTCGCAAAGCTTGATGCTACAATTAAGTTGTCTTCATCAGGGCCCACGCTTTTTTGGGTGGCTGAATGGAGATACATCGAACTAAGAACCGAGGTCGATGCAGATGATGAGAGAGGCTAGAGGCTCAGCAGAACCTTGAACTCAACCAAGGGAGAATGACGAGGGCTTTTGACAAGTCTGTCAAGATCTGCTCCCTGTGGTGATCTAGTCTTAGATGTCAAGAGGCCTAATATCATGCATGGCCGGTGCAAAGGGAAGTTTGAGCTTAAGTGGGAAGTTCCCTTTACAATAAAAAAGGTCTCGCCCAACAGAGGCTACATATTGGCACATCCTGATGGAGAAGAGGCAATGCCCCCTATCAACGGGCGATACCTAAAGAAGTACTATCCATGATGTGTATTCAAAAGAAAGGGACTTAAACTTGAAAACAAGAAAGATATTCCAAACAAAATGTTAACTCTTTTTATGTTTATTGCAGTCAAAATGAGTTACAAGTTACAAGAACCCATTACTAGGGAGGTTACAAGTCTCTTGCATCTGAAGATAAGAGGACGGTTACAAACTAAAACTTATGCTTTTGCTCTTGCATCTGAGAGTAAGAGGACGGTTACAGGCCAAAACAAATGCCTGTCCCATGAGGAAGAAGAAAACCCACGAAAGGAATGACCTCCTCATGAAGAAGAAGCAAAATCACTTGGAGAGTTAGCTTTAATTCATCCGATGAGTAAGAGAATGGTTACAGGCCAGATGACAAAGCAGAGCCACTCTAAGAAGTTAGCCTCAGTCCATCCGACGTGTATATCAAACATACAAGCCAGATACCTCATCTGATGTGTATGTCGAACATACAATGTATGATCAATTCGACGTGTGTATCAAACATACAAGAGGGCTGCCCTGGCTAGGAGCTGGCCTATGACGAGAAGCATGCCCTGTTCACAATGGATGCCCTTCCACAAAACAACAAGGACCTCACTGTTGTTCTGGAGGATTTGGCTTCCAATAGGTACCACCCCATCCTTCGCACGAACATCGCTGTACATAGCTCATCACTGAGCGCTGTGAACCTCGCATGTGACATACCGACACGTGTGAGCGTCGTTCTTTGCATCATGATAAGCCACACATGCTAATTAGTGCCGATTGAAGCCAACGCCGACTAGGTCCTCTAGAGGTCAGTGCTGGTTGTGTGCCCAACCCCTAGCTCCGACAGTTTTTCTTAAGGGTCACACTCGGTTGTATCTGCACTTCAAATCATCAGCGTCGATTACCTTAGTGCTAGTTGCACTTCTGTTAGCGTCGACCTTGTCGCGACTGTTCACCTCCTGAGACTCCTCGATTCTAAAAACTTAAGTTTTCACACCTCCTTAATGGTCACACGATTCTAGGACGAAGGCCAACCGTCACCATGCCTCCAACAACCGTACGACTTCCTCGCGACTGTTCACCTTCTATAGCCGTACGAACCACCTCCTACGACCGTTCGTCTTTTGCCGAAATTGCTCCCACACAGCTGGAAACTCACAGGAAAACTTCCCCGCCTGTGCTTTGGCCTGGACTTCACCAGAACCTCACCGGGAAACCTTTGTGACACCATTAATAGTGTCAAAAAGTGGAGATAACCCAGATAAACCTCTTGAAAGTGCCCGAAAACCTCTGTGACACCACTAAACAGTGTTGAAAAGCTACCACAACCATCAGGAACCCCTTAAAAATCCTTGGAAAATTCCTACGATGCGTGAAAATACTCACTGCTGTGTTTCCCACCTTTTCTACTAGAAAAGAAAAACAACAGTCAAAATTCCTTCCCTTTCGTAGAAAACTTTCTAAAGGACTCTCCTTTCCTTGTTACTCTCTCTGCAACTTCACCAAATTCCAGGCAAAGTCTGCACGTCGAAGGTCTTCTCTGCAAAACCCTTGCCGGAATCCTGCTGCCTGCCAAAGAACCTTCCCTATAGAAACTGTTGCTGAAGTCCCACTGCTCACTGGAAACTTCAACCGAGCGCTCTCTCCTCATGTGTTAAAGAAAACGGTTGCTTAAGTTTTCACCCTTGGTGAAAAATAAGGGAAAACAGGGTTTTACCCCCTTATATAGATTACACTGTGCTCAAAATCCCTTCACAAACGCAGAATACCAATTGAGTCCAAGGGATGCCAAGCGACAATTAGCTGGGTCGGGCCTCGACACAAGGCTGAGGTAACTCTCATCAATCCATCCCCAGCGCCGGTTGATGCAACGTCGGGTGAATTTCCAGACTACCCTAGCACCGGTCGACTTAACGTAGGGTGTGTTTCCAAATACAACCATAGCGCCGATTGATTTAGTGCCGGGTGTGTTTCGAAAATACAACCCTAGCGCTGGTTGACTTAGCGCCGAGTGTATCTCCAAACAACCCTAGCATCGGTTGGCTTAGCGTCGGGTACATTTCTAAATGCAACCTTAGCGCCGAGTGTGTCTCCAAAATGACCCAGCGCCGGTTAGCTCAGCGCTGATTGTCTTCAGATGTTACCATGGGTCATTCACAACGCCAGTTGAATAGTGTTGGTTGTGCTGTGAGAGCTCAACACTGGTTGAATATTTATAATAAACCATCAACGCTACACATGGCACCGGCCATATTTCAAGCGGTGTATGCCCTACCACTATCCCTAGTGGAGTTGTACCCAAGCCACGATGTGTCATCCCTAGTGGACTTGCACCCAGGCCGTTGCACCTAAATTGTGACTTCCCCAATGGAGTCAGGAGCTATCCCTCATCCCCCACTAGGAGTCACACCCATACTGCGGCCCATCATCCCCAGTGAAGTTAGGTTCATTCTTACTTCCCCAATCCCCAGTGGGTCAGCTTCACACTAAGCTACCTTACCCCTAAGGAGTTGGGTTACCTATTATAGAGTCTCATTTTTCACTCATAAAGTATGCTGATCCCCTTTAAACCACAACGAGGCCCACTTCTGTTGATCATCCTTCATCAAGCCACCATTTCCATCTGAGCTCTCAGTTTGTGAATAGTCTTAGCCATTTTATCCCCAGAGAGTCAGATTACCATCCATAGACCTATTCCCTATGAAGTTCCACCTACATGGCGACCAACACCGTGGTCTAGTTGCATGACCCTAAACAGCTCAGCCTCGGTCCAAACTACATGACCCTAAACTGCTTAGCCTCGATCCATACTGTATGACCCTAAACTGCACAGCCTTGGTCCATACTATAAGACCCCAAACTGCTCAGCCTCGGTCCATACTGCATGATCCTAAACTAGTCAGCCTCGGTCTAAAATGCATGACCTTAAACTGCTCAGCCTCGGTCCATACTGCATGACCCTACACTACTCAGCCTCAGTCCATACTGCATGACCCTAAACTGCACAACCATTGTATAGTTGCAAGGCCCTAACTGCTCGGTCCATACAGCCACGATCTAGTTGCACGACCCTAAACTACCTTGATCTAGATGCACGGCCCTAAACAACACAACCATGGTCTAGTTGCAAGACCTAAAACTGATCAGCCTTGGTCCATACAGCATGACCCTAAACTGTTCAGCCTTGGTCAGTACTGCATGACCCTAAACTGCTCAGCCTTGGTCCATAATGCATGACCCTAAATTGCTCAGCCTTGGTCCATACTACATGACCCTAAACTGCTCAGCCTCGA
>NW_006494931.1:8871585-8917465 GCF_000471905.2 Amborella trichopoda | reverse complement strand
TCGATATTGCATGACCTTAAATTGCTCAACCTCGGTCCATACTGCATGACCCTAAACATCTCAGCCTCGATCTATACTGCTTGACCTTAAACTGCACAGCCATGGTCTAGTTGTACAACCCTAAACTGCTTTGGTCCAGATGCATGACCCTAAACTGCATACCCTGGGTCTACCGCATGATCCTAAACTGCACAACCATGATCTAGTTGCGTGATGTTAAACTGCTCGGTCCATACTGCATGACTCTAAACAACATAGCCATGATCTAGTTGCACGACCCTAAACTGCTCGGTCAACACTGCATGACCCTAAACTGCATAGCCCCGGTCTAGTTGCACGACCCCAAACTGCCTTCGTCTAGATGCACGAACCTAAACTGAACAACCATGATCTAGTTGCATGACCCTAAACTGCTCAGCCTCGGTCCATACTGCATAACCCTAAACTGCTCAGCCTCCAACAATACTGCATGACGTTAAACTACTCAGCCTCGGTCCATACTGCATGACCCTAAACTGCTCAGACTCGGTCCATACTACATGACCTTAAACTGCTCAGCCTCGGTCCATACAGCATGACCCTAAACGGCTCAGCCTCGATCCATACTGCATGACCCTAAACGGCTCCGCCTTGGTCCATACTACAAGACCCTAAATGGCGCAACCATAGTCTAGTTGCACGACCCTAAACTGCAATGGTCTAGATGCATGACCCTAAATGGCACAACCATGGTCTAGTTGCACGACCCTAAATTGCTCAGCCTCGGTCCATGCTGCATGACCCTAAACTTCTTGGCCTCGGTTTACATTGCATGACCCAAACTGCTCAGCCTCGATCCATACTATATGACGGTAAACTGCTTAGCTTGGTCCATACTGCATGACCCTAAACTGCTTAGCCTCAGTCCATACTGCATGACCCTAAACTGCTCAGCTTCGGTCCATACTGCATGACCCAAAATTTCTCAGCCTTGGTCTAGATGCATGACCCTATACTTCACAACCATGGTCTAGTTGCACAACCCTAAACTGCTCGGTCCATACTGCATGACCCTAAGTTGCTCAGCCTCGGTCCATACTGCATGGCCCTAAACTGCTCTACACCATGGTCCGAACTATATGATCTTAAATTGTAGCATAAGTCTTGTTGCATGACCTTAAACTGTATGGTCCTAGCTGTATGACTTTAAACTGCATAACCATGGTCTACCTGTATGACCTTAAACCATAGTACACATCCTAGCCGCATGATGATAAAAGGCTTAACACCATGGTCAGAACTATATTACCTTAAACTATAGTGGAGGTCTAGTTGTACGACCTTAAACTGCATGGTCCTAGTTGTATGAATTTAAATTGCATCACCACGGTCCAGCTGTATGACGCTAAACCATAGTGCACGTCCTGGCCACATGACGATAAACTTCTTTGCCCAGGTCACGAAGGCATGACCATAAACTCACCACCACATACTTGCACACGCCTTTTCGTGCACTTTCACGCACGCCTTTTCTAAACTACCTGTTAATGTGCGCGCACCACCTTCATTACCTCCTCAGTGAGTTCATTCCTTTCATCACCCTACATCATTCCCCAGTGATTCTCACCCATGCTCACACAATGGTGAACCATCCCATCATCCATACTCATCGAAAGTTAGTGGGTCACGATCATCTACTTACATTTCATACATCGTCCATCTCTCATAGGTAGCCTCGAGCCATCTCCCCAAGTGAGCCAAACCACCACCATACTCACTCCATGGCCTTCATAGACTGCCATCCATCACCATTACGGTCGACCTGTATGACCTTAAACCATAGTGCACATCTAGGCCGCATGACGTTAAACTGTTTCGTACAGGCCCCGGAGGCATGACCTTCAACACGCCCTCACAGAAAAATATATAACGAGCATGGTGTTTACCTGAACAAGGGACCGCTACGAGTAAAAATAACGGACGGGCATGGTCACGAAACCATGAGTAAAAGAGTTCCGTGAATAAAACTGAGCACAGTGAAAACTCGAAAGGGAATTGTGAGTAAAATTGAGTAAAAATGGACAAAAAGGGTGGACATGGCCGAAAGGTCATAGGTAAAAAAAAGCCCCAAATAAAAAGAAGTTGGGGAAAACCTTCTCCAAGTCGCTGCTTCTCAAGTTCAAGCAAAAATCTGCAAAGGATGTTTGGACCAAAAAATAGGTTGATGCAGCACTCATCTCAACATGCAGCTTCAACCCTCACTCAAAGGAAGAAAATCCATGGGGGCATAAAACCTGAGATCAAAAAATATGAGCTTCAAGGAAAAGATTCCTACAGTCTGAGTTCAGTTGCAAAAAGGACTTAAAGACAGAAGACTCGCCAAGACTGCAAGACAAGTCTCATGACAAAGAGCAACATTCTCACAAGGTCATCAACATACTTTTAAAAATGTTGAAGACGCCCCAAGGAAGTTAAGTCAGCTATGACCTTGGAACGACAATCGGGGTGATTGTCCTAGCTGCACAGCATTGGGTAGGGGTGGTTGTACCCAGAGCTGGTCACCTCGACAAACTGAGGTAGCCTACTCGCCAAAGAACAACTAATTCGTAAAGCAGATGGTGTCGATGCAAGGCCCTTCAGCACACCATTCTTCCTCAAAATGTGGCTCAACACCAGAGGATGCAAGAAACCCTGATCAAGTGAGAACAATGCCCTTCGACATGAAACTCAATTGCCAGATGGGCCTAATTCTGACCGACAAGGTTCGTACAAAATCCTTAGATTCTGAAACGCAAATAGTCCACATGAGGGTGAAGACTTCGATAAGATCCCTAAAAAAAGTCTCTTCTCCCCTTAAAGTCTCCACGGATGGACCTGCGAACACTGCATCCCTACGTCTGAGCAGCCTAGTGACAGCATTACGTGAATCTCCTCGGCGTTCACGTGGTCCTGTGGCTAGGAAGGAAAAAAGAAAAAGTCGAAGGAAACTTTCCGAATTTTTGTCCTTCTCGCTTCTCTTGAAGAACAACATTCGGCGGGGCAAGATGTTTGAATGTATTTTTTAACACCTTGGTCCTTGGTAGCAAGCAGGTCAATAAAGCCTACAAAACAGTGGAAATTACTAACAGTCTCATAATTCCCCCAGAATGGGTCAAGATCGTCATCAGCATTCCAAAAGACCACCTGCCATGTTTCGTCGAATTCTGACATGTCTAAGGCAGTGAACGCAAAGGGACAATTTTTGAAATAATGGCCACTAGCACCCTGAAACGGACTCTACAACTGGAACTACATTTTTGGTACTTCAAATCACTATGAGACCACCTCCATTAGATCCAATACGGTCGAAAACCCCTATTGGCCAAGTTTCAGCTTAATCGGACACTCCAGAACAAAGACATGAGTCTAACATTGAAACAGGAGGGTCACACACTATTCCCGTGTGGCCTCACTACACTAAAACACCATTGAAGGTGGTTGTTTTTACAGTCACTTTCGGGCCATGTAACTCACTCGTTCCAAGTCGAATTGCTCCCAAATTTGGTGAGCGTATTCGTCTCATCAAGACGAACAACTTGATATGTGGCACACCTCGAGACGATGTCTGAGTAGGGAGAAAAGTTAGAGAGAATTTTCCAATCTGTGAAGAAGTTGCAGAAAATTCAGCGGCAACACGCCTTGATCTATGGACCAAATCACGACGTTCATACAACAGATCAATGCGAAATCAATTATGTTGTGTGCGTAAGGTCCAAGGCTACCATTGGTCTGAACCCCGCACATGATGGACGGTTAGATTTCATGTATGAAGACCGATGAAGTAACTAAAATTTTGACCACCGGATTCCAAAGTGCACTATCGGTCCAAAGTCTCTAAGATTCAAACAAATTTCAAGTCTCGTGATCATGACTCAAAAACATGATTCATGGCTCGAAGTTGGTATCAAAACGATCGTCATGCCAAGCCCTATAAGAAAACAATAATTTATCGATTAAAAGGGCATCAGAACAACCTCGGATCAGCCATGGAAGATCACGCAAGATCTCGGGCAGTAGGAGGGACTGTTCTGGAATTCCACACATTGTTAGGTATGGGCAAAACAGTCATTTTACACTTATTTTTAAAATTTCTTTTAATTCAATTAATTTTCAGCAATTAGGTTTAATTTTGAACAATCCACTAATGTTTGGGCACAATTCTATATAAACAGGTACTACCTCATTGTAAACAGACTCCTCTATACGCTCAATTCATTCTTGGAAGATTCAATAAAATTTTCATTCTTGCTAGAGCCTGTGAGTATATCTTGGAGAGAGATAGAGGAGAGAGAAGAAAAGGATCGCTACCGTTTGAGCATGCAACTTTCTCTCTCCTCCTCTCTCTCCCTCATTCTCCCTCTCCTCTATCTTTTTGTCTCTTCTCTCTCTCTTTCTCTCTCGTTCTCTCACTATCTCTTCTCTTTCTCTCTCTTTTCTCTCTTCTCTCTTTATCTCTCTTCTCTCTCATCTCTCTCCCTCTCTCTCTCTCTCATTCTCTTCTCTTTCTCTCTCTTTTCTCTCTCTTTTCTTCATCTCTCGTCTCTCTCTCGCTCTCTCTCTTCTTCTATCAACTGACGAGGCTTAGCACCGGTTGGCCTTCTCCCTCTTTTTCTATCAATTGTTGAGGTCTAGCGCCTGTTGATCTTCTCACTCTTCTTCTACCAGTCGGCAAGACTTAGTGCCGGGCGGTCGTTTCTATCTTCTTCTGTCAACTGGTGAAGCCTAGAACCTGTTGACCTCCTCTCTCTTCTTTTGTCAACTGGCAAGGCCTATTGTCAGTTGGCCTTCTCTCTTCTTCTACCAGTCGGTGAGACCTAACACCAGTTGGTATTTTCTAGCTTCTTATGTCAACTGGGGAAGCCTAGCGCCGGTTGGTCTTCTCTCTCTGCTTCTATCAGTTGACGAGGCCTTGACGCTGATTGGCCTTATCTCTCTTCTTCTACCAGTCGACAAGACCTAGCACCGGTTGGTCTTCTTTCTCTGCTTCTATTAGTCGGTGAGACCTTGTCGCCGGTTGATCTTCTCTCTCTTCTTTTGTTAATCGACGTGACCTATCACTGGTTGGTCTTCTCTTCCTTCTTCTATCACTCGGTAAGATTTGGTGTCAGTTGGTCTTCTCTCTCTCCTCTTCTGTCAGTCGACGAGACTTATCGCCCACTAGTTTTCCCTCTCTTCTTCTGTCAGTTGGCAAGACTTAGCATCAGTTGGTTCTCTTCCTCTCTTCTCATCTGACACAGTTGGTGAAGTCTAGCGCCAACTGCTTCCCCTCTCTCCCATCTACTGAAACAGTCGGCAATGTCTAGCATCGACTGCATCTCCTCTTCCTTCTTCTCCCTCCTCTCTTCCTTCTTCTATCTCCTTCCATCTATTCCCTTCTTCTCTTTAATCATTCCTCTACTGCTCTTTTGTTCGACCAAGAGGGATTGAGGTTTGCATCTCATGGCAGTCCTGTCGTCAATGTTGTTGCGTCGGGTTCGCTTGGCCCGCTTTACTGCCACGACAGACCTACCATTGTGCTTAGCTAGTCGATATAGGCAATAATGTCTAATAGTTTTCCCGTGAGCCTGTCTCAGTTATCGAGCCCGTTTCGCTACCACGTTACAACAAATATTCACCAGACTACTCATTGCACTGATCTTCTCGCTTGGTCAAATTCTTCTCTCCCCCCATCTTTCTTTCTTCTTTTTGAATATGCTTGCTTGCGCATGTTCATCAAAGAGGGAGAAAGGTTGAGGTTTGACCCACCTATCCCATAACCTTTGCCATATATATATATATATGTGCTTGCAAGTAAGCAAAAAATAAAAAAAATACGAGCCAAGGGAGGTGATTCCAAACTAGTTTCATTACTGGTGGGCTTTCTTCGTGATCTAAGAGGGCGCCCATGCGAGTCAGCCTGAGTAAGTCCTGAAGCCACCTTTTAAATTCCTCTCTCACCGGTTGGTAACACCTGCCCCCGACTTCGAAAGAGGTTCACGAAAGAGCGATCTCACAAATATCCCGGTCTCCCCCAAAACACGAGACGCGTGCCACCCAATCCTCCAGGGATCCAGAGGGCCAGATCAAGGCGCCAAACAAGTATGCTTCCAGCAATTCTTGAGATAAAGGAATGATCGATCAATTCTGTCCCTGGGTTAGTGTTGGTGGATGAGCACCCTTGGCTATATTAGAGCCAACTGTGCACACCTCCTCTTGATCCAGGTTAGCAAATTGGTCTTCAATTCCTAGTCCTTGTGTGTGCTGAGATGTGGAAGAGGGACTATCCCCTGTTCGGGAATTAAGGATCACCTTTAGCTGTTTTGAAGGACGGGCATCGAGAGGATTGATGCGTTGAATGCCTCCTGATACAAAGCCTGGATAACTTGAAGGCTTCATCTGGCTTTGAAATAAAGTGAGAGAACAATTGAGTCCTCTTCGATCCCCGTTTTTAGTTTTGGCTTAGGGTGATTCAGAAATCGCCTCCGTTCCACCTTGCCCTTGACTCCCCAAGCCTTGGCCTGGTTGGAAGCCTTGAGAGAGGAGCATGTGCCAAGCTTCGAGGGACCCGAAACCGTATCGATGTTAACATTGGATAATGTCCTCCATTGATGCAGATGTTTGCAAAATTTGAGGAATAGGGTCGCCGACCTCTAGGCGTAAAGTGGCACAATCAGCTTGCTTGAACAAAGCTAGTGGGATTTCCCCAAGCTCGACCCCTAAGGTTAGCTTTCCGCTATGTGTGATAGGATTAAGAAAAGAAGGGGGGTCGGGACAAACCTTGGCAACGCCATTTTTGGTTGGAAATTTTAAGCATTGATGTAGCATGGAGGCGACCACGAGGTTTTGTGGAGCCAGGGTCTTCTTAGCAGCATGTTGAAAGAAGGTTTTATGTCAAAGACATAAACATTTACCGGCTGAATGGTGGGGCCAATCTTGAGTGTGAGAGGCAATATGCCTCAGCTTGCCTCTTGGTCCCATCATATGCAACGATGGTTAATTGACACAATTCGAAGTCATCCGGGCTTTTGCCTCTCTGCTTCACCTTTTTCATAGGGCATATATTCAGGGATGCCCCATTATCAACCAGCACTCTCCTGATCTCATATCCTTTCATGAAAATAGTTGATATGAAGAGGCTGGATGTTAAAGCGATTGACATTATCCAGCATGTCATCGTCCGTGATTATGATTGGCATTGATGCTATTAGTTGGTTGATCATCTCGCACAACTCATCCGGTTGTGTGTTGCTCGGGATGTGGGTCTTAGCAAGAACCTTTTCAATTTGCGCTCTATGTGCCGACGAATTCGCAAGCAGCTTCAAGATGGAGATTTAAGCCTGGATCTTCCCGAGATGAGTTGGTAGATCATAGGTGATTGCGGATCCTTGAGTTCTTTTATTAGGTTCATGATCCGTAACCCCTGCTGGTGGTTTGGCTGTTGATGTGGCTCCCATTCTTTCATCAAAAGTGTTCGCCATCAATTGGACATGTTTGAACACTCGACCACTTCAGGTTAAGGAATCAACTTCGCCATCCTAGAGCTCGATAGGATCAGGCCTAGTGAGAGTAATGGGAGACCTCGTGGTTGGCCCGTTGTTTAGAAGATGATCCCTTTTTATTAGCTTTGACCATGTCAATCTCGAGGGCATTATCTTCATCATACTGGTCCCACTTAGGGGGATCATCAGAGTTTGGGGATGAAGAATTTCCTCTAAGAAGACTCAAAAGATCTTCTTCAACTTCTTGGAGATGATGATCACAAGCAAATATGAAGTGGCTGGGATCATCTTTTTCGTCTCCGTTTTCAATGATGCGAATGATAACATCCTCCTTTGAGTTACTTGGAGCTCCCGTTTCTTCGGTTGTTGTGGACGTATTTTTGGGGAGAGGGTTTGTGAAGATACCCATCTTTTGATTAGGTCCTTTAACAGGTTGATTTCTAGGCCCGACAGTGATGTCGCCCCTATTAATCAACCCTTGAATCACCCGCTTCATGTAGAAACAGTTTTGTGTATCATGGGCATGGTTTCTATGCCACTTGCACCATTAGTTCTTATCCTTAACCTCAAATGGTGTTTCAGATGGTGGCGGGAGTTGAACCATGTTTTTCTTCAAGAGTAACTCCATCACTTTTTCTAATGGGTATTTGAGAGGAGTGAAGTTGTCCTCTAGCCTTCAATTGTTATTTTGAGCGTTTGCTCTAGGCTGTATGTCACGTATTAGTGACCTGCTTTTCGAACTAAACCCTTCCACCATTCGATTTTGATTCCTATTATTGTGTTGGGTGACTGAACCTTGAGCCGGCCCATTAACGACAATTTCGTTAATCTGATTGGAAGCTTTCCCCTTGCCGTTGCTCTTATTTTTATTCTGGGAAGTAGTGATGTGTTTGTTATCGGGCCTAGTACTGAGGGGTGTCCCTCTTGTCCTTTCATGTCGCGCCACCCACTCGATCATGGAGTCAAAAGAGTGGGGGATATGTCCCTGGCTAAAGAAGGTCCTGTATTCAAGAGTTGCATTTTCTAAGGCCATGGAGATCTTAGCTGGGTCCGTAAGTGGACATTCGATGACTCACATCGCTGCCTTGTGGAATCGACCCTAAAATCCTTAAAGGATTCTCCAAGGTTTTTTTTAGTTGCACTGAGCTCGTCCAGGGAAAGAGATCTTGGTGTCGACCCACGGTAATGAGACATGAACTGGTTGAACATTTCGTCTGAAGTTATGTGTGGTTGAGCAGTCATTATTCTTTGATGCCAGTTAAAAGCCTCACAGGTCAAAGTTTGTGAAAACAAGGCCTTCAACTGGTTAGGCCGGTCTCACAAGATTCGGACGGAGAGGAGGTACACGTTGACGTGAATATCTGGGTCACTTTCCCATTGAATTTGTTTTTAAACTCTGGGATGACAAACCCAGGGGGAAGGTCTTCCATGGGTCTCATGAACGCGTAGGCATTTGGGGGTAGGATTTCGTGCATACCCATCCTTACAAGCATATCTTGTTGGGTATTTGACATGAGAGTAGGCTCACCGGTTGGTGGGTTCCAAGCATAGACTGATGAGTTGAGACTTGGGGTAGATGCTGGCCTGCTTGTGCATGTGATGGATGAGCTGCTGTTATCGAGGCGGTTTGATACATTTGTGCCTGAGGGGCACATTGGCCCATAGGTGTCGCCACTGGTTGTTAAAATGGCACGGTTTGTTGGACCGGATGGACTAAGGGGACCGATTGAAGAATCGGCTAACTTGGTTGTGCCAGGGTAAACCTATACCGTTAACGTGGTTTGGGTTTGACCCATGAGCTGGGGCATGAATAGTGTAACCTAAATCAACTAGAATTTTAGGGGCAGCTTGGACGCCCACCTCACCTAAGGCTTGATCTAAATTGACGTCTCTACTCCGTACAGTGTTAAGAACATCGTGAGTGATACTGTGGTGGCTCGAGGTTGGATTGGATCTCCTAGACCTAGATGGGTCTTGGTTCTGAGACCGCTGCATCTTGGGGTTATTTTTGTTCGAGTTGTGGGAATTGGAGTTAGATGCCCCATGAATTTCTTCCCTCACTCGACTTCTGCTTTGGCTACTTAAAATCCCCTGTAGGACGACACCTGGTCGGACACCCTGACTATTCAGAATTTTTTGGGCTGAATTAGCTTTTTTCGGATCACACCGATTTTGGGACTAGGAGTGGACCCTTGGCACTTTGCCTCCAACTGAAGATCTGGGCATTGGATAACGGATTGGCCAGAGGTCTGTTAATAGTTCCAAGGGATTGCAGCATATTGGTCCCTAAGTTTGGGAAGGTTTGGTTTAGAGTCAGCTGTGGAGGAATCATTATGGTCGTCTTGAGTAACCGACATGGTGATTCTCTTTGGTTGGGTTCTAGAATCTATACTTAGGTAAGGGCTAGACTCGACGGCTTAGGGCAGACCTAACCCGACTCTAGGGGCAAAACTTTAGCTGAGACCTAGGCTACGACTAGATTAGAACCTAGACTTGCTAAACTCAATGGGCTTTGGTCCAAACCATGAACTAAGGTAAGCCTAGTCTACTCTAAAGGCAACTCTAAGCTTAGACTATGCTAAAACTTAGACTAAGATCTAGACTAGATGGGTGCAAGTCTCAGCTCGGACCAAGAGTAGGTCTAGGTTTGGACTTGAGTGTGAGCTTGGTTCGGACCAGGACTGAGCTGGGTGCAAGCCTAGGCTTGGACCTAGAGGGTTGTGATAATCAGACTGAGTATGGACCCAAACTGGATCAAGGATGAACTAGAAACGAGCCTTCGGCTCGGACCAAGAGGGGGCCTAGGTTCGGACTAGGGCTAGGCTGGGTATAAGCCTGAACTTGGACCCAGAGAGTTTTAATGATCAGGCCAGGTATGGACCTGGAGTGGATCAAAGATGAGCCAGGAACGAGCTTTCGATTTGGACCAAGAGGGGGCCTAGGTTAGGACCTGGCTGTGAACCCGGTTCGAACCTGGGCTAGGCTGGGTACAAGCTTGGACTTGGACCTAGAAGCTTTAGCTTGGACCAAAAGCGGGTCCGGACTGGAATATAAGATTAACCGATCAGGAATAACCAAGGAAGCACATGAAAATGTTTGACCTAGTCAGATTATGGATAGGCTTGGCTTGAGAGTGGGTTCTAAACTATTTAAATTCGGCTGGCTGATATAGGTCCTCACATAGGTTATAGGATGTTCAAAAGGTCCTACTATACGCGGAGTTTCTTTGAGGCAAAAGATTACGGAGGGGCACTCACAGTTAAAGTTACGCGAATCCCTACTGCCTCGGCTCTCAATGCTAGGTTGCCCTCACACCGTTAACGTGGCTTTTCAAAAAATTTGTTTTTTGGTTTTTCGGGATTCCCGGTCGGTGTGTGCTAGAGTGTGTAAAGAAGCACGCAAATAAAAATAAAGTCAATCACAGAGGCATACAATGCAAAGAAAGAAAATAAGTGGGCACTCGACACTGATCGTGTTTAGCGATGCATGCTTTGTGGCAAAACTCGCTCTAAGCACAGTACAGATGGAGGGGTAACAACTCCTAATAAGGTAAAGTCAGAACAATGAGACCAAGCACAATCCTTGCTAAGTCAAGCGCGGCCCGGGTCGAGGGTGACTCGAACGAGACACGGTTCCGGGAGGGTGGGAGCAGCCCTTGATGTATTCTTTTTTTTTTTAATTTTTTTTTATCTTTTTTAAGTTTGATGAAACACAGTTAAACGAAGCGTGGTGAAAGTAGCAAAAAAATGGTTTCAGTCAAAATTAACAAACTAAAATAAAAAAGAAAAAGTCAAGAGTTGAACAGACTTGAAGCAAAATAAATTTTTTTATATTTTTTAAAAAATTTATTTTAAGCCAAAAATTGGTGAACAAGCACAAAAAAGGCTCTGGAACAAGCCTGTGGAGTCCCAAAACTTTTATGGGACCTCTGTGATAGGGTGGCACGGACCGTGTTGACCAAATTTGTTTTTTTTTAATTATTATTATTATTATTATTACTATTATTATCATTATTTTATTATTATTATTATTATTATTATTATTATTATTATTATTATTATTATTATTATAATAATTATTATTATTTATCTTGTTGATCTTGACGAGATAAGGCTACTGAAACTTGCAAAAGTAGAAAAATCAAACTTTTTGGTGGAATAAAATTAAAACAAAGTGAAACAGAAGAATAATAGATAGAGCATACCTGTATCAAGTAAATTTTTTTTTGATATTTTTAAAAATTATATTTTGGTCTGATAATTTTTGAGTAGTCACAAGAAACGCCCAAGACCCAGCCTGCAAAATTTTAAAACAATCTGAACTAGACGACGAAGGGAACTAGAGAGCATGTTTCCCTAGACTTGGGTGGCACGGTCCGTGTCCCCTGGGCGGCACGCACTATGTCGCCTGAGCGGCACGCCTAGTGTCGCCCAAAAAATTATTATTTTATATTATTTTATATATTGATAAAATAGGCTTACTATAAACTTGGAGAAACAGTAAATAAAATATTTTTTGATGAAATAAATTAAAATAAAGCGACAAGAGGGGACTGCGGATCTAGCAGAAAAATATTTATTTGTATTTTTAAATATTTTATTTTGACCTGAAACTTTGAGAATAGTCACAAAATGGTACATAGAGCATGTCTGAAAAGTTTCAATATTTGATGCTCGGATCACGCTCTATTTGCCCCACAGTGGGCGCCAAACTGTTTACCGTGAAAAATCAGAGAGATCTTGAAATGAAGATCTCTCGGATCTGACACCTTAAAATGATGAAAATGAAAGAGTAGAGAAGGTGGGACAAATTGAATTTAGATTTGAGGCCATATCTGCCAAAAAATGAGCAGATCTGCTCTCAGATCTGTGGCGGAGCCAGCATGAACTAAGATATCAAAAATACGATTTTTGAAGAAAATAAATAAAACACAAATCAAAGTAAAATAAATCAGTAAGGAAATGAAGAAAGAGAGAGGGTTAAGAATGATACCAAACCGGTTTGGATGTCCCGGGACTCCCGAGCTTTCTAGGGCTCGCTCGTATCAGGACCGGTCCTCTTTTGTCTCTCTCTGATCCGGGCAATAGCCAGAAACTCCCTCCAGTATAGGGTGGTTGTGCCCTATAGATGGTTCTAGGCTCTATCAAGCTTCAAGGTTGAAGTTTTGGGAGGCTGGGGGTTTCCTGAAGCTAACCCTAGGGTAGCTTATCTCTCTACAAGGTTTCTATCTCTATTTTTTTAGCTTTTTTCTTCTCTCTGTAGCCTCATCCTCTGTCTCTCTGTCCCCCTCTAAAAACTTCCCAAAAAGATCCTCAAAAGGGGGCCAAGTTTGTTGGGGAGAATCAACTCACGAAACAAACAAATTCCCCCAGTCAAAGATACCATTTTGGGGAGGCGGATTGGGTGGCACGGGGTGTGCCGCCCATGTAAAATGAAAAAAATCGATCTGGACTGGGCGGTAGGGGTCATGTCATGAGACGTGTCGCCAATGGCTGGGCGGCACACCCTGTGCCTCCTAGGCGACACACTTTGTGTCACCCAAGGCTGGGTGGCACGCCCCGTGCCGAACAAACAAAAAATATTCCAAATCGAATTTTTTCTTTTCAGGTGTGTTCCTCAGCCTCTTGTGAAGCTCTTAGAGAATTTGGGCCAAAACATATTTTTTTACTATTTTTAATGATTGTTTTAGTAAAACATGGCATTTACAGAATCTGGGTCAAAATTTCTGCAAGGTTCTTGGCAGGCAAATTGGTTTTGGATCACAAGATAGGCTATGTGAACTATGGATTTTGGTTTACTAGGTTAAGTGTGGTTCTAAGGTTTCAAAAAACCAAAGAATTTGCTAGATTTAAAATGGGGTGTCTACACCTGCATGTGGAGTTTGGAGCGCCATGAGCTTTAGGTAAGTAGGTCTAGCTTCTTTGCATCAATAATAGTAGGAAATGGGTTTTGAATATTTTTAGTGGGTTTATGATGGGGTGAAAATTGTGAGTATGAGTGGGTTTTGATGGGATTGAAAATACTAGCTGCGTGCCTCCAATGTCATGTTGTTGGAGCCAAGGAAATGAACTTGTGGGTTGAGAAAATTTGTAGAATAGTTCTCTTGTAAGGCTAGATATATATGAATGAGATTTTGTATGAAGTTTTATCTAAGTTAATGAAGTATTGAATGATCTTGAATGTGTGCTAAGCAGGGTATTGAGATTTTTCAGAACTGTGATTTTTCTTGCAGTTGACTTTTCAGTAGCCAAACGATGTCCAAATGAGCCCAAATCAGTCTTGAATGAAAGATATCCCAGTCTATTTTATTTGCGGTTCTTATACTATTCCGAAATTATACACGGTTTAATAAATAAGCCCCTGAGTATGAGCATGTGTCATTGTCACTATGGCTAGAATTTTCCAGCAACAGTTGCCTATTTTGCGTCAAACTTTTGACTTACCTAACGACGTCCAAATGTTTTCATCCTCTTGCCGTTTGATAGATTTCTGAGTAACTTAATGTCACATGTTTTGAGAATTTTGAAACTCCCCGAGGTTTGTGAGGTACGCCCTGAAATGCGGGGGCATGTTGCTGTTGCAGGAAATTTCCAGCAACTGTTGTGTGATTCATGTCAAGCTTTTGACCTGTCAAACAATTTCCGAATGCCTTTAAAATATTTTCATTTCGAAGATTATTGCGTGGGCTTGAAATTCCATGTTTTAATTATTTTATGATTCTCCCTAGATTGGGAGTTACACTCCAAGAGGAGGGGTACATAATTGCCATACAACACAAAGACTTTCAAAATTGTACTTGTTACATGGTTTTGCACTAAACTCTTACCAAATTTATTCAAATCACCTTCATGTGAGCTTTGATTAAATATATTTTAAAATAAGCTTAAAATCACACTAAAACCCGCCACTGCTCGACAATTGTACTCCTTTTCCTACAAGAAGGTCCCAGTTATGGAGTTGATAAGATATGTTATTTTTTGCTTGAATCTTTCACTGACCAATTATGTGATAGAGTGTTATGCGTGCGGATTGATAAACGTCAATGATATAGGATTGTCTTCCTGTAATGATTGTCATATGTTTATTGCCATGGAGTTATGAGTATGATGCTATGTGACCATACAATGAGTGATGCTCTGATAACTGCTAATGCCTTGTGATGACTATGTGATGCATATACTTGAATACGACCATGGATTATGAATGCTAAATTGACAAAGTATAAGTGCCTTGAGATAACTCTCGTAATGAATACCTTATATTAAAAAGCATAGTGTACATGTCAGTTATATAGTTCTGTATGAGACATCAGACTTTAGCGATGAGACCAGCCTTGGCTGCCATGGAGTATTGACTGAATGTGAGTAAAGGTTGATACTCGAATGTTTTGTTCTGATACTATTATGCTGAACACTACGCAATGGGCCACCCATTGGTAGTGGATATTGATTTGTCCTAATACTATTATACTGACCGCTATGAATGGGCTACCCATTGATAGTGGGACTGATGTGATCATCATTATGAAAAGTCCTTGACATGCTTTGTGCTTATTACATGGCTAGGAGTGAGATTGAGGGGTGCTTGTTTTGAGAGTATTGCAGGGCCTACTTATGTGATTCTGATTGATACTGGTTAGGTGCTTGCTTTGAGCATATTGCATGTCCTAACCCAGTGATTGTTACAAACTGGTTATGTGATTGATATATGTTAGGTGTGTGCTTTGAGTGTATTGCATGACCTGACCAAGTGCTTATGTGGAATGAAGTGTGATCAGTGATAAAGTAAAAACGAGTTCTGTTATGATAAGAACGTATATTGTGAAACATGTCCGGTTATGGATAAATGAATGATATTGTGAAGTGCATGGTTGTATGTTTCATGATAGTGTTCATTAACGGAAGGCTTTATGGATTGCTGCTCCTTATGATACTTATTATCTATATGGTGAATTTGAATAATGATTATTGTATTGAATGGATGAGAATTCTGATACTTGAAATAATGATCATGATAAATATACCAAGGAGATTTCTGATCTATGTGATGTCAATACTGTGATAGTTTATAAGTGAGTAATGCAGTTTGTGATACCTGGATGTATTCATTGATGATGCTTAGTATCTAGACTTACTTACTGGGTTGTATAGCTCATTCTATCATTTTTACCATCTCTGTAATAGCCACAGGTGGAAGAAGATTGACTTAGTAGAGGCTGTTGGAGTTTGGGACTCGAAGCTGTCGAAGATAATTCTTTCTCATTGTGGGTTCTATGGGCACTTTGGCCCTAATTATTGTTTATTGTGGGTTGTGTGTACTATCGGGCCTTGATGCCTCGAACTGATATGTAATGATTTTGATATATAATTTATAGTAGTTTTTTTGGAGTATGGGTTTTGGATTCTGCATTCAGAGTTGATGTTTTAGTTTTTCTATGGTTTGCTTATTAAAGCATTGAGCCACTCCGACCTCAGTGGAATTCGCTACCTCTGGTTCATGGCCTCGCTTTTGGCCAACCTCTGGCAAGTATGGTAAGGGGGACGAGGGCGGGGTCATGGCAAAGTCCCGAACCCACCCTCTCTCATCAGTTGGTATTGGCTAGGTGCCTAGATCTTACCCTCCGGTTCTGGATGATCGTGCAACATGCATCTCGGGATTCAGGGGAACCCAGGACTTTAAGATCACTCTCTTGAGAACCTTGCTCAAGAGCGAGGGCAGTTAGACCAACTGATGAGAGAGGAATTTAAGGCGGGCTCGAGAGTTACTCGAGCTGGCTCATATATGCACCCTCTTAAATCACGAAGAAAGCCCCCCAGTCATAGAATTGGTTCAGAATCTCCTCCCTTGGCTTGTACTATCATGTTTATGCAATCAATAATACATATATGGTTAATTTTACAAGACAAGTGAGCCGAACGAGACCCCACCTTTGTAACGACCCCACTCCCTGACTGCCGGAGGGAGACAGAGCGGGGGATCGCGATCGGAGGTCGTGATTGTCACTCAGGTGGGAGTGGCTCAATGGAAGAAACAAGGAATCGAGAGAAAATAGCGAAAGAAAACTAAAATAAATCCATTCATCAAACAATAATCAAGCCAAAACTACAGCCAAATCATTTCTTCCAAAATCAAAAGTCTTTATAAGTTCGTTAGGGCACTATTGGCCCAAAATGCATAAAATGAGGAATACATCATGTCACTAAAATCACCAAAACATACTGCAGAAGTTTTGGAAGGCGGATCATCTTAACCTCAGGCTTCAGGCCCTCAATCTACCACCCACCTTAAGCACAACTACCACCGTCCTTTACTCTACAGTTATGAAATTAAGATGGAATGAACTAAAAGCCCAGTAAGCAGATCACTACCCTTGTATTCTTGACTATCAGTATATATAGGGTAACATGCTCATAGTTCATCAGAAATCGTATTTTGTCTTATAGAGTAAGGTCACATATAAGAGTGCACATGAAGGCCATATAAAAGAATCATAATCAGTTAACGAGGCATTACTTGCATATCACAGTTATAGCTAGATAATCTTACAGAATACAGAATTCAGACAGGCAGAACAGAGTAGTTAACTCCCAAAGTAGAAGCCACAGTGATCAGGCTATGCCAATCCTGAGCTTGGGACTTCTAGCCTCCTTCAGGAGGGAGGACAATGACAAGTAGGGGCCCTACTTCGTAATGTCATCTCTCACGCACACAATCCCCAGCGCGTGGGGTTTTCGATAGGCTGTAGTCTTGCAAGACACGACCCTCACTTGAGCTTTAGGTGAGAGGGCCTTACACTACCATTGGAGGACCCAGTGCGTAGTGCCCAAAAAAATTCGGGTGCATGACCCTCCCAGTCAAATGCGGTTATATCTCGACTCCACTCCTATCATAGGAATTGAGGTATAGAAAACCCAACTACCAATGGAGGACCCATTACGTAGTGGCCCGCATCAAATATATCAGAGTTCATATAACAGAGTCAGAGTCCATATAACAAAATCAGAGCTCTTATAACAGAGTCAGAGTTCATATAATAGAATCAGAGTTCATATAACAGAGTCAGAGTCCATATAACAGAATCAGAGCTCATATAACAGAGTCAGAGTTCATATAACATAATCATAGTTCATATAACAGAATGAGAGTTCATATAACAGAGTCAGAGTTCATATAACAGAATCATAGTTCATATAATAGAGTCAAAGTCCATATAACATAATCAGAGCTCATATAACAGAGTCAGAGTTTATATAATAGAGTTAGAGTCCATATAACATAATCATAGCTCATATAACAGAATCAGAGCATCGATGTCACGCTTTCTAAAAATTCAGGCAGTGACATCCAAGTAAACACGAGGCTATAGCTTTTAGTTAATTTGGAATTTGAAGATAGTTCCAAAATTAATTTTATGTTAGACATAGCTATCTTTCAAATAGGCACGGTTTGAGGGCAATTGGACATTATTTGTCCCCTCAAAAGAACCCAAGAACAGAGACACTTCATCTGAAATCTATTGTGCAGTGAAGACAGTGACATGTCTTTGAAATTTCGCCTATGTTTCAAAATTAAGAAGGAATATTGCAAAGTGCTCAACATGTGAATTCCATATGACTCATAACTGGTTCCAATAACAGCATTTTGGACTAAAATGGATACATTTTGGTTAGCCAAATTCAGTGACATTAGAGGCATTAAATTTGTGCTTTTGCTAAAACTGTCCACATCGACATACCTTCCTAATATGAAGCATAACTTTCAATCTAAAGAGACTTTCAAAATATTTTCTCATGTAACTTTTAACCCATTCAAAGATATTTCAAATGGTTGTAGTTTGGCCAAAAATAGACTTCGTTTGGTTAGTTAAAATAGATGAACACAGTGGTACTAATGATAAATCCAGGAAAACAGTCCACAGTGACATACCCTCTCATTTCGAAATATAACTTCATTTTTGTAAAGAATTTCAACAATGGGGAAAAGAAAACATTTTACTAGGCTTGTGTATCATTTCAACGATGGTAGTTTGAGGTCAATCGGACTCCATTTGATCATTCAAAAGCCTCATTCAAGAACACACATATTCTTATAATTTCATAGTTTCATTTAACATGTGTCAAGATTGCATTCCATAACCATCATTTCATAATGAAGAACATGATAACATCCATTCTCTCACAATGTGAAAACACATAACATGCATTTCTTACATTATCTAAGAATCACAACTCCATTCTTACATTCATCATTATCATAAAACAAAAACCCCAAATTTCCATTGAAAAAGGCGTAAGGTTTTCTCCCTCACATACTCTTCCATTGCTCCTTCACATGCCTAAGTTTCCATACATTCCCATGACTCCAATACAAGGGTAATGGATCCACTTACCTAATTAACAATGGGGCCGTCTCCAACTTCTGCTCACAGCGCTCACCCACCCAACAGTGGCTGCTTACAATGTCATTTCTTCCACTTTGTGTCTCAGAGAGAGAGAGAGAGAGAGCTGCGTAAGAATGAGGGGTGTGGGTGAGAGAAGAGGCTTACGTACTCTCATGTTTGGGGTGGCAGGCTAAGTGTCACCAAGGAGGCCCAAAATCTGGACAAGTGGCACCTACATTAGCATGCATTAAACAAGTGTCACCTCCAACTCATGCTTGTAAGAGACACAGCCGGCGCTGGGCTCTTTACTCAGCTGGCACTGGTACAATTCCCCTCCTTCCAGCGGGCGCTGGACAACCCAACCGACGCTGGGCAACTCATTCTTCTCCAACACAACTGGATCTGGCCTCATTCTCCAACACAACCGATGCTGGCCTCTTTCTCCAACACAACCGGCGTTGGCCTCCTTCTCCAACACAACCAGCGCTGGCCTCCTTCTCCAACACAACCAGCGCTGGCCTCCTTCTCCAACACAACTGGAGCTACCCTCCTTCTCTAACACAACTGACATTGGCCTCCTTCTTCAACACAACTAGCGCTGGCCTCTGTCTCCAACACAACCGGTGCTGGCCTCCTTCTCCAACACAACAGACGCTGGCATTTTTCTTGAACACAACCGGCACTGACCTCCTTCTTCAACACATCGGTGCTGGCCTCTTTCTTAATCACGACCGGTGTTGGCCTCCTTCTCCAACACAACCGGCGCTGGCCTCCTTCTCCTACACAACCGACGCTGGCCTCCTTCTTCAACACAACCGACGCTAGCCTCTTACTTCCCTATCCTACCATGCCTTCTAACTGGCCGAGAAAAGTTTGGGTCGTCACAACCTTGTCCTTGAACGAATGTACACAGACGTGCACATCCAAAAGAAAAGAGGGTAAGAGGATAAGTGAAAGAAGAAGAAGAAGGGGGTAAGTCAGAGGAATTTTGACTAGGAGGTGAGATTAACACTGCAGCTAGATCAGCAAGTGATTGACCCGGCGTGGTAGCAAGACGAGTATGGTAACTAGACCGGCACAATATAAATACTACTAGACGCTAGAAGAATCATCGGCCAGCCGGACACGCTGGCTAGCTTATCGTGGTAGTAGGGCGGACTCGATAACTAAGACAAGATTACCATGGCAATGTTTGTCTTAGCCTCTTTTAGTCAAATGAGAGAGATAAGAAAGAAGAGAGAGACAAAGAAACATGCACAATTCTACCGATGTCGTGCATGTGAGAAGAAGAGGAGATAAGCAATGAGGGAGAAAGGAAAAAGGGAAAGAGGAAAGAGAAGGATAAGAATGAAGAATAAGGAGAGAGAAGAGAGCAAGGCAACATGGGCGGCGGTGAGAGAAAAAAAAAGAAGAAAAAACATGGATGACGATGAGCTCCAGGGGCCCATGACGAAGGTTAAGAAGAGAGAGAAATCACCAATGGCAATGAGCCTCCACCGTCTGTGATAAAAAATGAGAGAAGAGAGAGAAACCATGGGCACGATGTGCTTTCGCCGCCCATGACAGAAGAATGAGAGAAGAGAGGAGAATACATGGTTGGCGATGTGCTTCCGTCGTCCATGACAAAGAATAAGAGGAAAGAGAAACCATGTACGACAATGTGGTTCCACCATCCATGACAGAGAATAAGAGGAGAGAGAGAAAACATGGGCGACATTGTGCTTTTGCCGTCCATGACAGACGATTAAGAAGAAAGAGAAAACATGGGTGGCGATGTGCTTTCGACGTCCATGATATAAGATTAAGAGGAAAGAGAAAACATGAGCGGCGATGTGCTTGCACCATCCATGATAGAGATTAGAAGGAGTGAGAAAACATGGGTGATGGCGTGCTTCTGACGTCCATGACAGGCGATTAAGAAGAGAGAGAGAACATGGACGACGATGTGCTTCTGTAGCCCATGACAAAAGGGAAGACAATGAGACTTTGACAGAGGCCCAGCTCACCACTTGGGTTAAGGCTGAGCTCACTGTTCGTGTCTCTAAAGCAAGAAGACATCATGTTAGGCGATAGACTTTGTCATGCATGAACAGAGAAGAAGGAGAGAGAACAGAGAGACAGTAGGAAACAGAAGAGAGATAAAGAAAAGGTAAAGAAAAAGAAGGAAAGTGGATAAAGGAGATGAGAGAGGAAATAAAAAAAAAGGACGAGAGGAGAGAGAGAGATGAGAGGAGGAGAGAGAAAGAGAGATAGAGAGAAGGAGAGAGAAAGAGAGAGATGAGAGGAGGAGAGAGAAAGAGAGATGAGAGGAGGAGAAAGAATAAGAGATGAAAGGAGAGAAAGAGAGAGAAAAAAGGAGGAAAGAGAAAGAGAGAGAAAAGAGGAGGAGAGATAAAGTGAGAGATGAGATGAGGAGAGAGAAAGAGAGAAAAAAGAGGAGAGAGAAAGAGAGAGAAAAAGGAAGAGAGAGAGAGAGAAAAGAGGAGGTGAGAGAAAATTACCTTATGAAGGGTACCGAACCTTTTCTTCTCTCTCCTCTCTCTCTCTTCAGGACATACCCACAATTTGAATGTGAAAAATCTCAAATTTTATTGATAAGTATTGAATAATCAAGGGTCCTTTAATAATTGTGTTTAACATGTACTTATAGAATTGGGCCAAAACATGGGTGGATGCCCAAAAACTACTTAAATTTATGATAATGACAATTTAATTGAATTAAAAGAAATTCTAAAATTGGGTACAAAAGCACTGTTTTGCCCCTGTCCAACAATGTGTGAAATTCCAAAACAGTCCTTATTGCTGCCCTAGAACTTGCGTGATTCTAAGGATGATTCGAGGTTGCTCTGATGCCAGTTTTACCGAAAGATGATTGTTTTCTTTTAGGTTTCGGCATGGCGATAGATTTGATACCAACTTCGAGTCGTGGATCGTGTTTTTAAGCCATGATCATACGACTCAAAATTTGGATGAATCTTGCATACTTTAGATCCATAATGTGCTTGTTTCTTTATGTTTTTATGTGATTTCTTCACTATATTATATTGAGCATGCCTTCACGATCGCGTGGCAACAAACGCAGCTTGATTTCATGCTAAAATTTACAGTAGCTTCGATGCCTCTGTGTGTGAAATCCAACCGTTCATCATATGCAAGGTTCGAAACAAAGATAGTCTCGAAGCCTATGCACATAATTCAATTGGTTTCGTGTTGATTGGGTACGTGAGCGTCGTGATTTGCTGTTGTTGAATTTTTTGCAACCATCTTCACAAATCACCAACTTCTCTTTAGTTTTTCTCCCTGTTCGGGTATCGTCATGGGTCGTGCCACATATTAAAAATCTTGTATTGATGAGACGAACAAGTTCACCAAATTTAGGAGCAGTCCGACTCAAAATGATTGAGATACGGGCCTTTGAAGTTGCTGCTTGGGACTGTGCACATCATCCTTCTTTAATGGAGATTGATGTCGGGACGCTGCACGGGAATATCGTGCGTGTTTGAAGACATTTTTCAACACCTTGATCCCTGATGCGCAATAAAGAGGAAGTCAGTCAATAAAGCCTTAACATACAATGAAATTCCCAACAGTCTCAGAATTACCCCAGAATGGGTCAGAATCTTTCTAAGCACTCCAAAAGGCGATCCGTCAAGTTTTATCTCAATCTAACATGTCTAACGTAACGCAGACAAAGAAATGATTTCGAAAAAATCAGCCTCTAGCACCCAAAAATGGATCCCGTAACTAGAGCTATATTCTCAGTGCATCAAACATCTGTAGGACCACTGTCATTGGATCCGGTACGGCAAAAAACTCTTATAGGTTAAGTTTCGGCTTAATCGGGTATTTCAGGACAAAGTTATGGGTAAAACACCAAAAAGGGGTACGCCGCACGCTATTCTTATCGGCCTCCGCACACCAATCTTCATTAAAGAAGGCTGATGTGTATAGTTCCAAGCAGCAACTTCAAAGGCCCGTATCTCACTCGTTTTGAGTCTGATCGCTCTCAAATTTGGTGAGCGTGTTCGTCTCATCAGACAAGCATTTTGATATGTGGCACGACCCATGACGATACCCAAGCAAGGAGAAAAACTAGAGAGAAGTTGATGATTCATGAAGATAGTTGCAGAAAATTCAGTAGCAACACGCCTCGTTCAAGCGGCCAAATCACGACGCTCGCGTACCTGATTGACATGAAACCAATTTCATTATGTGCAAAAGTTTAATGGCTATCTCTGTTTCAAATCTTGTGTGTGATGAACAGTTGGATTTCACACATGAAGGCATCGAAGCTGCTACAAATTCCAGCTGTCGGATTTCCATGTTTCAGTCAAAACTCAAGTCGAAAAAATCTTCGTCCGGACACGAAATTGAGCTGCGTTTGTTGTCATGTGATCGTGACAGCATGCTCAGTGTGATTCAACGAAGAAACTAAAGAAAAAATCAAGAAACAAGCACACTATCGATCTGAAGTTTGTAAGATTCATCCAAATTTCCAGTCTCATGATCATGGCAAAAAAACACAATCCATGTCTCGAAGTTGGTATCAAATTGATCGCTATGCCAAGCCCTACAAGAAAAAAACACGATCTTTCGATCAAATAGGCACCAGAGCAACCCCGAATCATCCACAGAAGATCACACAAGTTCTAGGGCAGCAATAGGGACTGTTTTAAAATTTCACACATTATTGGGTAGGGGTAAAACAGTCATTTTGTACCCAATTTTAGAATTTATTTTAATTCAATTCAATTATAATTATCATCAATTTAGGTATTTTTTGGGCATCCATCCATGTTTGGGCCAATTTTATAAGTATATGCTAAACACAATTGTTAAAGGACCCTTGAATATTCGAGACTCATCAATAAAATTTGAGAGTTTTCACGTTCAAATTGTGGGTACGTCTCGGACAAGGAGAGAGGAGAGAGAAGAAAAGGGTTGGTACCCTTTGGTAAGATAATTTTCTCTGTCCTCTCTTTCTCTCTCCTCTCCTCTCTCTCTTTCTCTCTTTCTCTCGTCCTCACATCTCTCTCTTTCTCTCTCCTCTCTTCCATATTTCTTTCTTATTTCCTCTCTGATCTCCTCTATCCACTTTCTTTCTTTTTCTTTACCTTTCCATTCTCTCTCTTCTTTTTCCTATTGTCTCTCTATTCTCTCTCCTTCTCTGTTCATGCATGGCGAAGTCTATCGCCTAACATGTTGTCTTCTTGCTTCAAAGACACGAACAATGAGCCGGGCCTTAACCCGAGTGACGGGCCGGGCCTCTGTCAAAGTCTCCTCGTATTCCCTTCTATCATGGACGACGGAAGCATATCACCATCTATGTTCGCTCTCTTTTTAATCGTCAGTCGTGGACGACAAAAGAACACCACCGCCCAAGTTTTCTCTCTCCTCTTAGTCTCTGTCATGGACGATGGAAGCACATTGCTGCCCATGTTTTCTCTTTCCGCTTAATCTTATGTCATGGACGGCAGAAGCACATCGCCATTCATGTTTTCTCTTTCTTCTTAATCGTCTGTCATGGACGGCGGAAGCACATCACTGCCCATATTTTCTCTCTCCTCCTATTCTATGTCATGGACAGCGGAAGCACATCGCCACCCATGGTTTCTCTTTCCTATTAATCTTTTGTCATGGACAACAAAAGCACATCACCGCCCATGTATTATCTCTCTTCTCTCATTCTTCTATCGTGGATGGTAGAAGCACATCATTGCCTATGTTTTCTCTCTCTTCTCTCATTCTTTTGTAGCGGACAGTAGAGGCTCATTGTAGCTTGTGTTTTCACTCTCTTCTTACCCTTCGACAAGTGCTCATTGCCGTCCATATTCTTTCCTATCTTTTCTCTCATTGCTGCCCATGTTCCCTAGCTCTCTTCTCTCTCCTTCTTCTTCATTCTTTTCCTTTTATTTCCTCTTTCCTTTTTTCCTTTCTCCCTCATTGCTTATCTCGTCTTCTTATCGCATGTACGACATCGGTAGTATTGAGCGTGTTTCTGTTCTCTCTCTTCTTTCTTCTCTCTCTCATTTGACCAAAAGAGGCTGAGACAAACATTGCCCTGGTAGTCTTATCCTCTAGCTATATTGTCGTTGAGCCAATCTTAGTTACCGAGTCCACTTTACTGCCACGATAGGCTAGCCATCGTGCCCGATTGGCTGATGATTATTCTGATGTCTAGTAGTATTTATATTGTGCATGTCTAGTTACCGTGCCCGTCTTGATACCACGCCGTGTCAATCACTTGCTGATCTAGTTGCCATGTTAGTCTCTCCACCTAGTCAAAATTCCTCTGATTTACCCCTTCTTCTTCCTTCACTTATCCTCTTACCCTCTCTTCTTTTGGATGTGCACGTCAGTGTACATTAGCTCAAAGACAAGGTGGGGTCTCTTACAGCCCACTTGTCTTGTAAAATTAACCAGGTATGTGTGATTGTAGAAACATGAGAATACAAGCCAAGGGAGGCGATTTCGAACCAGTTCTACGACTGGGGGGCTCTCTTCGTGATCTAAGAGGGCACCCATGCAAGCGAGCCCGAGCCCACCTTAAATTCTTCTCTCATCGGTTGGTCTAAATTTCAAAGTCCCAGATTCCCCCAAAACATGAGACCCGTGCCGCTCGATCATCCAGATCCTGAGGGCGAGATCGAGGCACCTAACTAGTGCGACCTACCCCTTTTTGGTCTTTTACCCATAACTTTGTCCAAAAATACCCGATTAAGCAGAAACTTGACCTATAGGGGTTTTTAACCATGTTAGATCCAATGACAGTGGTCCCACAACTTTTTGACGCATTGAGAATATAGTTCTAGTTACAGGGTCTGTTTCAGGGTGCTAGAGGCTTATTTTTCTGAAATTGTTTCTTTGTCTGCACTGCCTTAGACATGTCATATTGAAACGAAACTTGGCTGGTAGCCTTTTGAAGTGGTTTGAAAGATTTTGACTCATTCTGAGGCAACTCTAAGAATGTTGGGAATTTTATTGTATGTTAAGGCTTTATAGACTGGCTTTACTGTATGTTAAGGCTTTATAGACTGGACTAAGTTGTTGAAAACTGTCTTCAAACAGCTTACCCTGTTGAATGTTTGTGCGTCAAGAGAAGCGAGAAGGACAACATTCAAAAAATTTCCTTCTATTTTATTACTTTTTTCTTCCTAGCTACAGGACCACGTGAACACCTAGGAGATTCATGCAACGCTGTAACTTGGATGCTCAGACATTTGGATGCAATGTACAGGTCCGTCCATGGAGACTTTTGGGGGAGAAGGGACTTTTTTGAGGGATCCTGTCGAATTCCTCACCCTCAAGGAACTATTTGTGATTCTGAAGCTGAGGATTTTTGTTTGCTGGTTCTGGATGATTTGTTGAAGGGCTTGTTGTCGACGTCGTCTACGTTGTGCACCAGATATTCCTTGACGGTCAGGGTACCTCAGTTTATTAAGGTGACCGGCTTTGAGTATAACCCCTGCCCATTGCTTTGCAATTTCTACAATTAAGATACCTCTCTTCTTTGTTCGAGGCAACCCCTGAGGATTCAATCCTAATCGCTGCATCACAGGTCAAAATTCATGGCTGACTTATCCTTCTTTAGGAACCTTTTAGCATCTTCAAGTGTGCTAGCAACCTTGTGGGAATAGTGATCTTTTTCATGAGACTAATATTGCCTTTTTTGGCTAGTTTTCTTTCTGTTGAAGCCTTTTTTTGTGAATGGACTAAGGCTGTCGGAATATTTTCCTTAAAGCTTGTATTTTTGGAGTCATGGGATCGTGACAGCATGGATCTTTTCTCTTTGCGTGTGGGCTGAAGCTGCCTGTTGAGGTGAACGCTACATCAACCTGTTTATTGGTCCAAGCGTCATTTGCAGATTTTCACTTGAATTTGGGAAGCGGCATAGTAGAGACGGTTTTCACCAACTTCTTTTTGTTTGGGGCTCTTTTACTCATGAGCTTTCGGTCTACTCTTATTTTTCCATTTTTACTCACGGTGACCTTTCGGGGTTTTCACCGTGCCCAAGTTTTTATTTTCACGGAACTCTTTTACTCATAGTTTCGTGACCATGGCCATCTGTCATTTTTACTCAGGGCGTTCCCTTGTCAGGTATAAACCACGCCCGTTATTTTATTTATTATTATTTTTTTTTTGTGAAGGCATGTTTAAGGTCATGCCTTCGGGACCTGTGCAAAGCCTTTTAACATCATGCAGTTAAGACGTGCACTATAGTTTAAGGTCATACAGCTGGACAACGGTGTAGATGAATGGCAGTTTGTAGAGGCCATAAAGTGAGTATGGTGGTGGTTTGACTCACTTGGGGAGGATGACACAAGGCTGCTTGTGAAAGATGGTGAATGGATGGAAGATGGAAAGTGGTAGCACACAAACTGACGATAAGTATGGATGGCAGAATGGCTCGCCGTTCTGTGAGCATGGGTAAGTCTCACTGGGGAGTGATGGAAGGTGATGGAGTGAATGGATTCACTGGGGAAGGAATAAAGGTGGTGAGCGCATGAACGGATCGGTTGGGGAAGGCATGCATGAAGATGCACGTAAAGGGCATGTGCACATATTATGGGGCATATTTAAGGTCATGCCCCTAGACTTGTGTAAAGCAGTTTAAAGTCGTGCGGCCAAGACATGCACTATGGTTTAAGGTCATATAGCTCGGACCATGGCTATGCAGTTTAGAGTCCTGTAGCTTAGACCATGCAATTTAAGGTCATGCAACTAGACCTCCGCTTCAGTTTAAAGGTCATATAGTTTGGACCATGGTGCTAAGCCTTTTAATGTCGTGACGCTAAGACGTAGACTATGGTTTAAGGTCATATAGTTTGGACTGTGGCTATGCAGTTTAAAGTCATCTAATTAGGACCATGCAGTTTAAGGTTGTGCAACTAGACCTCCGCTACAGTTTAAAAGTCATATAATTTGGACCATGGAGTTCAAGGTCGTGCATCTAGACTAAGGCTGTGCAGTTTAAGGTCATACAACACGGACCAAGCAGTTTAAGGTCATGCAACTAGACCTCCGCTACAGTTTTTAGGTCATATAGTTTGGACCATGGAGTTTAAAGTCGTGCATGTAGACCAAGGCTATGCTGTTGAAGGTCATGCAGCTTCGGACCTCCGCTA
This sequence comes from Amborella trichopoda, assembly GCF_000471905.2. Next base: position 8,889,464 of record NW_006494931.1, on the reverse strand, counting down.
TAGTTTAAGGTCACATAGTTTGGACCATGGAGTTTAAGACAATCCATCTAGACCAAGGCTGTGTAGTTTAAGGTCATGCAGCATGGACTAGGTAGTTTAAGGTCGTGCAACTAGACCTCTGCTATAGTTTTTAGGTCATATAATTTGGACCATGGAGTTTAAGGTCGTGCATTTAGACCAAGGCTGTGCAATTTAAGGTCATGCAGTAAGGACCATTGTGTGTGTTTCCATGTAGGTGAAGCTGCATAAGCCTATGGATAGTAATTTGACTCCCTGGAGGTAAAATGATAGCAAGGGTTTTTAGATGGGAAGCATACTTCATTGGGGATTAGGGGACAAGTATGACTTCCTTAGTGGTGAAAGATGAAACTTGATGGGAATAGGCTTATGAAAGGTTACCCAACTCTAGGGGGTAGGATAACTAGGTGTGAGACAGATAAGGGAATAAAGGTGTAAGCACGACCCTAACTCCACTGGGGATCAATAGGCTGCAGTACAAGTGTAACTCCTACTGGGGATGAGGGAAGTGACCTGCTCCTAACTCCATCGGGGATAACGGTGAGACATGCACAGTGGTGACCAAGGTATAGCACGCGCGATGCTGGAACATGCATGGTTCTAGCATGAAGAGTGCAACACACACGTCAATAGGTTTGAGAAGTAGAAGTGTTGCCACGTACATGGCGTTTAGCACAGGCGGAAGCAACACAAGCGATGCTACTGTGCACAGTGGCAGAACACGTGGCAGTAAGCTTGGGAACACAGGCGGTGCTTGTCATAGAAGAACACAACCGGTGCTGGATCATTGAGAACACAACCGACGTTGGTCATAGAAGAACACAGCAGGTGTTGGTCATGGAAGAACATAGCCGGCGTTGGTCATGGGACAGTGTCCGAGCCTTTAGTTCAAGCCCAACCCGATCTTGGCTTTGAGCTTTTATGGTATGCGGTAGTCTTTCATTCGGGCTTCAGGTTTGAGCCCGACTCGATCTAGCCCACCATCGTTTGGCCTTCTAGGACATGACTGGTATTCCTAGTTTATAGGGGACATTCGAGGAAAACTTTGCCTATATAAGGGGGTAAAACTCCATTCTCACTGTTTCACTTAAGGTAAAACGGCTAAGGTTTTTGAGTGGTAAGAGTGAGAGAACTCTCGATGAGATTTTTCGGCAGCACACAGGGTACTTCGAGTAGGAATTTGTTGAAGTTTGCCAGCCAACAGAAGAGAGCATCCGAGAGAACACCATGCCTTCGTGAAGTTGCAGGATTTTGCCAACCGGTATAGCGGGACAAGCAGAGAGTTTGCCGGAGGTTCCAAAGGCTCTGGCCGTAGTTTAGGGGACTCTGAAGAAGGGAAAAGGGGTGGAAGTTGCAGCAGAGGGCTACCTTGGGATTTCCGTCGTGTTTCTGGTGGTTTTCTGGCGAAACGCATGAAGAGGAAAGTCTCCCAGTGAATTTTTCAGTGGGAAAAAGGGGAGTTTCAAGCCAGAACGCAAGAGGTCATGAGGAGGTGAATGGTTACCAGAGACAAAGGGTCACGAGAGGCTGGAGGTTGTTAAAAACAAAGGGTCACTTGCAGAAAAAAAAAATGAGGGGCTTGGGAAGGTGGGCAATCATTGGGGAGACGAAGGGGTGCTTGCAGGAAAACAAGGTGCCTCAGGAAGGCGTGCATGGGGAAAATGAAGAGTCACCGGGTGGTAAACAGTCACAGTAGGAAGGCGCCACAGTCGATGCTGACTTATGATACACAACCGGCACTGATCCTTAGGAACACAACCGACATTGGCGTTAGAACACACAGCTGGTGCTGGGGTTCAAAAACATAGTCGGCGCTACCTGTTTTTTTTTTTAAGATACACATCTAGTGTTGAGTCTCCAAAACCCAACCGGTGCTAGTCTCAGGCGGTGCTAGTCAGTGCCTTCATCACACGTGGCTAGTGACATGATGCACTTAGCTTTAGTCATGTGTGGCTATTACTTGTTTGATCCTCTGAATGGCGATCAGTCGTGTTCTGCTGTGATCGTGCATGGTAATGACTTGGGTCAATGAAGGCCGGTAACCCATGGTAAGGTTTGGCTTATGATGCCTATTGGAAGCCAAGTCCTCTAGCACAATAGTGAAATCCATGTTGTTCTGTGGAAGGGCACCCACTGTGAATAGTGTATTCTCTCCATCATAGGCCAGTTCCTTGCTAGAGAAGTCTGCTTTGTATGTTTGATATACTCGTTAGATGAATTGAAGCTAACTCGAAAATGGTTGGCTTCTTCGTTTAGCCCGTAACCATCCTCTTTGAGAACACCCGACAGATGAATTGAAGTTGACTCGCAAGTGGTTTTGCTTGTTCTTCATGATGAGGGCGTTTCATTTTGGTCTGTAACCGTCCTCATATCCTCAGATGCAAGAGCTTTGGTATCAATTGTTCTCTTTTCCTCAGATGCAAGAGATTTGTAGCCCACCTAATAATGGGCTTTTGATTGTAACTTGTAACTCCTTTTAATGAAATAAAAAGAGTTAAACCTTGTTTGGAGTTTCTTGCTTTCTGTCTTTTTACCATCCTTTTGATTCTTTTCTATTGCGTATCGAGTCTTTTTGAGTATATATCATGAGTAGTATTTCTTTAGGTATCACCCATTGATAGGGGGACATTGCCTCCTCTCCATCAGGGTGTGCAAGTATGTAAGCTCTATTTGGCGAGACCTTTTTTACTATAAAGGGACCCTCCCACTTGGGTTCAAACTTCCCTTTGCGTCTCTCATGCATAACAATTGGCCTCTTGACTGCTAGAACCAGATCCCCACGGGCGAATGAGCGGACTTTCACTGACTTGTCAAAATCCCTCTTCATTCTTCCTTGATTGAGTTCAAGGTTTTGGTGAGCCTCCAACCTCTTTTCATCAAGTACATCCATTTCTTGATACCGAAGTTTAACTTTCTCATCCTTAGTTAGTCCTTGATGTACAGTGACACGTAGCGAAGGGATTCAAATTTCAAGAGGTAAAACTGCTTCACCCCCATAGACTAGGGAGTAAGGAGTGGAATCGGTGGCATTTTGTGTGGTGGTGCGATAGGTTCACAAGGATTCAGGAAGCTTCTCGTGTCAGTTATTTTTCATCTTTGATACCGATTTCCTTAAAACGTTGCACGGGGTCTTATTGAAAGCCTCGGCTAATCCGTTGGCTCGAGGGTGGTACATAGTTAAGTAGTTCCACTCGAAACTAAACTGGTTAACCAAGAGATCAATGTGAGGAATTTTGAACTGAGGGTCGTTGTTAGATATAATCCGGTCAGGCACTCCAAACCAATATATGATGTGATGTCGCACAAAGTTAGCCACCGTGGTCTCAGGAACTTGCTTGAGGGGGACTGCTTTAGACCACTTGGAGAAATATTCTGTCACAACTAGAGTAAAGACAAGACCCATTGCCGAAGGAGGGTTAATAAGCCCTACACTGTCCATAGCCCATTGTGAAAAGGGCCATAATGCCACTGTCAGGTGTAAGGGCTCTAGAAGTTGATGAACAAGTCTCGAGTGTATTTGGCATATTTGAAACTTTTTAGCATAGTTTACGGAATCAGAAATCATCGAAGGCCAATGGTACCCCAATCTGTGTATCCGTTCATAAAGCTTAGGGCCGGACTGGTGCAATCCACAGATGCCCAAGTGTACTTTTTTGAGCACCTTATTTGCTTCTTGCGCGTCCACACATCTAAGAAGAATACTATCAAATGACCATCTGAAGAGAGGATCTCCTTGAAGGAGGGTAAACTTGGTAGACATTCGATGTACACTGTTATGCTCGATAAGATCCTTTGGGAGTCTACCATGTCTTAGAAAATTAGTGACGAGCTCTCTCTAATCTTCTGCCTACTCGACTTCTACGCATATTGGGTCGAAGAACTATGGTTCTTGGTTTTGATCCTTATCTCCCTGACCCCGTGCTATTTTGTGTTCAGTCTTGATAATTTCTTTGGCTGGTAATACTGCTCAAAATGGATAAGGTGGGCACTTGGGGAAGATATTTCTCTCATCATCCATGGCCACCTCAGTTCTTAGTTTAATGTGTCTCCATTCTTCCACCCAGACAGGCGTGGGTTCTGATGAGGACAATTGAATTGTAGCCCCAAGTTTTGCAAGTGCATCAGCCTGCAAGTTTAGCCTCTTGGGGATGTGACTCAAGGATATATCCTCAAACTGGGCCATATACAATTTTGCAATATCATGATAAGGTTTCATAGATTCCTTTGAGCTGCTGGATAACCAATTTAGAGTCGTCATAGATCTTGAGTTACTTAAAGTTTAGATCAAAGGCTATCTCCAATCCAATTATAAGGGCTTGATATTCTGCCTCATTATGGGAACCGACTTCAGTAAGAGAAAAAGAAAGAGGCAATACTCCTCCTTTCGGAGTCAAGAATACTACTTCAGTGCCTCCTCAGTCCGATTGGAAGGTTCTGTCGAAATAAATTTCCCACGCATGAGCAAGCTCTGCACAGAATACTTCTTCATCTGGAAGGTCACTTGATAAAGGAGATTCTGCCGGTACAGGATGTGCTGTGAGAAAATCAGCCAAGGCTTGGCCCTTGATGGCCTATTGTGGGACATATATGATGTCAAATTCCATTAGCAATAATGCCCACTTAGCAAGATGTCCTGAGAAGCATGGACGTGTCATGAGGAACTTTACTGGATCTACCTTTGATATGAGATTTACTTCAAGATCGAGCACGTAGTGGCGGAGTTTTTGTACTGCGAAGATCAGGGCCAACACATCTTCTCTATAGGGGGATAATTCTTCTCAGCACCTTGCATCCTACGGCTGAGATAATACAATGCGGTTTCTTTCCCTTCATCATTGTTCTGTACCAATAATGCCTCGAGTGACTCGTCGAGAGTGGTCATGTACAGGATGAGGGGTTTTCCTAACACTAGTGTAGAGAGCACTAGAGGATTGAGTAAATAATGCTTGATGTCATCAAGGGATGCTTGACATGCTTCATCCAAGATAAATGGTGTATCCTTCTTTAATAGGTGTGTAAAAGGTTTACAATGACCTGAGAGGTTTAAGATGAAACTGCGGATATAAGCCAGCTGTCCTTGGATAGATCGCAGCTCTCACAATGTAGTTGGTTGCGTTATTCCCTGGATCGCCTTGATCTTGACTGGCTCGACCTCTAATCCTCGGTGTCTAACAATGAATGCCAAGAACTTTCCTAAATGCATGCCGAAAGCACCTTTCAACGGGTTCATTTTGAGCTGATGGAGGCATACCTCTGGAACACCTTTTTAAGGTTTATCATATGAGCGTCTTTCTCTTCAGATTTTCCACCAAGTCATCTACATAACATTTTTCCTTATGCATCATATCCTTGAAGATGGTTGTCATTGCCCTGTGATACGTGGCACCAGCATTCTTCAATTCAAAAGGCGTAATTGTGCAGCAGAAGACCCCTTTTGGAGTTAAGAACACGGTGGCTTCCTCATCTTTTGGTGGCATCCATATCTAATTATACACGGAGTATCCATCCATGAAGGAAAAGATTTGACAGTGAGTCGTAGAGTCAATGAGCATCTCGGTGAACAGCAATGGGAAGTCATCCTTGGGACAGGCTGTATTCAAGTCGCATAAGTCAATGCAAACTCTAATTTGGCCATTCTTCTTCTTAACTGGGACAACATTTGACAGCCACTTTAGGTACTTGACTTCGCGAATAAAATTTGCTTGCCTAAGCTTTGTCACTTCAGCGTCTGTTTGCATTTCGATGTCAGGCCTGAACCTCCTTGATTTCTACTAGACGGGTTTGACGGTTGGCTAAGACGGTGAATTGCAACTTGAGGGTCTATACTAGGCATCTCATGGTAATGCTAGGTAAAGACGTCTCAGTTTTCTCGCAAGAAGGCAGTAAAGTTCTCCTTCTCTTCTGGAGACATATTCGTCGAGATGAAAGTGGGCCTGTGGTCTGCTTCATCTCCAAGATTTATCTCTTCAAGCTCGTCAGCTGTGGCTTGACCGCCTTCTTCCCATTCTTCTGGGGCATCTTGCAAGTCTTCATCATTGGCCTCAGAGGTCTTCTCATTAACCACAAGTGCAGAGACCGATGATCCTGACATCTCTGCTTCCAATAGAGTTCCGAGGTAGGTCATGATTTCCTCACCTTTCTCGAACTGAGGGACAAAAAGGTCAACCTCAAACATTGATAGGATATCAGGTTGCAGGAGTTTGACTTGGGATTCAGTGATTGTGGGGCCAGGAGCATTTTCATATGAATTGCTCGGTCTTTGCTTGGGTTCTTGCAGCGTTTGCCCCAAGCTGGTTGATACTTCATAGGCTTGTACTGTGTTGAAAGCTTCCTGAGTATAAAAGCTCTGCCCCATTGATTCTCTCAGTCTTTGTTAAAAGTCAGGCTCAGGGGGCCATTGGGATTTCTTTGGTTTTGACTTCTTGTGCTTCTTTGAAGAAGATGGCTCTGCTTTGGCTCGAGCCGACAGGGCATTAGCAACTGTTAAGAATCCAGCTGCCTGGGCAAACGTCTTTTTCAGCCGCCTCCTGTGCGTCTTGCTTATATTGGTTCCTTCAAGTTCTTTGTCAAAGGCCTCAAAGTCTAGACACTTCAAGGCTGTACCTGCAGGAGACATAAAAGAGGAAGGATGAGAAGAAGAAAAAGAACCATGAGAAGGGCAGTAAGTGAGGGACTTTTAAGGTCTTTCCCCTCATCTGACCGATCTAGGTAGCTTTTTGCATTATCATCAGAATTGGATGTGTGCAAGGAGTCTTTTAGGTCTTTCCCTTGCTTAGACTATTGGGGAGTGCTTTTAACGTCGTCACCCTCATTGAATGTATGCATGGAGTCTTTTAGGTCTTTCCTTTGCTTAGTCCAAGGGAGCTTTGTCTCTAGGGAGCTCGATCATGTTCTGTTCCAGTAACAATCAGAGTAGTGCAGGGATCCATTCCTTTTGAAAGGGCTAGACCTTGTTCCCATGCCTGGTCTAATAATCATCCCGATTAAGGTTCGTAGGTGGGGGGATCCGGTTGTACGATTTGTTGTTGCTTGCATGTTGTAGGCGCTTTCGCTGTGTTTACCCCTTTGGAGAGTTCCAAAGTTTGGGAGGGATCTTTCTTTGGATCGCTTATAGTGTTGGTCACGCTGATCACTCATTTTGGTTGGTTTCCCCGGGTATTAGTCCGAGAGCTACCATTGCCCCGATTGTTTCCTTAGCTTGCAAACTATTGTCGTGACCCGCCATGGTGGCGTGACAGACTTTCTATGTGGGCCGACTTGGAGATCAGTTCTAACATGGAAGTCGGATTAGAGGCCTAAACATGTAGATCAATCTCAGGTCGCATGTTCCGCATATAGGTTTGAACCACTTCCTTCTCAAGCATGAGATTGGGATGACGAGCGACCAAATTTCTCCACCTTGATAGAAATTGATCCACAGGCTCATAGGGTTCTTGGGTCCAAGTGAGAAGCTCGATGGTTTGAATCTCTCTCTCGACCTCCTAAAAACACTGGTGGAACAATTTCTTCATTTCTGCCCAAGTATATATTGAGTTTGGGGGAAGCCGAGCATACCACTGGAAAGCCGGGCCATCAAGGGTTTCAACAAAATGATGGAGAAGAAGTCTACCATCAGCCACCATCTCTCAACATGCTGCTTGGAAATGGGTGATATGCTGGTTCGAGGAGGGGGTTCCTGTCTACGACGGCGACACGTGTGCATCCCTTGAAGAAGGATCACAGGTGAGTTGGGGGTCAGCCCGGGCTTGAGCAAGTGATATGGCCTTAAGAGACCGAGAACTACGAGCAGGTGTTTGTAAGAGAACAGGTGGAAGCCTGCCCCTTATAGGGTGGGTAAGTGTGTGCTGAGGAGGAGGACGCGGGGGTTGTCTTCCATGTACTTGGGTTGATGCAGCGATGGCATTGCCTTGAGTGGTGGGATGAAAATGCGCAACGTGTGTAGGACTTGGCTTTGGGAGGACTGATCCTGGACATTGACTCGAGGTAACATAAAAGTTGCCCCGAGGTGTGGCTCTAATGGATGACCCACGAGCCTTATGGTGTGTGCGAGAGGTGAAGGCCCCAAGTTCTCCTCCTTAATGTGTCGAGCCTCAAAGGGTAGAGACTCGTGGTGGTGCTAGTGTGTGGGGAGTAGCCTTAGGGCAACTCACTGAGGCAATGACAACTTCTTTGCCTTCCGACGTACCTTGGCAATACGACAGACAAGTGACTTGTCTTTAACAGGGTGCATGCTGTGAGTGGCAGCAGATGTGCTACCGATGCAGGGTGCCTTGGTGGAGGTTCCACCAGATTTAGGAGATGCGGAGTTAGGGACCTTTAAGTCCCTCCTCACACCTATCCAGGTTAAGACCTGGGATCTAGACATTGGGTATTTTCTCAAAAGGAAGGTTGGAAATGAAGTTTGAGGAACTTGTTCTTGGGGAACACTCGCAAATGCGAGGATCAAAAAGTCCCCGATCCGGATAAATGGGTTAAGAAACCCAGCGACCATGTGGTGTGTGAAAACAGAAAAACAAAGGAAAAACTAGCCGTACAAGAACGACCCGACGAAGGGGTAGTAAGTCTTCAGTGGAGTCGCCAAGCTAGTTAGGTGCCTCGATCTCGCCCTCCGGATCTGGATGATCGAGCGGCATGTGTCTCGGGTTTTGGGGGAACCCGAGACTTTGAGATCACTCTCTCGAGTACCTCACTCAAGAGTGAGGGTAGGTAGACAAACTGATAAGAGAGGAATTTAAGGTAGGTTCGGGACATACTCAGGCTAGCTCATGTGGGTGCCCTCTTAGATCACGAAGAAAGCCCCCCAGTCGTAGAACTGGTTCGGAATCTCCTCCCTTGGTTTGCATTCTCCTGTTTCTACAATCACACACACATGGTTAATTTTCCAAGACAAGTGGGTTGAAAGAGACCCCACCTTATCTTTGAGCGAATATACACAGACATGTACATCAAAAAGAAGAGAGGGTAAGATGATAAGTGAAAGAAGAAGAAAGGGGTAAATCACAGGAATTTTGACTAGGTGTCGAGACTAACACGACAACTAGATCAACAAGTGATTGACCCGGTGTGGTAGCAAGATGGGCACGGTAACTAGACTGGCACAACAGTAACTATTGGACACTAGAATGATCATCGGTCAGTTAGGCACGATGGCTAGCATGTCATGGCAGTAAGGCAGACTCAGTAACTAAGACCGGCTTAGCGCCAATACTGCTAAACGACAAGACTACCACGACAATGTTTGTCTCAGCCTCTCTTGGTCAAATGAGAGAGAGAAGAAAGAAGAGAGAGAAAGACAAACATGCACAATACTACTAATGTCGTGCATGTAAGAAGAAGACAAGATAAGCAATGAGGGAGAAAGGAAAAAGGAAAAGAGGAAAGAGAAGGAAAATAAAAGGAAAAGAGGAAAGAGAAGGAAAATAATGAAGAAGAATGATAGAAAAGAGAGCAAGGGAACATGGACTATGTTGAGAGAAAAAGAAGAAGCAAAGAACATGGATGGCCATAAGTTCCATCGTCCATAACGGAAGGGTAAGAAGAGAGAGAAAATGCAGGCGGTAATGAGCCTCTGTTGTCCGTGACAAAAGAATGAGAGAAGAGACAAAAAACATGAGTAGCGATGTGCTTCCGCCATTATGACAGAAGAATGAGAGAAGAGAGAGAATACAAGGGCAGAGATGTGCTTTCACCGTCCATGACAAAGGATTAATAGGAAAGATAAACCATGGGCGATGATGTGCTTCTGCCATCCATGACAGAGAATAGGAGGAGAGAGAAAACATGGACGATAATGTGTTCTTTTGTTCATGACATAAGATTAAGAGGAAAGAGAAAACATGAGTGGCGATGTGCTTCTACCGTCCATGACATAAGATTAAGAGGAAAGAGAAAACAGGGGCAGTGATGTGTTTTTTCCATCCATGATAGAGACTAGGAGGAGAGAGAAAACATGGGTAGTGGTGTGCTTCCGTCATCCATGACAGACGATTAAGAAGAGAAAGAGAACATGGACGGTGATGTGTTTCCACTGTCTATGACAAAAGGGAAGACATGGAGACTTTGACAGAGGCCTGATCCGTCACTCGAGTTAAGGCCCGGCTCGCTATTCGTGTCTGTAAAGCAAGAAGACCTCATGCCAGGCGATAGACTTTGCCATGCATGAACAAAAAACAAGGAGAGAGAATAGAGACACAGTAGGAACGAGAAGAGAGAGAAAGGAAATGTAAAGAAAAAGAAGGAAAGTGGATAAAGCAGATCAGAGAGGAAATAGGAAAGAAAGATAGATGAGAGGAGAGAGAAAGAGAGATGAGAGAAGGATAGAGATGAGAGGAGGAGAGAGAAATAGATAGATGAGAAGAGGAGAGAGAAATAAAGAGATGAGAAGAGGAGAGAGAAAGAGAGAAAAGAGAAGGAAAGAGAAAGAGAGAAAAGAGGAGAGAGAAAGAGAGATGAGAGGAGAGAAATAGAGAAGAAATAAGAGGAGAGAGAAGGAGAGAGAAAGAGGAGGAGAGAGAAGGAGAGAGAAAGAGAGATGAGAGGAGATAAATAGAGAAAAAATAGGAGGAGAGAGAAGGAGAGAGAAAGAGGAGGAGAGAGAAAAGAGAGGAGAGAGAAAGAGAGAAAAGAGGAGAGAAGAAAAAAAGAGAAAAGAGGAGAAAGAAAATTATCTTACCGAAGGGTACTGACCATTTTCTTCTCTCTCCTCTCTCTCTCTCCAAGATGTACCCACAATTTGAACGTGAAAACTCTCAAATTTTATTGATGAGTATTAATAATCAAGTGCTCTTTAACAATTGTGTTTAGCATGCACTTATCGAGTTAGGCCCAAACATGGGTGGATGCTCAAAAACTACCTAAATTGATGATAATTAAAATTTAATTGAATTGAAAGAAATTCTAAAATTGGGTGCAAAAGGACTATTTTGATGTGTGAAATTTCAAAACAGTCCCTACTGTTGCTCTAGAACTTGCGTGATCTTCTATGGATGATCCGGGGTTGCTCTGATGCCCATTGGATCGAAAGATGACTGTTTTCTTTAGGGCTTAGCATGGCGATCGATTTGATACCAACTTCGAGCCATGGATCGTGTTTTTAAGCCATGATCATGAGACTCGAAATTTGGATGAATCTTGCAAACTTCAAATTGATAGTGTGCTTGTTTCTTGATGTTTTTCCATGATTTATTTGCTGTATTGCATTGAGCACGTTGTCAAAATCATGTGGCAACAAACGCAGCTCGATTTCGTGTCAGGACGAAGATTTTGTCGACTTGGATTTTTGGCTGAAATTTGAAAATCTGGCAGCTAGAATTTACAGCAACTTCGATGCCTCCGTGTGTGAAATCCAATCCTTCATCATACGCGAGGTTCAGATCATAGATAGCCTCAAACCTTACGCACATAATGCAATTGGTTTCGCATCGATTGGGTACATGAGCATCGTGATTTGGCCGCTCAAGAGAGGCATACTGTTGCTCCATTTTCTGCAACCATCTTCACGAATCATGAACTTCTCTTTAGTTTTTCTCCCTGCTCGAGTATCGTCTTGGGTTTGGTTACATATCAAAACACTCATGTTGATGAGATGAACACGCTCACTAAATTTGAAAGCGATCCAACTCAGAATGAGTGAGATATGGGCCTTTGAGGTTTTTTCTTGGGACTGTGCACATCAGCCTCCTTTAATGGAGATTAGTGTAGGGAGGCCGCACGAGAATAGCATGTGGCCTACCCCTTTTTGGCCTTTTACTCATAACATTGTCTTGAAATGCCCGATTAAGCCGAAACTCGACCTATAGGGGGTTTCAACCGTGTTGGATCCAATAACGGTAGTCCCACAACTGTTTGACGCACCAAAAATATAGTTCTAGTTACAAGATCCGTTTCAGGGTGCTAGAGGCTGATTTTTCTGAAATTTTTTCTTTGTCTGTGTTGCCTGAGACATGTCAGATTGAGACGAAACTTGACAAATAGCCTTTTGGAATGGTTCAGAAGATTCTGACCCATTATGAGCAAATTCTGAGACTGTTGAGAATTTCACTGTATGTCAAGGCTTTATTGACCAGCTTCCTCTTATTCCGCATCATGGACCAAGGTGTTGAAAAATGTCTTCAAACAGGTATACCTGCCCTTACTCTTGAGCAAGGTTCCTGAGAGAGCGATCTCAAGTCCTGGGTTCTCCTGAAACCCGAGTCACGTGCCGCCAGGTCATCCCGACCAGGAGGGCGAGAACGAGGCACCTAACCAGTGTCCTCTTTACGAGAGAGCGATCTCCAGTCTCAGGCTCGACATGAACCCGGAGCCACGCCACTAGGTCATCCCGACCTGGAGGGTGAGATTGAGGCACCTAATGAGCTTGGCGACTCCACAGGGGACACGCTACCCCATTGTAGGATCATTCTTGCTTGGCCTTCCTTTCTTTTATTTATTCTTTCTAACACACACACATGTCGTTCATCCGAGTCGAGGATTTTCTAATCCCGCACTTGTGAGTCTTCCTCAAGAACAGGTTTCATGAACCTTGTTCCCGACCTTCCTCCTGAGTGTAGACCCGATTTCACTCTCCCAGGTCCTCACTTAGATTGGTGTGCGGACGGACCTAAAAGCCCCTCACTCCCCATCTCTTAGCATTAATGGACCCTCCAACAATGCACCATGCATGGGTGGCGTAGTAGCCACCACACACCGCATGCACCCTATTACCGACAATTCACATGCCGATCCCACTGCTCGGGGCAGCCGAAAGTATGTCCCTTCCTTTCTTGCAACTGGCAGTCCATCTGTAATTGCTCCTATGGGCCGTTGTAAGGCCATCCCCCACTCTCTATCATATCGGGTGCTGTAACAAGAGGCTCAACACACCCACGAGGAGGCCCTAAGGGCTCCACCTCCCACACACTCACCAAAGCTCGTGGTCCATCCACTCGAGCCACACCTCAGGGCAACCCTCAGGCTGCCTCGAACCACTGTCAGGGTTCAGGTCTTCTTGGACCTGGCCTTGTAAACGTTTTGCATATGCATCGCACTGCTTGGGGCAGCCCTGTTGATGTGCCTACCGGAGCACACTAGAGATGACTCCCTCGTCGTCCCTCTCTACACATATCTACGTATCCTGTGAGAGGTGGTCATAAGGCCATTCCCTCACGCACACATGCTCACGGTACTCGGCCTCCTAAGGCCAGACCTGCTACTCGAGCCCGGATCGATCCCCAAGTCACCCGAAATCCTTCTTCGAGAGGGGTTGAGCTCACAAAAGAGCTCCGGGCAAGGCTTCCTCTAGTGATGAGGTCCTCTATCTCCCATCTTTGCCTAAACCAAGACAGAAGCCCAAACTGACTATCATTTTTGGCCCACATCCCTTGCCTCACCTCATGGAGACGACCATGGTTACTTGAAGAGGGCTGACCATTCACAATAACGGTCACAATCTCTGTTTTGGAGGGAAGTATACAAGAACTTGAGAGCCAAGCATGACAAAGGCGTGTGAATCATACCGAGGGAAAGACCCAGCATGTTCAGGGCAACTAAATTTGTGGACCCCCTGGCCGAGAACCCCTTCTACTCACTACAAGCAGCAGTAGAGCCTGAGATGCGAAAGCTAGAATCCTGCATGGTTGTCAGTGTTGTAGGAGATGACCCAACCCTGCAGCCCCCGCGGTTCCAAGACTGTCATGAACCAGTCCTCACCCCGGTCTACATACAAGGCTCATGCTCAGTCGAGGAATGTCAAACCCTTACTGACCAACCTACCACACTTAGTCCGATGCGCACACAAGATCTTGATCGTGCATGAGGCTGACCTCCTTGAGGAGAGAGTCCGAGTGATGGTCGTCGAGCAATCTAATGAAGAGTAGGAAAATCGACTTACTCAGCTTAAGAGAATGATAGACCGAGAATTCATCTCACCATGGGGCCAACTCTCCACAACTCCCCCATCAGGCTAGGGAAGCACCAAGGTAGCCGCCTCCTCTCAGCTCTCATGGTCACTCTTCCCCTGATCAAGCCTCATAGGCCAACATTGACTCCATGGTCAGCCATAGCTTGCGGGGTAGACAGTTCCCGGGCGTGGAAGATACAGCCCTGTACTAGAAGCACTATCCATCCTACATTGACCAGATCCCATTTCCCCCCAATTACTATAAGGAGAGACTCCCTGTCTTTAGTGACACGAGTTCCCCTCACCAGCATATCGCTCATTTTATTTCAGCATGTCAAGAGACAACTGCTGATGGGAGACTCCTCCTCCGTCAGTTTGTTGAAACTCTCGACAGGCAGACGTTCAAGTGGTATGCTCAGCTTCCCCCGAACTCATTACAAACCTGGGAAGAGATGGAGAACTTGTTTTATAAGTGCTTCTACGAAGTCAAAAGGGAATTCAAAGCCATTGAGCTTCTCACAATGACCCAGGGCCTAGATGAGCAGGTTGATCAATTCATTGTAAGATGGAGAGATTTGGTTGCACACCAGACCACCCCTATGCTTGAGATTGATGATGTTCAAAAGTGTATGCAACATGAAGTCGGAGATTGCCCTACATTTCGAGGCTTCAAACCCTACTTTTATATTAGATCTGATCTCTAAAGCAATCCACATAGAAATCCTCTTTAAGCATCAAGGCGGGCCCCAAGTGCGACCGTCAAGTAGGGGAAATAGCTGAAACTCTGATAATGCTCCCCCAATGCTTGGGGCAATCAGCAGAGAGGGATGATCAGCGTTACTGTCACCATATTTGATCCCAAGAAGGCCTCTCCCCAACCTTCATCAACCTCCACTCTGCCAACACATACTCTTATTACTCAATCTAACCAATCTGCACTGAACTCAACCGCACGATCTGGCCAGTCGGCACCAAATCTAGTTGTTCAACTGTTGCCTACCCAATCCATACAACCTCTCCAATCCATGCCGGCTGCACAGCAAAGTCAACGGGTACCCCATAATATCTTTCCACCACCTAAGCCTACCCCACAACCTTCCCTACCATATAGACCCATGGTGCGTCTAGGAGTTCAAAGGGTTGATGATGACAAGGTCAAGTATGACGTGGTTGGGCACCTAAGGAAGCTCCCTGCCCTTCTCACGCCTATGACACCCTTATGCTCTCGAGAGACTACCGTATGACCCTCATCCAAGCTCTCTCCTGCTCCGAAGCATATGAGACTGGTTAGGTGCCTCAATCTCACCCTCTGGGTCGAGATGACCTGGTGGCGTGGTTTCAGGTTCGTGATGGATCTGGGACAGGAGATCACTGTCTCTGAGATCACTCTCTCGGGAACTGCGTAAAGAAGACACGAGCATGGTGACAATTGGTGAGAGAGGAATTGAGATCATGAAACAGGACTTACCTCACTTGGGGTCCGTGACACGCTCGGGCTAGCTCGCGTGGGTGCTCTCTTAGATCACGAAGAATGCCCCCTAGGCCTGAGGCCGGTTCGGCTTCAACTCCCTTGACTCGTTTTATCTACGTTCCTACAGACACACACACATGAGATGTCCCAACAAGTGGGTCTGGTGACCCGGACGTGTTAGGAATAAAATGAGGTGAAATGAAAAAATAAAATGAAAAGGGATGAATGAAATTAAAAAATAAAATTAGAAAAAGGAATTAAAAAATAAAATTAGAAAAATGAAATGCGTAAGAGAAATAACATAAAATAAAATGAAATAAAGTAAAATAAAATAAATGAGATAAAAGAAAATAAAAATAAAATAAGATGAGATAATAAAATAAAATAAAATAAATGAATGAAATAGAATAAGGTACGGTAGGATAAAATAAGTGAGATAAAATAAATAGAATAAAATAGAACAAAGGAAAATGAAACGAAGTGAATAAAATAACATGAAAGGAAGGGAATAAAATGGAATAAAATGAAAGGGAAGGGGTAGAAGAAATAAAATGATATGGTTTATAAAAAACAGAAGAAAATAATGCATTAGTTAAAAAAGAGAGAAATTCAATTAATGATTTTTTTCTTTTAAGTTTCAGGAGAGAGAGAGCTTTTGTTGGGTTGTCGGGTTTTCATTGAGGTGGGTGGAGTGATGGATGAAAACGCGAGGAAAAGAAGTGGCAACATGAAATGAAAAGAAACAAAAAAAAGAAAAGAAAAGGGTTTTCATTTGGGGAGGTTTTAGAGAGAGGAAGAATAGGGAGAATGGGAGAGTGGGGAAGGATGGTCGGGAGTCATGAGAGAGAGGGGGAGGCAAGAGCAGGATGCAAATGAAGAGAATGGGGAAGGTTGTGAAGGAGATGGTGGCGGAGGAGAGATGGGGGTTGAGGTTGGTGATGACGAAGAAAGGTGGGGCTGCTGGTTGGTGGTTGTCTAGGATGAAAATCAGACATATCTTCTGATAAAGTTTCGTCGATTTTAACACCTTAAAATAAATGAAAATGAAAGAAATAAAATGGTAAAGAAAGTGGGACAAATCGAATTCAGATCTGAGGCCAGATCTGCCCGGAAACAAGCAGAACTGCTCTCAGATCTGTGGTAGAACCAGCATGATCCAGAGCATCCAAAACACGATTTTAAAACAAATAAGCAGATCAAAATGAAATTAAAACAGTAAAGAAGAATAAAAAACGAAGAAAGGAAAATGACACCAAATCGGGCCGAATGGCCTGGGACTCCTTAGCCTTTTAGGGCTTGCCCGTATCAGAACCGGTCCTCTTTTGTCTCTCTGATCTGAATATTAGCCAACAAATCTTGATTGAATAGGGTGTTTGTGCCCTGGAAATGGCTTAGAACTAGGGTTCTTAGGCTTAGGTTAGATAGGGGTTTTCTCTCTGAGTCACTATCTCCTACAACGCTCTCGACTTTTTCATCTCTATCCTATGTTTTTTCCCTCTCATAGGGTTCCTATCTCTATCCTCCGTCTCTCTTTTTGTCCCCCTTCAAGTTCCTACAAAAAGAGACCTTATAGGGGTCAAAGCTTGATGGGACGGATAAACTCACATACCAAACAAATCTCTGGTCAAAAGGTCCGCATTTTGAGGATCACAGGTTTGTGCGACACCTTAAAAGGTCAAAAAAAATGTCCAAAACCTTAAAATTTCATTTCAGGTAAAAATGGTCTGGGCGATATGGGCCGTGTCCCCCGGGCGACCTAGTAGTGTCGCCCAAATCTGGGCGACACGCCTATGTTGGGCGACACGGGGAAATCTTGGTTAAAGTTTATTTTTTTTTCTTTTAGTGCATTCCCCATCCTCTTATGAAGCTACTAGAAAAAATTTGGGTCAAAATAAAGTTTTTTACTATTTTTAATTATTTGTTTGGTAAACCAAGTCATTTATTAGAATGACTTGGAAGACACTGGCAGTGTCGCCAATTCTAGGCTGGGCGACACGGCTAGTGTCACCCAACTCAAAACTTGTCAAAATTTCCTTCAAGGGGCAGGTGAACGTCAAAGATAAAGTAGACATTTTAAATTTCGTCCTGTCGTCACGTGGTCAGGGGGCACACCAACTATCCGTCCAAGTCATTGTGCTCACCGAGCTCACCCACCTAGGAATTTTTCCTCCTAGGGTTATCGGCATTGTCGGTGAGTTACACAAGCTTGAAACTCGAGTTGGATTTTCTAGCCATGCCACTTAACTTCAAGGGTTTTACAGCTTGAAATTTTTATCCCTTGCATTTTCTTCGCTATCCTTGGGGTTTCCTAGGGCTATCTATAAGAAAAGGCCTTTTATAGGAAGAGACTTGTCTGGCTGAATCCGAAGAGAGAGACAAGGCAGCAACGCGGTAAACATGGTATTCATCATATAGGGTGTCCAAGCTCCTGCGCTTTAGAAATTTTTTTAGAAATTTTGAAAGTAGGGGGAGATTTGAAATTGAACCCAGAGCAGGGACATGTTATGATTTAAC
>NW_006494931.1:8806634-8869178 GCF_000471905.2 Amborella trichopoda | reverse complement strand
TTTTTAAGCTCGACTATCAAGGCTTCGTATTCAGCAACATTATTGGTACATGGGAAATTCAATATGATGGCTGTTGGCATTAAAATCTTCTCCGGTGAGCATAGTATGACTCCTATGACTAACCCGTATTCGTTCTTGGCATCGTCGAAGTATAGCTCCCAAATTGAGTCCTCAATTGTGAAGAGGTTCTCATCAAGGAGATCTATGTTAATGGGAATATTGTCTGGCAGTGTGTGTTCAGCTAAGTGACCAGCAATGGCTTGTCCTTTGACTGATTTTTGAGTGACATACTTGATCTCAAACTCACTCAATAACATTCTCCACTTCGCCAAACATTCGTTGAGGATTGGCCACTCCAATAGGTACTTGAGTGGGTCAATGTTTGATATGAGCTTGACTGAATGAGATAAGACATAATGTCTTAGTTTCTGCATGGTCCACACAAGTGTTAAACAGTTTTTCTCCACATCCGTGTATCTTATCTCATAGTTGACCATGGTTTTGCTGATATAGTATATCATTTGTTCTTTTTCATGGTCATTATATCATCCTAACATTACCCCCATGGTCTTGTCCTTCACTAATATGTATAGGAACATGGGTTTTTTTGGACTAGGAGGACTAAGGATGGGAGGTTGGGTGAGGTACTCCTTGATTTGATCGAACACTTCTTAGCATTCATTGTCCCATATGAATGGGGTGTCCTTCTTAAGGAGTATATTGAATGGTGCGCATTTATCCTCCAGTTATGAAATGAAACGTCTTATTGCTTGTATGCGACCTTGAAGCCCATAGTTTTCTCTGATGTTCTGGGGAGGAGGCATTTCAGTGATGCTCGTATTTTGGACGGGTCCACCTCTATGACCCTTTAGCTTACTATAAAGCCTAGTAATTTGCAGGATTCAACTCCAAAGGAACATTTTTACGGATTGAGTTTGAGTTGATGTTTTTGGAGTCTTTTGAAAATGGTTCTCAGGTTGGTGAGATGATCAAATCTGGTCTTTGACTTGACCAGAATGTCATCGACATGGTCTTCCATAATGGTATGCATTAGATCATGGAAGATGCTAGTCATTGCCCATTGATAAGTTGCTTCTGCGTTTTTGAGACCAAAGGGCATGACTTTGTAATAGTAGGCTCCCCATTGCATTATGAATGACATCCCGAGAAGCCGTCCATGAATGGCAACATCTCGTGACTCGTAGTGTTGTCGACCAAGGCATCTATGTTTGGTAATGGAAAATTGTCTTTGGGACACGCCTTATCGAGGTCTCTGTAATCGACACACACTCGAATCCTCCCGTCTTTCTTGGGTACGACCACAACCATTTTGAATAATCAACGGGAGTAATGAACCTCACCTTGAGCAGTTTGTTGATTTCTTCTTTGATTTTGAGCTCGAGGTGGGTCATTTGACGTCGGAGTTTCGGCCTTATAGGCTTCGTCCCTTCGTTGAATATTAGGTGATGTTGTACCAATGTGAGATTTGGCCCTGGCATATCATCGTATAACCAGGCGAAGACATCGCGATATTCCTTGAGAAAGAAAATCATATTTTCCCTCCTCAAAAGATAAGGAGGTTGCAATCTTAGTTAACTTTGGGTCCTTCTCAGTTCTTAGGTTTACGTCAATCGTCTCTTTGATGATAGCCATTGGGTCACCATCGAACCTCTTCTTGAATTGCTCAACATGGGAAGTAAGTTCCTCGGATTGAGAGATTTCTTAAGACTCTTGACTCTCTTGTTCTTCATCTTGGTCCTCAATTCATCATCTCGGATATTATGCACCGTTATTGAGTTATCTTGAGTGAGAGCCATTTTTAAAAATTCTTTTTTATTATTATCAACTTTATCATATTTTTAATTTTCCATGGTTTTTGAAACGTCACAAGAGGTGTCCCTTACGGGACTCGTGAGAGAAATGTTGGGGATCGGACGCGCAGGGCGGTTAGATGGCCACCCTGTGCCTATCTGTTTTTTGGCACCGAGACTTGGAGGTGCCACTAGCATGCTTCTAGCAAATCTCAAGATAGAGCAGTGATCGACCAATACCATTCGTTAGTTTGAGTAGGCGGATGAGCATGCTTGGTAGTGTTAGAGCCGATTGTACATACCTTCAAATCCAGGTCAGCGAAAAGGTCTTCAATTCCCAGTTCTTGTGTGTGCTGAGATGTGGAAGAAGAGTTATTCCCTGTTGGGGAATCAAGGATCACCTTTAGCTGTTTTGAAGTACGGGCATCGAGAGGATCGAGGCTTGCCTGGATAGCTTGAAGGCTTCATCCAGCTTTGAAATAAAGTGAGAGAACCCCCGAGTCCTCGTCGATCCCTATTTTCAGTTTTGGCTTGGGGTGATTCAGAAATCGCCTCCGTTCCTTGCCCTTGACTCCCCAAGCCTTAGCTTGGTTGGAAGCCTTGGGAGAGTAGCATGTGCCAAGCTTTGAGGGACTCAAAACCGTATCTATGAATGTCCTCCATCGATGCAAAATATTGCAAAATTTGAGGAATAGGGTTGCTGGCCTCAAGAAATAAGGTGGCACAATCGGCTTGCTTGAAGGAAGCAAGTGGGATTTCTCCAAACTCGACCCCTACAGCTAGCTTCCCGTTATGCATGCTAGGATTGAGAAAAGCAGGGGGTTCAGTACATACCTTTGCGACATCATTTTTCGTTGGAAATTTGAGGCATTGATGGGGTGTTGAGGTGACCACGAGGTTTTCTTGCAGCTATGGTCTTCCTAATAGCATGTTAAATGAAGGTTATATGTCTGAGACATAAAACTTTATCACTTGGACGACTAGGCCGACCTTAAGTGTGAGAGGCAGTATGCCTTCAGCTGTCTTTTGGTCTCGTCATGCGCAGCGATAGTTAGTTGACACGGCTCGAAGTCATCCGGGCTTTTGCCCAACTGCTTCACCGTTTTCATAGGGCATATGTTTAGGGATTCCCCATTATAAACAAGCACTCTCCGTATTTCATATCCTTGCATGAAACAATGATGTGCAGGGGTTGGACATGAAAGCGGTTGAAGCTGGCTGGGATGTCATCATCCGTGAACACGATTGACATTGGTGCCATTAGTTGGTTGATCATACCGCACAACTCATCCGGCTATGTGTTGCTCGGGATGTGTGTCTTGGCGAGGACCTTTTAGATCTGGGCCATGTGTGCTGGTGAGTTGGCGAGTAGCTTCAAGATGGAGATTTGAGCCTGGATCTTCCCGAGATGAGTTGGTAGATCGTAGATGGTTGTAGATCCTTGAATTTCCTTGTTCAGCTTGTGATCTACAACCCCTGTTGGTTGTCTAACTCTTGAGGAGTTTCCCATCCTTTCATCAAGAGTGTCGGTCATTAATTAAATGAGTTTGAACACTCGGCCTCTTTGGGTTAGGGAATCAACCTCGCCAGCTTGAAGCTCGATAGGGTTAGGCCTAGCAAGAGTAATGGGATTTCGAGGTGTTGGCACCTTGTTTGGGAGATGACACCTTGTCATTGGTTTTAACCATATCGATCTCTAATGTGTCATCTTCATCGTATATCCCATTTGGGAAGGTTGTTGCGGTTCGAAGATGAAGGGTTTCCTCTCAAAAGGCTCAAAAGGTCTACTTCGGGCTTTTGAAAGTGATGATCTCAAGAAAATATGAATTGGCTGGATCATCTTCTTCATCTCCATTCTCAATCATATGAATGTCAACGTTCTCTTTTGTGTTGTCTTGAGCTCCTGACTTTTCGGTCGTTGTGACTATATTCTTAGGGAGAGGGTTTGTGAAGATACCCATCTTTTGATTAGGTTCTTCAACCAGTTGACTTCTAGGTGCGACAATGATGTCCCCCCTATTGATTAACCCCTAAATTACCCGTTTCAAATATATGCAGCTTTGGGTATCATGTAAATGGTTTTGATGCCATTTGCACCACCTGCTCTTGTCTGTGACTTGAAATGGTGGTTCAGATGGTGGCGGTAGATAAACCATGTTTCTTGTTAGAAGTAATTCCAGCACTTTTTCTAGCGGGTCCTGGAGAGGAGTGAAATTGTCCTCTCGCCTTTGGTTATTATTTCGAGTGTTGGCTCTAGGCAGATCCCTTCGTTTTTTGTTCTGATTATTGTGCTGAGTCGTTGAACCTTGAGCCGATCTATTAACGACAACCTCGTTAACCTGACCAGAAGCCTTCCCCTTGTTATTTTTTTGCTCTTATTTTGGGGATTCGTTATTGGTTTATTGTCGGGCCTGGTGCCGAGGGGTGTCCCTCTCGCCCTTTCATGTTGTGCCACCCTCTAGATCATGGAGTCGAAAGAGTGGGGGAAAAGGCCTTGGCTGAAAAAGGTTATGTACTCAGGAGCAACATTCTCTAAGGCCTAGGAGATTCTGGCTGGGTCTGTTAGTGGGCATTCTACAACCCGAATTGCCGCCTCGCCGAATTGATGGATGAAATCCACGAAGGATTCTCATGGATTTTGCTTCATTGCACTGAGCTCACCCAGGGAGTGTCGACCCACAATAGTGAGAGACAAATGGGTTGAACATTTCATATGGAATGATGTGTGGTTGAGTGTTCTTTGTTCTCTGATGTAAGTTCAAGGCCTCTCTGGTCAATGTTTGCGATAATATGGCCTTCAGTTGGTTAGACATATCTCGTAAAGCTCTTACGGAGAGGAGATATAGCTCTTCCCATTAATCTTGTTTCTAAATTCTGAGATAACAAATCCCAGGGGAAGGTCCTCCATGCCTCCAAGGGTCACATGCATTCTCATTCTTACGAGCATATCCTGCATCTCCTTTAAGGTGTCTTCTTGTTGGGTGTTCAACATGACAATAAGCCCACTAGTCGGTGGGTTCCCAAGTGTAGACTGATGAGTAGAGATTTGGGATATACATTGGCCTGCATGGGCCTGAGATTGAGGAGCTGCAGTCACCAGAGCTGTTTGATACAAGGGTGGGTATAGGTTTAGACCGAGGTGTGAGCCTGATTCGAACCTGAACTGGGCTGGGTGCAAGCCTGAGCTTGGAGTTAGAGAGTTTTGAAACTCACACCGGACTATGAGACACGGCTAGTGTCGCCCAACTCACACCGGACTGTGAGACACGGCTAGTGTCGCCCAACTATGAGACACGGCAAGTGTCGCCCAACTCACACCGGACTGGGAGACACGGCTAGTGTCGCCCAACTCAAAACTTATCCAATTTCCGTTTTTCACTTTGATTATTTTCCTTAGCCTCTTATGAAGCTTTCAGAGAAAATTTGGATCAAAACGGATTTATTTACTATGTTTAATGATTTTTTTGGTAAAACAGGCGTTTATAAAAATCTTGGTCAAAACTGGGTTTTGCAGGGTTCCAGGTAGGCAGATTGGTTCCGAGTCACAAGATAGGTTGTGTGAACTATGGATTTTGGGTTTACTAGGATAATGTAGTCCTTAGGGTTCAGAAACTGTAGAATTTTCCATGTTTTAAATGGGGTGTCTACAGTAGTAGCAGAGAAAGGTGGGGTTGCTGGTTGAAGGTGAGTGAAGTGGAGGACAGGGGAAGTTGGGTGAAGATGGGGAGAATGTTTGTGAAGGAGCATGGAGAGGGAACACGACGGGTACGTGGACTTGCCGGAGTATGAAAGGAAGTGGGTGGTCGTGAGTTGGAGTGTGGGCAGCAGGGTCATGGGCGACAGTTGACCCTGTCGCCTATGTGTTGGTGGTGAATTAGACTGATATGGACATGTGGGTTCACAAAAAAGGGAAAGAAAGGGAGGTAAAGCATGGATGGCAGCTGAACCTGTCATCTATGTTTTCCTTTTGATAAAAAGAAAAAAACGGGTGGAAGGTTGGTGGACGTGAGGGAGCATGAGTAGAGAGAGGGAAAGGGTGGGCATGAGGGTACACAAGGGAGGAGAAAGAGAGGGTGGACGTCGTGGACGGCTGCTGAGGTCAGTCGCCGCTTGTCAAGAGGGAGGGGAGAGAGATAAAGAAAGAGAGAAGAGAGCAAAGAGAGAGAAATAAAGAGAAGAGAGAAAAACATGGATGATGGCTTATGCTGCACTCTAAGAGAGGGAAGAGAGAGAAAATGAGAAGAGAGAGAGAGAAGAGAGGGAAAGAGAGGAGAGAGAGAGAAAAAACATGGCTGATGGCATATGTTGCTGTCTAGGAGAGGAAAGAGAAAGAAAACAGAAAGAAAACAGAGATGGTGGCGAGGCCCGCCAAAAAGGGTAAGTTCATGTCGCTGTCCTTGTGGTGAGAGAGAAAGATAGAGAGGAAGGAAATAGAGACGGTGGCGAGGCTCGCCAAAAAGGGTAGGCCGATATTGCTATCCCTGTGCTGAGAGAGAAATACAGAGAGAGAAAGAAAGAAAAATAAGAGAGAGAAAGAAGAGATAAAAAAGGAGAGGATAGAGAAAAAGGAGAGAGAAAGGGGAGAGAAAAGAGAGGAGAGAAAATGAAGAGAGAGAAAGAGGAGAGGAATAAGAGAGGAGAGAAAAAATTACCTGTGATGCTCAAGGGTACAGCTCAAATCTTTCTCGCCTCTCTCTCTCTCTCTCTCCAAATCATGACCCAAAACATAAGCCAAAATATTGTTGTTTTATTGATTGAAGCCAAGGGTCTATTACATGGGGTGCGTGCTTGTTTAGATAGAGGTGGGGCCCAAACATAGGTGTACAATCGCTTTTTGACCTAATTGTTAAAAATTAAAATTTAAGTGAATTATAGAAATTCAAAGAAAATGGGGCAAAATGACGATTTTGGCGTTGCACCAACAATCTGTTAAATTCTAATTTAGTCCTTATAATGGCCATTCACCTGTGCGAACTTTCTGTAGTTGATTCGGGGCTTTTTTGGGTACTGTCCGACCAAAAGAATGTTGTATTCTTGATGGGCTCGAGAAGACGATCATTTTGGTACTGATTTCGAGCCATGAATGTGAGTTTTGAACCATGATCATGACATTGCAAAACATGGAAAAACGTGCAATCTTAGATTGAAAATTCAGTCCGTTACTTAGTGTATTTTTACTGATTTCTTTGTTGTAGTATAATGAGAAATTTGCCATGATCATTTTGCAAAGAGAATGGCTTGATTTGGTGCCCGAACAATTGTTTTCCAAATTGGGAAACTTTGGCCATAATCTCTATTCCGGTAGCTAGAATTTGCTACTCTTCATCATTGAATTTTTATGAATCCGACCGTCCATCACGCGTGGTGATCGACCCGGAGGAAGCTCTCAACATTGTGGTCCTAACGAGTCTGATTTCAGGTTGATCCAATGTGCGAGCGTTGTGATGTGGGGCTTTGATAGGAGGGACATGTGGCTAGAAATTCCTTGCTACTTTAGGGTTTTTCAGAACAACTTCTCTCTTTGATTTATCCCGACTCAAGCTATGTCACCATACGTGCCACATATCAGATTGACCGGATCGACGAGATGAACGTGCTCCCAAAATTTGGGCTTGATCCGACCTGAGATGAAGAAGATGTTGGTTAGGTGCCTCGATCTCGCCCTCCTGGTTGGGATGACCTGGTGGCATGTGCCTTGTGTTTCAGGAGAACCTAGGACTTGAGATTGCTCTCTCAGGAAACTTGCTCAAGAGCAAGGGCAGGCATACCAATTGATGAGAGAGGAATTTAAGGTGGGTTCGGGACTTACTTAGGCTGGATCGAGTGGGCGCCCTCTTAGATCATGAAGAAAGACCTCCAGTCTTACAACTGGTTCAGAATTGCCTCCCTTAGCCTATACTCTGCTGTTTCTGCAACCACACATACATGGTTAGTATTACAAGACAAGTGGGCCGAAGGGACCCTACCTTTTCTTTGAGCGAATGTACATGGGCGTGCACATCCCAAAGAAGAAAGGGTAAAAGGATAAATGAAAGAAGAAGAAAGAGATAGAACAGCAGAATCGAGAAGATAGGAATTTGACTAGGTGGCTAGACTAACACAGTAGCTAGACCAGCAAGTGATGGACCTGGCGTGGTATTAGGACATGCATGATGACTAGACCGACACAAAGGCAATGTTACTAGACGACAAAATGATCACCAGCCAGCCTGGCACGATGGCTATCCTATCGTGGCAGTAGGGTGGGCACGGTAACTAAGACCGGCTCAGCGACAATACTGCTAGACGACAAGACTATCATGGCAGTGTTGAACTTAGCCTCCCTTTGTCAAACGAGAGGGATAAAAGAAGAAGAGAGAGAAGAAAGAGAAAAGGAGACATGCACAGTACTACTGATGTCGTGCATGTGTGAAGAATAGAGGAAGGAGAGAGACAGAGAGAGGAAAAGGAGAAGAGAGGAGCAGTGAGAAAGAACAGAAAAGGGGGAAAAAGAAAGAAGGGAGAGAAGGAAGAGCAAGAAAAAGAAGAGAGATAGGAAACATGAACATCGATGAGAGAGAAGATAGAGAAAACATGGACGGTGATACGCTTCCACCGTTCTTGACATTGAGATAAGAAGAGAGAGAAAACGTGGATGACGATGAGCTTCTGCCGTCCATGACATAGGGATAAGAAGAGAGAGAAAACATTGATGGTGAAGAGCCCCTGTTGTGTATAACATAGGGTTAAGAAGAGAGAGAAAACGTGGATGATGATAAGCTTATGCCATCTATGATAGAGGATTGAGAGGAGAGAGAAAATAGGGACGACGATGAGCCTCCACCATCTATGATACAGGGTTAAGAAGAGAGAGAAGATATGGACGACGATGAGCTTTCACCGTTCATGACATGGGAGATAAGAAGAGAGAGAAGATATGGATAATGATGAGCTTCCCCTATCCATGACATGGGAGATAAGAAGAGAGAGAAGACATGGACGGTGATGAGCTTCCACCATCCATAACATGGGAGATAAAAAGAGAGAGAAGACATGGACACCAATGAGATTTCGTTGTCCGTGATGGAGAAAGAAGAGGAGAGAGAAAACATGGACGATGATGAAATTTTGTTGTCCATGACATAGAGGGAGACAAGGGAACTTTGACAGAGGCCCGGTTCGCTGCTCGAGTTAAGGCTTGGCTTACTATTTATGTCCCAAAAGTAGGGAGACATCACACCCGGTGATAGGCTCTGCCATGCATGAACAGAGAAGAAAGAGATAGAATAGAAAAAGAGAAGGAAAGAGAGGAACAAGAAAGGAAAGATAGAAGAGAGAGAAGGAAAGTGAATAAAGAGATTAGTGAAGAAAGAGGAAAGAGAGAGACAAGAGAAGAGAGAAAGAGATAGACAAGAGGAGAGAGAAAGAGATAGACGAGAGGAGAGAAAGGGAGATGAGAGGAGGAGAGAAAAAATTACCTTCATCAAAGGGTACTAGACCTTTTCTTCTCTATCCTCTCTCTCTTCAAGACAGGCCCATAGTTTGAATGTGAAAAACTCTCAAATTTTATTGATGAGATTGAAAAATCAAGGGTATTTGCAATTGTGTTTAACATGTACTTATAGAATTGGGCCCAAGCATGGGTGTATGCCCCAAAACTATCCTACTTGATGATAATTACAATTTATTTGAATTAAAAAAAATACTAAAATTGGGTGCAAAAGGACTGTTTTACCCTTGCTCAACAATAGAAAAATTCCAAAACAGTCCCTACTGCTGCCCTAGAACTTGCGTAATCTTCCATGGATGATTCGGGGTTGCTATGACATCCTTTTAGTCGAAAGATGATTACTTTCTTATCGGGCTAGGCATGACGATCGATTTGATACCAATTTCAAGCCATGGATCGCGTTTTTAGGGTACGATCATGCGACTTGAAATTTGTATAGATCTTGAAAACTTTCGATCTATAGTGTGATTATTTCATGATGTTTTTCTTTGAATTTTTCATTTATTTGTACTGAGAATTCCGTCACGATCATATTGCAATGAACGTAGCTCGATTTCGTGTTCGGATGAAGATTTTGTCATCTTGGGTTTTTGGCCGGAATCTTGAAATTCGGTGGCCGGTATCTGCAGAAACTTCGATGCCTTTGAGTGGTGAATACAAGTATTCATCGTACGTGAGGGTCGGACCAGGCATAGCCTTGGACCTTACGCACATAATACAATTGGTTTCGTGTCGATCGGGTTCACGAGCGACGTGATATGACTACTTGCGAGAAGTGTGCTGCTGTTGAATTTCTACAACTATCTTCACAAATGGCCAACTTCTGTCTTTTTTTTCTCTCTGCTCGGGTATTTTCACGAGTCATGCCACATATCAAAACGCTCGTCTTGATGAGACGAACGTGTTAACAATTTTTGAGCGCGATCCGACTCAAAACGAGTGAGATACAAGTTTAATGTTTCACCCATAACTTTGTGTTGAAACATCTGTTTAAGCCAAAACTTGACCTCTTGGCGTTTTCGACCATTTCGCATCTAATGGCAGTGGTCCCATAGCTGTTTGATGTAGATTTCTAGTCACAGGTTTCAGGGTGCTAGAGGCTGATTTATCTGAAATTGTTTATTTGTTTGCACTGCTCGCGTGGATTGTTTGTGATTCTGACAGCTGAGGATTTTGTACGGACCTCGTTGGTAAGAATTAAGCCCGTCTGACGGTGAAGTGCCATGTTGAAAGGCATTTTTTCCATTTTGGTCTGGGTTTTTTTAACCTCTGGTGTTGATCCACGTTTCAAGGATTTTGTTTTGTTGTTTATTTTGGATGGTCTGCTAGAGGGCCTTTGGTTGGTGTCTGTCTGCGTTGTGAATCAGATATTCCTTGGCGGGTATCTTAGTTTATCGAGGTGACTGGCTTTGGATATAACCCTTGCTCACTGCTAGCAGTTTCAACAATGAAGATACCTCCTTTCTTTGTTCTAGGCCACCCCTGAGGCTTCAATCGTAATTATTGCATCACAGGTCCAAGGTCATTTCTGACTTGGCTTTCTTGGGGCGTCTTCAGCATTTTGAAGTGTGTTAGCGACCTCATGGGAATAGTGCTTTTCTTCATGAGACTTGTCTTGCCTTCTTGGTAAGTTTTATGTCTTTCGAATCCTTTTTGCGAATGGACTCAAGTTGTCAGAATCTTTTCTTGAAGCTCATATTTTTGTGTCATGGTATTGTGACACCATGGATTTTTCTCTTTGAATGTAGGCTGAAGCCGCCTATAGAGGCGAATGCTGCAACAACCTGTTTATTTATCCAAGCATCCCTTGTGGATTTTCACTTGGACTTGGGAACCGGTGCCATAGAGATGGTTTTCACCAACTTTCTTTTATTTGGGGCTCTTTTACCCATGACCTTTCCGGCCATGTCCACCCTTATTCTTCCATTTTAACTCACGATGCCCTTTCAGATTTTCACCGTGCTCGGATTTTTATTCACATAACTCTTTTACTCATGGTTTCGTGACCATGTCTGTCTGTTGTTTTTACTCATGGTGTTTCCTTGTTCAGGTAGACAACATGCCAGTTATTCTTCTTTTTTTTTTCTCTTTTATAAAGGTGTGTTTAAGGTCATGCCTTCGGGACCTGTGCGAAGCCTTTTAACATCATGCGGTTAGGACGTGCACTGCAGTTTAAGGTCATACAGTTGGACTGTAGTGGAAGTGGGCGTCAGTCTGTTGAGGCCATGGAGTAAGTATGGTGGTAGTTTGACTCACTTTGGGGAGATA
Source organism: Amborella trichopoda (assembly GCF_000471905.2). Next base: position 8,857,610 of record NW_006494931.1, on the reverse strand, counting down.
GCACGAGGCTACCTATGAAAGATGGATGATGTATGAATGGTGGGTGAAAAGTGGTGACCCACTAGTTGACGACGAGTATGGATGGCGGGATGGCTTGCCGTCTTGTGAGCATTGGTGAAACTCACTGGGGAATGATGAAAGGTAATGAAGGGATTCACTGGGGAATTATGAAGTTGGTGCGCGCACATGGACGTGTCGGTTAGGGAAGACATGCTTGAAGATGCACGTAAAGGCATGTGCACATGTGTGGAGGCGAGTTTAAGTTCATACCTCCAAGACCTGTGCAAAGAAGTTTATCATCATATGGCCAGGACGTGTACTATGGTTTAAGGTCATATAGTTTGGACCGTAGTTATGCAGTTTTGAATCATGCAACCATGACCATGCAGTTTAGGTCGTGCAACTAGACCTTCACTACAGTTTAAGGTCATATAGTTTGGACCATGGTGCTAAGCCTTTTAACGTCATGCGGGCAGGACGTGCACTATGGTTTAAGGTCATATAGCTTGGACCGTGGCTATGCAATTTTAAAGTCATGTAGCTAGGACCATGCAGTTTAAGGTCGTGCAACTAGACTTTCACTACAGTTTAAGGTCATATAGTTTGGACCATGCAATTTAGGGTCGTGAACCTAGACCAAGGCCGGGCAGTTTAAGGTCATGCAGCACGGACCATGGCTGTGTAGTTTAGGGTCACACATCACGGACCATGGTAGGCTACTATGTAGGTGAAGCACCATGGGGAATAAGTCTGTGGATGGTAATCAGACTGCCTAGGGATAAAGTAGTGTAAGCCATACACAAGCAGAAGGTTTAGATTGAGATAGTGGCTAATAGAAGTGGATTTCACTGAGGATTAGGGTGTGAGCATGACTCCCAGGGGATAAAACGTGAGACTCCATGAAGAATAGGCATATAGAAGGTGAACCGACTCCTTTGAGGATAAGATAGCAAAGAAATAAGGACTTGGTAGGAAACGGACCCATGGGGGTTGAAGAGGTAAGAATGTTCTTACCTCCCACCTATATTGTAGCTCCTAGTCTATGTTGCTTAAGTTTTCATGAGCGGCGATAAGCCTTCGTTTGGGCCCCAGGTCCGAGCCCGACCCGTCCGACCCATAGTCGTTTGGCCTTCAAGGGTCAAACTGGCATTCCGGGTTTGTGGGGGGCACTTCAGGGAATCTTCGCCTATATATGGGGGTGAACCCCATTTTTACCAATTTACAAAAGGTAAAACGGTTAAGGTATTTTTTTTAACAGTAAGAGAGAGCTTCCGGCAAGAACTCCAACGAGCACACAAAGCTTTACAGGAAGTATGACAAGCAACAATAAAATTTGGTTGAAAAGATGGAACACCTGCAGGAAAGCATAAGGGCGGCCTTCACGAGGGTCGTTGTGGCCAGAGTCGAGGGAAACAGGGAGTTGCATCAAGAGTTTACCGTGATTTCGACAGTGGTTTTGGAGGTTCCAAAGAAGGGGAAAAGGGACGGCAGTTGCAGTAGGGGCCTTCTTGGGAACTTCGACCTGTTTCTGGTAGTTTTTCGACGGTGTGCAGGAAACAGAAAGGTATCGTACTGAACTTCTGGTGGGAGAGGGGAGTTTTTAGTGGGAAACCGAGAGGTCACGGGGAGGCAAATAGTCACTGAGAGGTGAACAATTGTAGGAAGACGAAGGGTATCTGGGAATTCGATCCGTTGCAGGAAGACGAGGGATCTCGAGAAGGTGCACAGTCACCACGGAAATGAATGGTCACTGGCAGCGAACGGTTAGCCTTTTAGGAAGCGTAACTGGCGTTAGCCTCTTAGGAAGCGTAACCGGCGCTGGGTCATGGAAACACAGCCGATGTTAGCCTTTTGGAAAACACAGTTGGCGCTGAGTCATTGAGAAACACAGCCGGCGTTTAACCTTTAGTAAACGCAGCAGGCGCTGAGCCTCAGAGACACAACCGATGTTAGCCTGCTGGAAACATAGCTGACGTTAGCCTTTAAAAAACACAGCTGGAGCTGGTCTTGTGCATGACTTGCTATTCGCTTGATCCTTTGGTGAACGACAGTGAATCGTGTTCTGCTGTGATCGTGCATGGCGACGACTTGGGCTAGCAAAGGGCGGTAACCAATGGCGAGGCGTGGCCTATGAAGCCTGTTGGAACCCAAGTCCTCCAGCACAAATGTGAACTCCATGTTTTTCTATGGAAGGGCCCTCATTGTGAGTAGGATATGCTCTCCATCATAGGCTAGTTCCTTGCTAGAGAAGTCTGCTTTGTATGCCTGGTATACCCCATTAAAGCGCTTCCACCTTTTCTTATTGTGAAGGCCACTTTTGGCCTGTAGCCGTCCTCTCTTCCTCAGTTGCAAGAGCGACGCTGGTTAAGTGCCTCAATCTCGCCCTCCGGATCAAGATGATTTGGCAGCACTCGTCTCAAGTTTCAAGGGAGATCCAGGACTTTGAGATCGCTCTCTCAAGAACCTCGTTCGAGAACAAAGGCAAGTATTACCAACCGATGAGAGAGGCGTTAAAGGTGGGTTTGGGACTTACTTGGGCTGGCTCACGTGGGTGCCCTCTTAGATCACGAAGAAAGCCCCCTAGTGGTAAAATTGGTTCAAAATCGCCTCCCTTGGCATGTATTATCATGTTTTCTACAATCACACACATATTGCAAATGTTATAGGACAGGTGGGTCAATAGACCTCACCTTGCCTCTTTGGTGAACGTACACAAGCATGCACATTCATAAGAAGAAGAGAAGAATAAAAGAAGGAAGATGTGAGAGAGAAGAATTTGACCAGGTGGGGAGATCGGCATAGTGACTAAGTTGGTGGGTAATTGGCCAGATGTGGTAGTAAAACGGGCTCGGTAACTCAGACCGGCTCAACAGAATTACTACTAGACGTCATTATCAGTACTGACTAGCTAGAAACGATGGTTAGTCTATCGTGGCAATAAAGCGGGTACAATAATACTGGCATATCAAGGCTAGACGACAGGCCTACCATGATAGGTTAATCTCAACCCCTCTTAATCAACACCATTTGTATAATTCATGCTAATTTGGGGGATATACTATTCATTTCATCAGTGATATACATATATACACACCGAGGCATGGTATCCAGTTCACAAGAAATCCAAATTGAATCTCAGTATTAACTTAAAACATACATGTCAATCATTTATTTAATAGAAATTTTTAGTCACTCGATCAATCGAAAGCGTAGCGAGAAAAAAGTATTCAATTCCAAATTTTCTACAATTTCTCATAGGGACATACTGTCATAAACAAGGGCATAAATTTCAATCTACTCAATATTTGAAGCTGATTCCAAAACTAATTTCACAATTAATGCACATATATTTCAAATGGGGGTAGTTTGAAATTGTTTAGGCCTCGTTTTACCAATCAAAATCTCAAACAGTGACATGTCCTCTTAGCAAAGTTATAACTTTCAATCCATAAGGCATTTTAAGATGGTTTCAAAATTAAAGTTCAAGTGAAACACGTATCTTTCCAACAAGGGCAGTTTGAAAGCATTTGAATTCCATTTGGTCATTCAAACGTTCATGAGAATAGAAATGACAGTTCTGGAAACTTAGTGAAATCTACCACAGTGACATACTCTCACAAATTAATGCATAACTTTCAATCTAGAAGGAATTTCGAATAATTTCAACATTTGATTAGTTAAAATTCATTTGAGAGTAATTGGACTCCATTTGATTAGTTAAAACTCATGAGAACAGAGGCGATAGTTATAATTTCAGAGAAAACTGTTAATCGGGACATGCTTGCACAATTAGAAGCATAACTCCTCATTTATAAAGAATCTGAACAAGGTTTAAACATGAACACCATAGTAGACACATATATATTTCTAATGGAAGTAATTTGAAGTTATTTAAATCTTATTTTATTATTCAAAATCTTGTCACAAAAATATGAATATTTCTTGAAATTTACAGTGTGCACAATACATGCCTCAAAGAATACTTAATAACATTTAATTCACAGTAGATAACATCATGAAGTCATTTCCATCTTACTTTAGACATACGTGGACACTTTCCTATAGATTTTTGTGAGCAATAGGGTCATTTTCGACATCAAGATTCATCATGCAACATACACATCAGTTTTGTAAAATAGTGAACCAACCACTACTACATAGTCACTTTCCCTTACTGATTTCATGCTTGTACTATTTTAGTTTCATGCCATTACAAGTTTAGATGCAATGGTGGTTTGATCCACTTTCCTAGTGTGTAATGGTGTCTCCAAAACTCCCTTTCACCGTCTACTTCAAGCTTTTTACAATGGTTCTTCAATGGAGTAATAGTGAGCTCTAAGTGTTGGGCTTTAGAGAGAGGGTGTGTGAATGGCGTGTGAGAGAGAGAGAGAGGGACTTAAGTACCATGCTGGCTGGAGGTGGGAGCCCAAAGATTGACAAGTGGCAAGCCCCACATATGCAACAGGACAAGTGGTGGGTGTGGCAGCATGCAGCAGGCAGGTGGCGACTAAGGGCCTTGCATAGGCCGCATGGTGGCATTTTGTCTGCTTCTTTCACTGTAGTGCGCGTCTCTTTCTCTTCTCCTTTTTCTTACTGCCATGCGCACTCCAATGAGCGCATTCTCTATTCTTCTCTTCCTTCACTACCGCCCGCACACTCTGTCGTGTGCACTCTCTCTTCTCTTCCTTCATTGCCGCGTGCGCACTCTATCGAGTGCATTCACTGTCGTGCACACTCTTCTTTCTTCTCTCTCTCTTCACTACCGCATGCCTTCCACTTTCACGAGCCTTCCACTTCCACACGCCTTCCACTGCCACACGCCTTCCACTGCCACATGCCTTCCACTGCTGCGCGCTTTCCACTGCCGCGCACCTTTTACTGCTGCGCATTTTGCACTGCTGCACGCCACACGCCTCCCTCCTTATCCCACCGTGCACTCTATTAGGCTGGGAAAAATGTTGGTCCTTACATCAGTATTATGGACTTTTTTTCCATTTCTTGCTATTTGTTGAGCCTTGTAGTCCTGATTTTCCTTTACTTAAAAACTTGTTTGTTTCCCCCAGTTCGTGATTGCTTAGTCTGCATTGATGTTGTTCAAGCGTGTTTATGCTTGTGTTTGTGTATTGCAAGCTTCCCAGCCTAGCTCTGGCTTGGTTGAACGAGATTAGCTATGAGAAAATCCCGTTGTTGGCTAGGAAGGGCCACATGAGGCATCTCTCATGTCACCGTGTCTTTGGAAATTCTTGGCGTGTGAGCCTTGGGTCATATTCGTGTGCCTCGCTCTGCACGTACACATTTTGGTGTGCACTTGTTCCTGCACATGTTTCAAATTTGCACGCATAGTGGGTGCGTTTACTCGGCTGAGGCATGAGTTGTGAGCCTAGTTGTGGCTCACTCTTTTATTTTTGTTCTTGGTAGCGAGGGTTCTTGACATGAACCAGTTACCTAGTGAAGGAGAGCTAGGGACGGAATCTTACATGGGTCCCTCTCTTGTTATGGGGACCTTGAACCTACCTAAGAGATAAGGTGGCCTTCGAGCATCACGTACACAAGAGAAAGCGCTGAACTCTATATGTATGGGGATGCTGTAGGGGAGCCTCTTATTCAAAGGGATGACATACCCCTTTATCAAGCCTTGCACAAGGATTTTTCTTCCAGCAAGGATATTCTTACACTGGGGAAGAGGATATTGGCCAAGTCTGACCTTCAATGGGCTGCTGGTGCTCTTCGCTTTGAGGGAGAGCATCAACTTATGCCTGGGTATAGGACTTGGATGTTTGACGTCCTTGATTCTTATACTGGTACCTTGAAACAATGCGGACTAGCCACGGCATGCCAGTGCTCAGCTGGCTATTATGACCGCTGCTCCAACACCATCAAATCTCTGTTGGAGACATAGTGCCACAGGACCAACAAATGGCTATTCGATGGAGGTGAGGCAAGAATCACCCTTATAGATTTATACTTCGTGGGTGGCTTGCCCATGTTGGGGGAAATGTATGAGGAGTTTATACCCAGCAGCAAGGCTATTTTTGACAACCAATCCATCAATGGTAAGCTGACACCTTCTAGTCTCTGCGAGCTGTTTGAGATTTATCAACTCATGCACTCGAAGACTAAGCTCAAGTCTGATGGGGTGCACTTCGAAGTATGGAGGGATTATTTCCATGGTAACCACAAAGATGCGAGGATGCTAGTTCGAGCGTCTCATGGACAGACAATGCACTAAGAGCGGAGTCAATTAAGGCCTCTAAGAGAACAATTACCCCTCCCAGGCAAGGGGAGTGGGATTGTGTGTACTTGGCTACTTACTTGGTCCTTTTTCTATTCAAGTTAGCTCTGTCAAGGGCGAGAGGCTACATCATCTGGCCAGGCTGCTTTTACATGTCTTGCATGATAGCCAAAGGGACTCGCTTCGCATTAGCACAACGTATTTTGTGCACCATCTTCCGTGGGCTGGGGGCTATTACTCGTGGTAAAGCCCTTCAAAGGACAACAGGAGCGAGGTCCTCATGAACGAAGGCTTTCCTGAGCGTTTCACCATGATTTTCCTGGTCCATTACATCTTTGGGTGGCTTTCTACATATTTCCCTAGGACATGTGAGATAAATTGTAGTCTGACAGAGGCTACCTACCCTCATATGTTAAAGATTTTCGAGAAGACTGCTGTGCCTAAGGAGCCAGAGGGAATCCGCGAGCTCCTGATAGATACCTCTTTATTTATCAACGGAAGTCCTTTTTTAGTAGGAGGCCTCTCTAATAATGTCTTCATTGACTCTTTCGATAGGGTACTCGATGAGGCAACCACAGAGACGAAAGAGGCCATGTACCTCGTAAGTGTATGAGATTGCATTCTTCAGTACAAAGTTGTGGGAGACAGAAAGTTGGAGGGTTGTTTCTCTCATCTCTTCACACCTCAGCATGGCCTGGATGAGGGATGCTGCGTTGCCACATTCTTCAAAAAGAAGTACGGGAAAAAGGGGGCGCTTGCACTACCATGAGGCACCAGGGCTTATTCATGAGGCCAAGACCTACCTTGAAATGAGGATGGCATGGGAGACTTGTCTTCAAATCCTAGTGTTGAGCAAGTTTGTTGTCCCTTACTATGGTCACGTGGGTTGCGTGACCGAGAACTATTGACAGTGGTGGGATTCTACCAACCACGTTTACTGGTGCTTGGATCACCCATGGCAGGATATCAACAGCTCTAAGTGGGACAGTAGGGCTGGGAAGCGCTTTACTCCTCCCTCCTCCCCGCAGGTTTTCGATTTAAACTATTATCCTGCCAACTGGAGAGGGCTTGCTAAACCTCGCTCCTTTGATAAGGATGAGTCTGACATGAAATATTTTTCACTGATGGGTAAGAAAAAGTCTCTTTTTGTTGACTTATAGGGGAGGTGTTGTCTCGGGTCGTGAAGATAGACCCGTCCAGGGCTTGAATGCTCCGAAAGCAAGTGGGTCACGCTCCGGCCCACTTAATAAGCCAAAACGTGGCCCTAGAGTTCCCGCGGCTACAGAGCCGAGGAGTGTTCCTCTTAGAGAGAGAGAAGATAGATAAGTGGGAAGAAAGAGGAAAGGGACAAATGATCTGAAGTCAATTTTCTCACATTGGAAGGAGGGACCTGTGCAGGTAAGAAAGGTTTGTTCACCGCAGACACATCTTCGACACCTCTTCTTGTTAAACGTGCACGGGTGGCAGTTCGTATAGCCTAGACTCCATCCTCCATAAGACCACTTTTGGCTCCAATAGTGGAGCCAAGAACGATTATGACTCGGCCCGAAGGGTCAATCTTTCCCTCACTCAGTTTGGGTGTGAATTAGGAGATCTTCCCTTCAGAGTTGAGGTGGAAGCAATGCCTCCTGTCAGCAGTTGCATTGTGTCCTCTACGCATCCTGCAGTGCATGCCTCGACTGTCTCAGGAATGGAGCGAGAAGAGATACCCTATCTGGGAGTCCCTCCTTCGGTGTCAATGGCAATACCGGATTCGAAATTAACAATCCCAGTGGTACATGTGGAAGACGCCTCGTCTAAGCCTTTTGCTGTGTCAAGCAAGTCTTTGGCTATCATTGTTGAGGATCATGTTCTCGAAGTCCCTCCTCTCAATGTAGTTGATTCCTCAGTTCCTCCACCATCACCCCCAGATGCTAATGCACTCATGGCGAGGTGTATGCTACAATTAGGACTTTAAAGGATAAAGGGGTGTCCTCTTTCAGATTTCAAGGAAAGTGTTTACGTAGCCGATTTACAGACTGTGTATTATGATAACGAAACCTTCGACCAGCTTGAAGGGCTACTGCGAGATCTCGTGGATTGGGGAGCCAAAGCTCTTTTATGTGAAGCTGGAGTGCTAAATTCTTATGAGGAGTGCTTAGCTGGTTTTGAGAAGAGTTTGGCCAGCCAGGGATATCTTATGTAGAAGCATGAACAATTGAGGGCTTGGCTCATTTCTCATTAAGATCGCCATGCAAAGGAAATCACGGATCTCTCTAATGAGATTCAGGTCATGGAGGATGAGATAGGGATGTTGCAGGTTCACGAGACTACCTTGAAGTCTCAGTGAAGCTTACAGCAGGAGGTGGTGCGCCGACAGTTTCAGGAGTTGGAGCGACTGGGTTTTGAGATGGCGACAGTTGATGATTTGGAAAACACAGTTGCCAAGGCAGCTTAATGCCTCATTACAATTCCCAAGTGTGAAGAAAATCTAGAGAGAAGTTGTTGATCCGTGAAGAAAGTTGCAGGAAAAACAATAGCCACACTCCTCTCTCGAGCGGCCAAATCATGACGCTCACGAACCCGATTGACGTAAAACCATTTGCATCGCATGCGTAAGGCCCATGGATATGACTGGTTCAAACCCTACGCATGATGAATGAGTGGATTTCACACATGAATCTGATGAAGTGATTGCAAATTCTGGCATGGAAATTTCGGATTCCGGCCAAAACTTAAAAGTTGCGAACTCTTTGTCTAAACAGGAAATCGAACTGCGTTTGTTTCCATGCGACCGTGACGGCATGCTCAGTGTGATTCAGTGAAGAAATCACAGAAAAAATCAAGGAAAGAGCACACTATCGATCCGAAGTTTACGAGATTCATCTAAATTTCAAGTCCCATGATCGTGGCTTAAAAACATGGTCCATGGCTCGAAGTTGGTGTCAAATCGATCGCCATGCCAAGCCCTATAAGAAAACAATCATCTTTCGGACAAACAGGCCTCAGAGCAACCCTGGATCACCTATGAAAGATCATACATGTCCTAGGGTAGCAATATGGACTGTTTTGGAATTTTCCCAATTGTTAAGAAGGGGGAAATTAGTCATTTTGCACCCTATTTTATTATTTTATTTAATCCAACTAAATTTTAATTTTTAGCAATTAGGTTTAATTTTGATCAATCCACCCATGTTTGGGCAAAACTCTATATATATCACGTACTACCATTGTACATGGACCGAGCTTTGCTTACCAAAATTTCCATCTTTTATCATTGTTGGGTCACGGCTTGAGAGAGAGAAGAAGGAGAGACAAACTTTTGGGTCGGTACCCTTAGGATTAAGGTAAATCTTTTTCTCTCTCTTCTCTTCTTCCCTCTCTTCTTCTCTCTCATCTTCTCTATCTTCTTCTTCGTTTGAACTTTTCTTAGAGGCTATGCGCAGTAGTGGCAGTGTCGTGCATGCCTCTTCCTTATTTTCCCCTCCTGTGGTTTCACAGGTCATGCATGACTATGGCTATGCCATGCCCCGAGCTTATTTCTCCCTCTCGTCATTCGTCTCTATCTCTCAGTGAGGTTTGTAGATGGCTTTGCTTATCGTCGTCCGCAAGCGTATCCTTGGCGTCCCGTGTAAGCACAGATGGTGATACTTATTGCCACCCGTAGGGGTCTCACCCTGTTACATGCCTATCGCAGACGGTGATGCCTATCACTGCCCACGAAGGGTCGCAGCAATGCCTATCACCGTCCGCAGGCTTCTTTCGCATCCCACGCCTATCTCTGTGCGCTTCATGAAAAGCTATTGCCGTGCACCTCACCAAAATCTATCACCGCCTGCAAGGGATGTGTTGCCTTCTCGTGTTGCCAACTGCGATGCCTATGGCCATCCGTAGGCTTCTCTTACGTCCTATGCCTAGCGTCGTGCGCTACACGAGAAGCTATCGCCATGTGTCTCACCAGAAGCTATCGCCTCCCGCAAGGGATGTGTTGCCTTCTCATGTTGCCAATGGTGATGCCTATCGTCGGCTTCGAAGCTACATGCTTCCTTCTCATGTTGCCAACGGTGATGCCTAAAGCCATATGAAGTTCACTGCCTGCCCCTTTCGTCGTGAGCAGCAGTGTCCAGCGTGTCCAAGGGTCACGACATTGTTACTCCATGGCTATGGGTGGTGATGCTTAACGTCGTGGGGATCCTCCCTGGTCGCCGTCTCACCCCTTCTCTTCTTCTCTTTTCTCATCATTCTCCCTTGATTGAAGGGTAGACTCAGTCTAGCACTGTCCTAGCGGTCTTGTTGTCGAGCAGTATTATCGTCATGCTGGTCCTGAGTGCCATGCTCGTCTTGTTACCACACCAAATTAGGATAGTCATGTTGGGCTTGGTTACGAGTAGTATTGCCATCATGCCAGTCTGAGTTACCATGCCCATCTTGCTACCACTCCGATTCGATCATTGTACTGGTCTAGTTATCATGCTAGTCTCGTCCCTTGGTCAAAACCTCTTATCTTTTCTCTCTTTATTCAAACTCTCTTCTTCACCACCCGAACTTCTCATGAATGTGTAATGCCCTGGTCCTTCGGCCCACTTGTCTTGCAAGTTAACCATGATAGTGTTGTGTAGAAAACAAGGAGATTGCAGGTCAAGGGAGGTGATTTCGAACTAGCTGAAGCAGCTGAGGGGTTTTCTGTCATGATCTAAGAGGGCGTCCATGTGAGTCAGCTCGAGTAAGTCACGGACCTAGGTGAGGTTAGTCCCCACCTCACGTTCAAAATTCTTCTCATGAGTTGGTCATCAGCCCTTGTTATGTGAACAAGGTTCCTGAGATAGCGATCTCAGGTCTTGAGTCTTCCAAATCCGAGACACGTGTCACCCGATCACCTAGATCCAACGAGGCGAGATCGAGGCACCTGACCAGCTTGACGACTCCACTTGGGACTTATTACCCATTTGTCGGTTCGCTCTTGCTTGATCACATCAGCTTTTACCTTCTGCACTATATTTCATGGCATCTGGGTTATTCAACCCGTTCATCCAAGTTGGGGATTTTCTCATCCCCGCACTCATGACCGTCTCAGGAAAGCGAGCTTCTCAATCATCATTCCCTACAGTTCTCTTGAGTCAGGACTCACATTCCGTCTCCCAGGTTCTCTCCTGGATTGATGCGAGAAGGGACTTAAAGGTCCCTAACTCCCCACTTCCTATCCCTAGTGGACCCTCTACCAAGGCCCTCCGCATTGGTGGTACACATGCGACCACACACAGCACACACCCTACTGGAAAGTCCCTTACCAGTCATATTGCTGAAGTACGCCGAAAGACTGCCCTATCCACTTTCGTGAAAGGCAATCAAGTTGCCATCGCTTCTGAGGGTCACCGCAAGGCCACCCCCCATACTCATTCACCACCCCGAACCTCAATGCTTAGAGGCTCGACACACAGAGGTGGAGATCCTAGGGGCCTCCACCTCTCGCACACACCGGATGGCTCATGGTCCAACTACTCGAGCCACACCACGGGGCAAATTTCATGCTACCTTGAGTTCACGTCCATGGCTAGGCCTTCTTGGGCCGAACCCTGCATGCGTCATACATCTGCATCCTACACCTCGGGGCAGTGCCAATTCTGCACCAAGTCGAGCACACTAGGGTCAACCACTTCATCCCCCCTCTCAGCACACATAGCTCCACCGTGTGAGAGATGAGCTCCCACTCAGTCCCTCATAGACACGAGCTCGTAGGTCTTGACCTCCTAAGGTCTAACCAACAGACCGAGCTCGGGCTGACCCCCAAGTCACTCGAATGGCTAACTCCAAAGGTGCACACACACCAGCTTCATAGGTTCCTTCCCGATCTCGACTCAAGCGGAGTTGTAAACCAGTTCCTTCTTCTGAGGCTCTTCCTTCGTCAGGCCAACACCTCGAGACCTGGTACTCAAAGGTTCTCCCTAAGAGCACCATCTTGAGTCATCCACCTCAGGTCATCCATGCCCCCGGACCTCACAAAAGAATTTGGGGAAAAGGCCTGATGACAGATAGAAGACTACATACTCCAAGGCGGCAGCCCATATTGCCCTTTATCCTGGGACCTCATTCTCTGCTCCAACTGATAGGCACAGCCCTCGCATGCTCAAGAAAGATGGGGCAGTCTAAATCTAAGGCTCAATTCTGGATTGAAGTCTATTGCTGCCTTAAGATTAAGCAAAAGAGAGGCCTGCAACACCTGACTAGAGAGGCGCCCAAGGCAGTTGAGGCTATCACTCTTGATGACCTCCTGCCTCACAATCACTTCTTCCCTCTTCAGATTCCAGAACCTGAGCGAGAAGTCCAAGATTTCTCGGTGGTCACCGTCACAACAAAAGACCGGACTGCTAAGAAATCACGGTCCCAATGCCGTCAAGAACCAGACCTCACACAATCGGCATACAAGGCTTGAGTCCAGTCGGGGCATGCTGAGCCCCTATGGATTGACTTGTCGCGTACGTCTCGCCAACCCTTGCAGTCCACTACTTCACCTGGCTCTGACCCTCCAGAAGAAACGGTCAGTGTCATGGTAATCAACGAGCCAGATGATGCTTAAGAAGAGTGGATGAGCAGGTTCGAGGTGATGATACAGTCCATCCTTGAAAAGATGGTTCGCCTGGAGGCCTCCAAGCCCCTTGTTTCTTCTCCTCACCATGAAGCCAACTCCCAGCCTAGAGAAGACACAACTCCCAAGAAAATTCCCCCATTGGTTTCCCAAGACAGCTCTGCTCCCCGCATGGTTTCACAAACCGACATGGATGCCATGGTGACCCACAGTCTCAAGAATAAGGTCTCGGGTATGCAAGAGGCGCCACTTTACTAAAAGCCGTATCCCTCGTACATTGACCAGGTGTCGTTTCCCCCAAACTATTAAAAAGGGAAGCTCCAAGCACCAGCATACCTCTCACTTCTAAGCGTCTTGTCAAGAGACAGCAACTGACGGGCGAGTCCTCCTTCGTCAGTTCATTGAAACTCTCGAAGGGCCAGCCTTCCAGTGGTATGCTCAACTACCTCCGAGCTTGGTGCACAAATGGCAAGAAATGGAGCAGTTGTTTTACCAACCCTTCTATGAAGTCTAGAGAAACGTGTAAACCATCGAGCTCCTCACTCTGACTCAAGACCCTGGTAAGTCGGTCAATAAATCCATCGCCCTATGGAGACAGTTGGCAACCTATCTTGCCACTCCCATGGGTGAAAGAGAAGCAATTCAGACCTGCATACGAAATATGCTGCCCAAGATTGCCCTACATGTTGAGGCCTCCAATCCACCAATCATGTCAGAGCTCATCTCTAAAGAAGTTCGTATAGAAGGTATGTCCAAGCACCATGGCGGATCTCATCAGCAGCCCTCTAGCTCAAGAAACAACTGGGGCAATGGCAATTCTCTCTTTAACAGTCGGGGCAACCGGCAAAAAGCGGTGACTAGTGCAGCCGTCACTGTGATTGACACTAAGAAAGCCGCCCCTCAAACTTTGGACCTCTCCAAGGCATAGACACCTCAGGCTGGAGGCAACCAGCAGTAGTCTTATAACAGGGTCCCGCCCCTTAAAAATATAAATAAAAGTGATTACTAGATCCAACACCAGAACAAGGTGTACCCCTTCGAGAAGGAGTGGGTTCCTGCACTGCTTCGATTACTACTGGAGTAAAACATGATCCAATTGTCGGAGGTCAACACCTCCGAGCAAGCTGGATAGGAGACACACGAGAGGTTATGCGCTTATCACAAGAGTGTAGGCTACCCCACTCAAGAGTGTTATACGCTCAAAGACATTATCCAAGCCCTTATTAACAAGGGCCAGATAGAGCTCGAAGAGATAAAGAAAGCACTCGGAGAAACTAAGGCTTCCCACATAGTGACAATCCAAGAGGATGACAAGGTATCCGCTGTCCTCCATGCACTATTCTCAGTATTGCTTGAGGAAGGTCTCATCATGCTAAAGCCGACAAGGTAGCCCAAGTTCCTGCCCTTAGGAACTGAAAGTCTTTGGTGTCCGTATCTGATATGTGGCCATGACCTGAGTGAATGCACTGGCTTCCGTGAGCTCTTAGAGAAGAAGATGCAACAGCACCAAGAAGTTCATGGTAACCTTGAAGGACACCCTCAAGTCCCTGCTCCACTAGTGCAAGAAGACATCTCGACACAAGCCCAGGAAAGTGCTGAGCTAGACCCTCTGCAAGCCCTCTTCGAGGCGATGCTCTAATAAGTCTCATCACTCCCAAGCCCGCTAGACAACCTAAGCGTCTTGCCCAGGGTACAGAAAATCTCTGGTGCCCATATCATCAGATATGAGGCCATGAGCTGGGAGAATGCTCGGGGTTGGAAGCTATAGTTGCCAAGAAGGTACATAAAGGCCACATTGTCTATGCCATTCTCCCTGTACACTTCCAAGCCATCACTCTCATCCACGAGGAAATCTCACTACAGGTCCCCTATGAGCCTACATTAGACCCTTCAGAACCCCCGACTTCTCAGCCCTGGGAAGTCTACCATATACGAAGTAGGCTCAAGTCTCCTAAGCGTGAGGCAATCCACCAAGCCAAGGCTACTCATCAGCTCGATAAGACAGACCAAACACCTCTCAAGCGATCCAAAAGGAGACAAGCATCCAGGTCAGCGCACCGAAGGAGCCACATCCCTCAGCTACTAGTCGAGAAAGAATTTCTTAGGCCTCTTCCTTCACTGCCGACCTTACAAGACCTCATCCCAGGCTGAACGTGCCTTATCCCTTCGTCTGATCAAGTCAACGTTCCTGATTCATTAACTGCTCGGGACTCATCCAATACGGGTGACGACACTAAAAGCACCCCCCCAACGTTCAAAGCTGAGGCAAGACTTAAAACATCCCCTACACACGTCAAATTCTGGTGACGACGTAAAAAGCTTCCTAGAACATTCTAACTCTGTCGCTTCTTCTTCTTCTCCCTCTTCTTCTATCTCATTCATAGGTGCAGTTTGGTAGTGCCCAGACATCGACTCTCTAAACAGAGAGCTTGAAGGCATCAACATCAATAGATCGCAGTGGAAGCGCCTAAGAAAGATGTTGGCCCAAGTGGCTGGATTCTTGACAGTCGCCGATGCCCTTCCAGCCCAATCCAAGTTGGGGCCATCTTCAAGTTCCTATTCCCACGAGGCCTGTCACATGGTTCAAGTTCATGAAGCACCACCCATCTAGGGGTAAATACTGAGTGACCTCAGTCACGATGCCATGGACTTCGCATTCAATGTTGACCCTTTCATTCGCTGGTCCAGCCAGAGACCGAAAATCGTCTCCCACGTTGAGACCCTCCTAGAAGCCGAAATGTCAGGATCTTGGGTCTCTGCACTCAAGATTGATAAGAAGCATCCTGAATCCCTTGACGAAGAGTTGTAAGAAGCTTCATAAGAGTGGGAAGAAGGTGGTCAGACCATGGATCTTGAATAGATAAACTTAGGGGATGAGGTCGACCTAAGGCCAATTTTCATCTCTGTAAAAATGTCCCCAGAAGAGAAAGAAAGTTATATTTCCCTCCTCTGAGTAAATGGAAACATCTTTGCCTGGCATTATCATGAGATGCCCAGTCTAGACCCTCAAATCATTATCCATCGATTCGGTACTTACCCATCCATCAAACCCATGAAGCAGAAATCAAGAAGGTTTAGACCCGACCTCGAGATGCAGATCGATGCTAAGGTGAACAAGCACATGCAGGATGGATTCATATATAAATTCAAATACCCGAAATGACTGGCAAAAGTTGTCCCAATCAAGAAGAAAAAATGGTCAAATCAGGGTCTGTATTGACTTTTGCGACTTGAACACCACCTGCCCTAAGGAGGACTACCCCCTGTCATTCATTGAGATGATTGTTGATTCCACGGCTCATTGTCAAATCTTCTCCTTCATGGATGGGTATTTTGGTTATAATCAGATCAAGATGGCACTAAAAGATGAAGAGGTCATTGCATTCTTGACCCGAAAAGGTGTCTTGTGCTACACTGTGATGTCTTTCAGGTTAAAGAATGCCAGAGTCACGTACCAGCAAGCCATGACAACCATCTTCAAGGACATGATGCACAAGGAGGTCGAGTGCTATGTGTACGACTTAGTGGTGAAGTCTAAAATAAAGGATGCTCACATGAAGACCATAAAAAGGTATTTGAGCTGTTGCGATGTCACCAACTCAAGATGAACCCCTTGAAATGCACCTTTAATGTACGCTCAGGAAAGTTCTTAGGGTTCATCATGAGGTATCGGGGGCTGGAGATTGACCCATTCAAAATCAAGGCGATTCAGGACATGCCATCGCTTACAACCCTGCGTGTGCTTCGGTCTCTCCAAGGTCAGCTGGCCTACATTCAAAGGTTCATCTCGATCCTCTCAAGACAATGCAGGCCCTTTTCGCACCTCCTGAAGAAGAACACTCCCTTCATATAGGATGAGGCATGCCAAGCTACCCTTAATGATATCAAGCAGTACTTGTTGATTCCTCCGTTACTCTCCACACCGATTTTAAGAGCATCTTATACGTGACCGCTCTTGATGAGTCACTTAGGGCACTGTTAGCACAGTACAATGATGGGGGAAAAGAAATAGTGCTCTATTATCTCAATCGTAGGATGAAGGGGGCCGAGAAAAATTACCATCTCATTGAAACGATGTGCCTAGCCTTGATCTTTGTGGTACAGAAGCTCCACCATTACTTGCTCAGTCACGAAGTCAAACTAATCTCAAAGCAAGCCTGGTTAAGTTCCTTATGACCCAATCATGCCTGTCAAGATGCTTGGCCAAGTGGTCATTATTATTGATGGAGTTTGACATCACGTATATGCCACAGAAGGCAGTCAAAGGTCAAGCCTTAGTAGACTTTCTCGCGGCTCACTCAGGTCCTTTGGAATCTACCTTGTCAAGTGATCTCTCAGATGAAGAATTTTTTTGTACGGTACTAGCTCAGCCATGGGAGGTACCTTAACGGAGAATTCCAGTCTGATAGAGGTGGTATCGGAGTCGTGTTCCTAACTCCCCATGGTGGAATGATTCCTCTATCCTTCTCACTCGTAGAGGCCTTTCCTCATAATGAAGCTGAATATCAACCCACATAATCGGATTGGAGATCGCTCAAGAGATAGACCTAGAGAAGTTGAACATCTTTGACAACTCTGAACTCATCATCCGACAACTTAAAGGAATTTATTACATAAGGAAGGATAATCTCAAGCCTTATCATGACACGACCAAATCTTATATGGCCCAGTTAGATGATTTCTCCCTAAGTCATATCCCTAGAAGGCTAAACTTCCAGGCTTGTGCTACCATTCAACTGCCTTAATCAGGCCCACGCCCTTCTCGGTGACAGAATAGAGACATGTTGACTTGAGAGCGGAAGTTGATGCAGATGATGAGAGAGATGTCTTCCCCGAATGCCCACCTTATCCATTCGGAGCACTCCTTATAGCCAAGGATGTTATTAGGACAGAGCAGGCAATGTCCCAAGGTAAAGAATTCAAGGTTGAGAAGCAGGAGCCTGAATTCCTCGACCCGATATGTGTAGAGGTGGAACAAGTGGAAGACTGGAGGGAGCTTAGCACGAGCTTTGTAAAATAAGGAAGCTGCCTGAGGATCGAGTGGAACACAATGGTATATGATGGATGTCTACCAAGTACACCCTTCTTGATGAGGATGTTCTCTTTCGCCGACCATTTGACGGAATTCTCCTCAGATGCGTCGATACACATGAAGCAAATAAAGTACTAGAAGAAGTGCATTCATGTATCTACAGGCTGCACCAATCTAGCCCTAAGCTCTATGAGAGCATACGTAGACTCGGTTATTATTGGCCTTCAATGATGGCTGATGCCCAAAACTATGCTAAAAGATGTCAGGTGTGCCAAATTCACTCAAGCCTTATTCATCAGCTCCTAGAGCCTCTCCATCCTACAGTGACATCATGACCCTTTTCCCAGTGGGGTATGGACATTGTAGGACCCATCTACCCTCCTTTTGCCTCGGGTCATGTATTCATCTTAGCAGCGACGGATTACTTCTCTAAGTGGGTTGAAGTGGTCCCGCTCAAGCAAGCTCTAGGGGCCACTGTGGTCAACTTCGTGCGTCACCACATCATATACCAGTTCGAGGTTCCAGATCGAATAATCTCTGACAATGGCCCACAGTTCAGAAGCCATCATGTTGATCGCTTAGTTAACCAGTTCGGTTTTGAGTTGAGGTACTCTACCATATACCACCCTCGAGCCAATGGTTTAGTTGAGGCATTCAATAAAACCCTTTGCGGGGTGCTCTGGAAGTTGGTCTCGAAGTCAAAGAAGAATTGGCATGAGAGGCTGCCTAAAGCTTTGGGGGCCTATCGTATCACCACTCGGAATGCTACAAATTCTACTCCTTATTCCCTGGTTTATGGAGTTGAGGCAATTTTACCCCTCGAGGTTCATATACCCTCACTCCGTGTCGCTATACATCAGGGACTGACTGAAGATGAGAGCGTCAAGCTTCGTTATCAGGAGTTGGATGCTCTTGATGAAAAGAGGCTAGAGTCCTAGCAAAACCTTGAGCTTAATCAGGGGAGAATGAAGAGAGCCTTTGACAATTCCTTAAGGTTTGGTCATTCGCTCGTGATCTAGTCTTAGTAGTCAAGAGATCGATTATCATGCATGGACGTCGCAAATGAAAAGTTCGAACCTAAGTGGGGTGGTCCCTTCATAATACAAAAGAAGTGCTCTCAAAATGTGCAATAAAGAGAAAGAAACGAAAATGAAAAAATGGCAAACCAACTGAAAATAAATTCATTTCTTTTATTGCAAAAACCGATTATCAGGGAGGTTACAGATATAGTATCAATAGTTACTCCTGCTTCAAAGAAAAAGTGGATGTTCATGCTAAAGTGTTACTAACCATTTCCGAGTCAGCTTCAATTCATCTGACGAAGTGCAACTGGTTTCCAGGAGAGGGAAGAAGTACTCTGATAGAGTCTATCAGACATACAAAGAGGACTTCCCTGGGAAGGAGCTGGCCTATGACGGATTCCCTTCCTCCAAAACAACATGGACTTCACTGTTGTGCTGGAGGACTTGGCTTTCAATAGACCACAGTGACTGAGCCTTCTCGTTTTCCATCACTCTTGAGCCCCACAAGGCATTTCCATCCATGGTCATCACCGCACGAAACTCAATACCATGTGTGATCATCGCCGTGCGTGGTTTAACGTCGCAGGTGACCACTACCGTGCATAACTCAACGTCGCGCTCTACCATCACCGTAGGCAGGCCAACACCACGCACAACCATTGCCACGAGTGGCATGCTACCAATCATGGCTGTCGCTGTGAGAAGCTTAACGTCCTGCGAAGGCAGCACTGCATGCGACTTAATGTCGCACATGCCCTTGTCGTGCTCCGGTTGCCACCGTCCCCAATTCCAAGGGGCATTAACTGTCGTGCCTCTTTGGTTTCCCCAACTATCACCCCTTGGTGACGGTCAACCTTCTCGCAACCTTTCGCCTCTCCTGCAATCCTTCGGGTTTCGTCGGAAACTCACTTCCATCCGTCGGGAACCTCCGTCTGACCTTGTTCTTTCCCCTACCGGTGTTTCCTCTCCTCGTCAGAAACACTTCTCCGTCCACCAGGAACCCCCTTTTGACCTTGTTCTTTCTCCTTTCTGACGGTCATGAATATTGGGAAACCACCGCAATTCCTGTAGAATCTCCCCTGTGACCTTGCGGTTTCCCTTCTTCCTTCTTCGCACTCCTCTATTTGTTGAAAAAATTGCAGAGTTTCCAGCGGAGCCACTGTTGTTCCTCCTTCTTCTCTTTTGATAACTAGAAGACCTTCATAGTCCCCTGACCCTTCTGCAACTTGCTGGCAATCATAGAACAACCAGAAAATCACTAGAATTTTGGTAGAGTACCACTGCGACTGTCGCAATTTCGCCATAGTCTTGATAAAAGCTCTGAGAAGCCCCTGTTCCTTATTTGAAACAGCCTTAACACTCTCAGAAAACATGCGCAAGCACGTTTCAAAGGTTTGCGAACTGCTCAAGTTCACTGAAAATCTCCTGAAGGCTTGTATACTGTGAGCTTTGGTCGGGAAACTCTTGCCAAAGGTCTCTTGACGAAAGCTCCGACTCTCTCTCTCCAAAAACTTTTTTCACTATTTTACCTTTCTGTAAAACAGTAAAATGGGGTTTTTCCCCCTTTTATACTCTGTAGTGCCACAATGTGCCCCCCACATGTTCAAAATGATGGTCCAGTCCTCGCCTCCAGACGACAATAGGTCCAAGCCGGGGTGGGTCAGGCCCCAGGCCCGATTACAAGTCGTTGTCGCCTGTGCCTCATGAACCTGCTGCCATCTGTTACTATCGTTATGCTTTAACACCGTCTATCCCAAAGAGGCTATCGACGTGCACTTCACCAGAGGCTATTGACGTGCGCTTCACCAAACGCTATCGCTGAACGTGTCACAAAGAGCCTATCGCTTTGCACTTGACACAGAGGCTATCACTGTGCGCTTCACAAGAAGCTATCATCACATGCTTCACACAGAGCCTATCGCCGCGCACTTCACACAGAGGCTATCGTTGTGTGCTTCACAAGAAGTTATTGCCGCACGCTTCACACAAAGCTTGTCATCACGCACTTCACACAGAGGCTATCGTTGCACGCTTCACAAGAGGATATCGCCGCGCGCTTCACCAAGAGTCATCGCCACGCGCTTCACCGAGGTCTAACACTATGCATGCGTCATCTAGGCCTAACGTCGAGTGCGTCATCCAAAACTTAGCGTCGTGTGCATGCTATAGCGTCGCCGATCATGGATTTTTCCTACTTTCCCCAGATTGTGACCTGTCATCCCCTCAAGCAGGCCACAGATTTGCATCCTCAGGGTGTCAAGTCTCTAGTTATGGCCCTGTTCCTCATGGAGTCACATTCTCAACCCACCTGAATGGTCTAGCTGCACAACCCTAAACTGCATTGTCCAAACTATATGACCTTATACTGTAGTAGAGGTCTAGTCGCATGACCTTAAACTACATAGTCCTCATTGCATGACTCTAAACTGTAAAACCATGGTCCAGCTATATGACCTTAAACTGTATTGTACATCCTGGCCACATGACATTAAAAGGCTTAGCATCATGGTCCAAACTATATGACCTTAAACTGTAGCAGAGGTCTAGTTGCATGACTTGAAATTGCATGGTCCTAGCTGCAGGACTTTAAACTGCATAGCCATGGTCCAAGCAACAAGACCTTAAAACTATAGCGCACGTCCTTGTAGCAAGACATTAAAACGACACTACAAATAGTTCATGCGCATGCCTTTAATCTGCAAATGGACACACCTCCCTCATCCCCAGTAGAAGTCACATCCGTATAGCAGCCCATTATCCCCAGTGGAGTTACAGTCATTCTTATCTCTTTAATCCCCAAGTGGGGTTGCACCTGTGCTCTGGCCTATCATTCTCAGCAGAGTTACATGCATACTATTGCTCATTATCCCCATGGAGTCATGCTTACCCCTTCAATCCCCTTGGGTCAATTGCGCACCAAGCCCTATTATCCCCAGGAGTTGGGTTACTTTCCCACGAGCCACGGAGTTCCATCTTTCACCTTAAGAAGCCATACTTGTCCCCTAATCCCTAGTGAAGTCTGCTTCTCCATCTAAACCTCCTACTGGTTTTAACCATTTTTATCCCCAAGGGAGTCGAATTGCTATCCACGAACGCATTCCCCATGGAGCTTCACCTACATGGCAACCCACCTAAATGGTCTAGGTGCACGACCCTAAACTGCATGGTCCAAACTATATGACCTTAAACTGTAGCAGAGGTCTAGTTGCACAACCTTAAACTGCATGGTTCTAGTTGCATGACTTTAAACTTCATAACTACAGTCTAAGATATATGACCTTAAATCATAGTGCATGTCCTGGTCACATGACGTTAAACTGCTTTTCCCAGGTCTCGGAGGCATGACCTTAAACTCGTCCCCACATACGCGCACACGCCCTTTACATGCATTTTCACACACATCTTCTCTAATTGACCCGTTCATGTGTGTGCACGACCTTCATTGCTTCCCCAGTGAGTCCATTCACTTCACTACCATCATCCATCATTCCTCAGTGAGTCTCACCCATGTTTGCAAAACGGCGAACCATTCCACCATCCATACTCGCTGTCAGCTAGTGGGCCACCACGTTTCACCTTTCACACATACATCATCCATCTTTCATAGGTAGCCTGGTGCCATCGCCCCAAAGTGAGTCAAAACCACCACCATACTCACCCCATGACCTCCACAGACTGCCATTCATCCCTGCTATGGTCCAGTTGTATGGCCCTAAACTATAGTTCATGTCCTGGCTGCATGACGATAAAAGGCTTCACATAGGTCCCAAAGGCATGACCTTAAACATGCCTTCACAAAAAAAAAGAGAGAAAATAACGGGCATGGTGTATACCTTGACAAGGGAACGCCATGAGTAAAAATGATGGATGGGTATGATCACGGAACTATGAGTAAAAGAGTTTCGTAAAAACAAAAACCGGGCACGGTGAAAATTCAAAAGAGCACGGTGAGCATAAATGGATGAAAATGGTGAAGATGGCCTCAAGGACATGGGTAAAAGAATCTAAAAAATAAAGGACGTTGGTGAAAACCATCTTTACAGTGCCACTTCCCCAGTCCAGGTGAAAACCCGCAAAGGGCACTTGGACCAATAAAGTAGGTTGATGCAGCATAACAGCCTCAGCCGACATCCAATTGCCAAATAGACATAATTCTGGCTAGCAAGGTCCACACAAAATCCTCAGTTGTTAGCATCTAATCACAACACAAAATGGCTCACTCGGGAGTGAGAGCCTCACAAGATCTCCCAAACTTCAACACTAAAATAAAAAAGAGTCCCTGAGGGTGCAGACGATGAACAATAATCCCTCAAAATGTTAAAGGCACCCACAAAGGCAAGAAACTGGCGAAGTCACGGTGAACCTGCCAGAGACTTTAGGGTGATGCCTCGCCATGAGGCCGCCTCACCAAAATCCCCCTAGCCGACAAGCCCAGACCTTCAGGATAAGCCAACAAAAAGCCCCCGACTGGACCCTGTAGGATGGGGCCCACAGGGGTACCCTGATTGTCAAAAGAAAACCACGTGTAACATTAAACAACACTGACTTAAGGGTCATAGCACTTGGCCGCCAAATAGGCTTGATTTTGCTTAACGAGGTCGACACAAAATCCTCAATGGTCAGAATCACAAATAGTCCCTTGAGGGTGATGACTTCTACAAGATCCCTCAAAGTCTCTTCTCTCCTTAAAGTCTCCACATATGGACCTGTACATTGCATCTAAACATCCGAGCATCCTAATTACAACATTGCATGGATTTCTCTTTAGCGTTCATGTAGTCCTATGGTTAAGATGAAAAAAAAAATAAAACCAAAGAAATTTTTTCCTTCTCGCTTCTCTTGAAGCACAACATTCGGTGGGGCATGCTATTTGATGACATTTTTCAGCACCATGAATCCCTGATGCGGAATAAAATAGAGAAGTCGGTCAATAAATGCCTGACAAACAATGGAAATTTAGACAGTCTCAAAATGGCCCTAGAACGAGTGAAGATATTCATAAGGACTCCAAAAAGTTCCTTTCAAGTTTTGTCGCATTTCGACATGTCTAAGGCAGTGCAGATTGACAAAAAGTTTTGGCAGAATCAACCTCTAGCAGCCTAAAACGGACCTCTATAACTAGAACCTACTTTTAAAGCATCAAACAGTCATGGGACCTCCTCTATTGGATCCGACAAGGTTGAAAAATCCCGAAGGGCCCAAATTTTAGCTTAAACAGACACTCCAAGAATAAGCTATGGGTAAAATTTCAAAACAGGAGGAGCCGCACACTATTCTCGAGTGGCCACCCTGCAAGTAATCACAATTAAAGGGGCAGTCACGAACAGTGACTTGTGACACTCATATCTCATTAGTACGAGGTTGGATCATGCTCAAATTTTGTGAGCATGTTTGTCTCGTCAAGATGAGCGTTCGATATGTGGTACCTCCCCTGATGATGCCCGAGCACAAAGAAATGCTAGAGAGAAGTTGCTGATCCGTGAAGAAAGTTGCAAGAAAATCAGCAG
This sequence comes from Amborella trichopoda, assembly GCF_000471905.2. Next base: position 8,833,255 of record NW_006494931.1, on the reverse strand, counting down.
CGACACGCCTTGCTTGAGTGGTCAAATCATGGTGTTCGCGAACCCAATCGACGTAAAGCCAGTTGCATCACTTGAGTAAGGCTCATGGCTATAACTGGTCTGAACTCTGCGCATGATGAACGGGCGGATTTCACACACAAAGCCATTGAAGTGACTACAAATTTTGGTGTAGGAATATCAGATTCCGGCCAAAACTCAAAAGTTGTGAAATCTTCATCCGGGCACGAAATCGAGTTGCGTTTGTTGCCACGCGACTGTGACGGCATGCTCAGTGTGATCAAATGAAGAAATCACGAAAACACATCAAGTAATGAGCACCCTTTCGATCGGAAGTTTGCCAGATTCATCCAAATTTCAAGTCACATGATCATGGCTTAAAAGCACAATCCATGGCTCGAAGTTGGTATCAAATCGATCGCCATGCTGAGCCCTACAAGAAAATAATCATCTTTCGGACAAACGGGTACCAGAGCAACTCTGGATCACTCATGAAAGATCACGCAGATTCTAGGGCAGCATCAGGGACTGTTCTAGAATTTCCTCAATTGTTAGTAAGGGGCAAATAAGTCATTTTGCACCATATTTTCTTATTTTATTTAATTTAATTAAATCTTAATTTTCAGCAATTAGGTTTAATTTTGATCAATCCAGCCATGTTTTGGCAAAACTCTATATATATCACATACTACCATTGTACGTGGACCGAACTTTGGTTAACAAAATTTCCATCATTTCTCATTGTTGGGTCACGTCTTGAGAGAGAGAAGAAGGAGAGAGAAACGGGTCAGTACCCTTAGGCTTAAGGTAAATCTTTTTCTCTTTCTTATCTTCTTCCCTATCTTCTTCTCTCTCCTCTTCTCTTTCTTCTTCTTTGTCTGAGCTTTTCTCAGAGGCTATGCGCCGCAGTGGCAGTGTCGTCCGTGCCTCTTCCTTTCTTTTCCCCTCCTGTGGTTTCACAGGTGGTGCATGGCGATGGCAGCGGCATGCACGAGCTTATTTCTCCCTCTCATCATTCATCTCTATCTCTCAGCGAGGTCCGCAAGTGGCGCTGCTTATCGTCGTTCGAAAGCGTATCCTCGGTGTCTCCCATAAGCGCAGACGACGTTACCTATTGCTGGCCGCAAGGGTCCTATCATAGACGACGATGCCTATTGCCGCCTACGAAGGGTCGCAACAATGCTTATCACCGTCCGCAGGCTTCTTTCACTCCCACGCCTATCACAGTGCGCTTCACGAAAAGCTATCACCTTGCATCTCATGAGAAGCTATCGCCGCCCTCAAGCGATGTGCTGCCTTCTCGTGTTGCCAACGATGATGTTTATCATCATCCGCAGGCTTCTCTTGCATCCCACGCCTAGCATCGTGCACTTCACGAGAAGCTATCGCCGTGTGTCTCACCAGAAGCTATCTCTACCCGCAAGGGATGTGTTGCCTTCTCGTGCTGCTAATGATGATGCCTATCGCCCCCCGCTGAGGGACGTGTTGCCTTCTCGTGTTGCCAACGACGATGCTTAACGCTGACTGAAGTTTGATGCCTGCTCCTTTCACCGTGAGGCGCAATGTCCCGTATCGTCCAAGGGTCCTGACATTGTTACTCCACGACTGTGGGTGGCGTGCTTAATTCCGTCAGGACCCTCCCTGATCGCTGTCTAGCCCCTTCTCTTCTTCTCTTTTATCATCATTCTCCCGTGACTGAAGGGTAGACTTCGTCTAGCACTGTCATAGCGGTCTGGTTGTCGAGCAGTATTACATCGTACTGGTATTAAGTACCATGCCCATCTTGCTACCACACCATATTAGGATAGTCATGTCAGCCTTGGTTTCAAGTAGTATTGCTGTTGTGCCGGTATGAGGTACCACGCTTGTCTTGCTACCACTCCGAGTCGGTCATTGTACTTGTTCAGCTATCGTGCTAGTCTCGTCCCCTGGTCAAACCTCTTCTCTTTTCTCTCCTTTATTCAAACTTTCTTCTTCATCACCCTAACTTCTCATGAATGTGCATTTCCCTGGGACAAGGGATGGGTCCTTTGGCCCATTGTCTTATCATGTGCAATGCAGAAAACAAGGAGAGGTTAAGGGAGGTGATTCAGAACCAACTGAAGCAGTTGGGGGGCTTTGCGTCGTGATACCCGAGTAAGTCATGGACCCAGGTGAGTTTGGTCTGCCCCTTTCGTTCAAAATTCCTCTCACCGGTTGGGAACCTGCCCTTGTTTTGTGAATGTGGTTCTCGAGAGAGCATTCTCAGTTCTTGAGACTTCTAAACCCAAGGCACATGTCATCTAATCACCTTGATTTGGGGAGGCGAGATCAAGGCACCTGACCAGTAGGGGAGTAGGTATTTCTGAGGTGCTAGGGACATGGCTTCAAGCCTGCGCAGACTTCTTATGTTGTGAGGCTTCGATTTCATGAGTTTCCCTTAGAGGTGGAGATTGTGCATCGGTTAGGACTATCTCACTATTTTGTATATATCTTTTTAGGTTAGATTGGAATCCACAACAATGGCATAAGTCGTGTCCCTTCAGTCGATGATAGCGACACTAAGAGTCTTGATCTTTTTCCGTAGACTGCCTCAATGTTTTGGGTGCACTAAGCGCTATCATCTTATACTGAACCATTATGTCGATGAGCTGGGAAAGATGTAGGGAGATAGTTTCGTCACTGGGGCATTGTCAGTCGGTTCCTCTTGGACTTTGACCATATGCGAAGTTTCTAGAGCTTTGAAATACTTATTGAGACCTTTCAAGTTGATTTTCCCTTTACGGATTAAGGCCTCAATGTGCTCTTTCAGCTGGATACAGTCCTGCACTTTTTTACAATGAAAATCTGACAAATCTTTCGATGAAGAGATCTTGAATCTTGACACCTTAAACTGATAAAAACGATGTGGTACAAATCAAATTCAGATCTGAGGTCAGATCTGCCTTGAAACACGTAGATCTACTCTCAGATCTGTGGTAGAGCTAGCATGATCCAAGACACTAAAAAAAACGATTTTAAAGCAATGAACATATCAAAATAAAATAAAAGTGAACCAAACAGTAATAAATAAAAGCAAGAAAGGATTAAAGAACGATACTAAACCTGGTCGAATGCCTCGGGACTCCCGAGCCTTCGAGGGCTCACCTGTATCAGTACCAGCGTCCTCTGTGCCTCTCTAATTCAGATGCTGATCAGTAGATCTCTAGTTTCAAAGGGTGATTATGCCCTAAGATAGTTTAGATCTATGGTTGTTGTGCCCTAGGTCTAGGTTTTTTCGGCTCAAGGTTAGGGTTAGGGTTTTCACAGCAGAAGTTTGTCTAAGGTTTTTTTTTCAATCAAGAGATCCTCTTGAATGGCCACAAAAAAGAGACTTTATGGGGCCAAGGATCTGTTGGAAATGATAACTTTCCATGATCAACAGATCTCTATCCAAAAAAACAAATTTTTGGGGTATGGATCTAAGCAACACGCCTAGTGTCGCCCAAGAAAATTGGTAAAATACCATCCAAAAGGGCAAGGATTCGAAAAATTCCCCTTCGTGACAAAAGGGGTTGGTTGACACTAGTAGTGTCACCCAAGTCTAGGCGACACTAGTGGTGGCGCCCAGTCCAAGCTGGGCGACACTGCTAGTGTCTCCCAAACCAAAACTAGTCCAAATTCAAAATTTTCACTTTGGGTGTGTTCCTCAGCCTCTTGTGAAGCTCTCAGATAAAATTTTGGTCAAAAATTTTTTTTTACTATTTTTAGCGATTTGTTTAGTAAAACAGGGGGTTTGTAGGATTCTGGGTCAAAACAGGATTTTTGTAGGGTTTCGAGTAGGCAGATTGGCTCCAGACCACAAGGTAGCTGCGTTAACTATGGATTTTGGGTTTACTATAGTCCTAACGGCTTAGAAAACCATAGAATTTTCTAGATTAAAAATGGAATGTTTACAGTTTCCCATCTTTGGCACTCCCTGTCCTTCGGGGGATAGGTGAGTGGCAAAGAAATAGACACTTTGGCGTTCCCTGTCCTTCGAGGGGCAGGTGAACGTCAAAGAAATTGCAGACATTTTAAATTTATTTCTGACGTCACATGGTTAGAGGACACACCAACTAATCCCTCCAAGTCATTGCTCTCATTGAGTTCACCCACCTAGGGCATTTTTCCTCCGAAGGATTTCGGCATGAGATGTCGGTGAGTTACACAAGCTTAATACTCGAGTTGGATTTTCTAGCCATGCCACTTATATTTATGGGTTTCACAATTTGAATATTTAACCCTAGTATCTTCTTGATCTCCTTAAGATTTCTTAAGGCATTTTATGGTAAACGGCTTTCTATGGGAAGAGATCTGTCTGGCCGATTCCGAAGAGAAAGACGAGGCAGCAGTGCGGTAGTTGTGGCAATGTGGTGATCATCATATACGGGTGTCCAAGCTCCTTTGTTTTAAAAGTCGTTTTAGAAATTTTGAATGTAGGGAGATTTGAAATATAACCTGGAGCAGGATAGGTTACGATTTTAACAAAGAAATTAAAGTTTTTGAAAACACAGACATATAGTGAAAATTTTTTAAAAGAGAAAGATATTTTGAAAAACAGGGTTGGTTAGAAATTTTAACTGCTGCAACCATAGAGCCCTCCAAGCAGTTTAGCATCATGCAGTGATGGACCATACACTCGACCCTTTTACGTCATACGGGGATAGATGGAATACATGCTACCTTTTTACGTCATATGGGGATAGACGGAATACACTCGACCCTTTTACATCATACCGGGCTAGACATAATATACCCGAAATTTTAAATCATGCGGGGCTAGACGTTACCTTCCTAGGCTCTTTTACGTCACATGAGTTTGACTTTGAACTGGATACACTCGACCTTTTGTGTCATACGGGGCTAGACAGTACCTGTCTCGGCTCTTTTACGTCACTCGAGTTTGACGTTGAACTGAATACACCTGACCTTTTACATCATACGGGGCTAGATGGTACCTGTCTCGGCTCTTTTACGTCGCACAAGTTTGACGTTGAACTGGATACACCCGACCTTTTACATCATAAGGGGCTAGACGGTACCTGTCTCGGATCTTTTATGTTGCACGAGTTTAATGTTTTCTGAATTGGACTTTAGTTGACAATTTTGGCTCATACCATCGAGGAGCATTTTCTTTAGATTTTATTTTATTTTTGAAATTTTGGAAAATTGGTTAGAATTTTAGGTTCATGCCATCGAGAAGCGTTTAAAATTTTTGAAAAATAAAAATGTTTGAAAACAGTTATAAAAACTCATTATAGAACAAAGTGAATGGGGTTACTTTGGACAAAACAAAGTTTGGGCGACACTAGGCGTGTCATTCGAGCAGCACTGGTGGTGTCGCCCACACAGTATGGGCGACATGGCTAGTGTCGCCCACCTTAAATTTTTTTTTTTTTATGTGTTTTGTTAGAGAATTAAAAGAAATTGTTTTGCAAAGAAGGATTTGGGTGACACTAGTAGTGTCGCCCGGGCGACACACGTGGTGTTGCCCTCCCAAGCGGGGCAACACCAGGCATGTTGCCCATACAAAAAATATATATATTTTATTTTATTTTTTTTATGTGAAAGTTTGGAAATGTAAAAGCAAAGTTTTTGCACAAAAGATTTGGGCGACACTAGTGGTGTCGCCCTCACAAGCTAGGGACACTTGGCGTGTCGGCCATACAAAAAAAATCTTTTATTTATTTATTTATTTATTTATTTATTTTGGATAATGGGATTTCAAAAAAAAAAGGTTTTGTAAAAAAAGGAATTGGGCGACACGAGCAGTGTCGCCCGGGCAACACGCATGGTATCGCCCTCCAAAGGCTCGGCGACACTAGGCATGTCACCCATGTAAATTTTTATTTTTATTTTTATTTTTATTTTTAGTTTTTTCTGTGTTTTGCTGGGAAAGTGAAAGAGAGTTTTTTTTTTGCAAAAATATTTGGGCGACATGCGTTGTGTCGCCCACACAGGCTGGGCAACAATAGGTGGTCGCCAATGTAAAACATTTGTTTTTTCTTTTAAAAGAAAAAAAACAATATTTTTGCACATCCTTTTTCCTTATTTTTTGGTTTAAAATGAACGTGAAGTGATCGTCCAAATGGCTCTTTTGAGAGCAAATGGTTACATTGAAAAGACAAAACAAAAATAAGAAACAAACTGTACTAAAAAATTTACATATGCCATGCAAAATAAGAAAACAAGGACTACTGATGAAGATGGAATTTCTCCAAGTCAGAGCCCCAACTAGATTTTATTTTACACACTTTAGGACAACACCAAATTAGGCCGGTTTTTATTTAGGATGCATTGCTAATCGATGTTTTCCCCTGCACTTATGAGGGTTTTAGTGAGAAAATAAGCCTTGTGAAATGAAATTGAAGAGAATTAGCTAAACGGAAGCCATGAGAGGGACCCTTTCCTTTTTAAATTTATCACAAATACACACTCTCTGGTGATCCTCCCATCTTTACATTGGCGACCACCTATTGTTGCCCAGCCTGTGTAAAGTTTTCATGGGATATTTTGACTGTGGTTTGATAGTTTTTTGAAAGATTGTCCGAACATGTGTGGATTCTACAATTGAAATTGTGTCTGAGGTGCTTATGAACAATTTGGTTAAATGCTTGCATGGTCAAGAGTTGGGTTGAATCCCAATTTCTTATGCTAGACAAAGTTTATTCATTCTTGGGTTCGGGTCAAAGTTTGTTTACCATCTTTTCTTTCTTTGGAATGTGAAAGGGGCCAAAATACTCTTGAGGGCAGAATGACCAGGACACCCCTGAGTGCAAAATGACAAGAATACCCCTGAGTGCAGCTCCTCCCCATCTTTTTTATTTTTATTTTTTATAAGGGTTCTATGTAGACTGTAGATCCCACTTATTTTCCATCCGCAAATGGGCAGAGTTACTGACTCCATGGCAGAGACAGGCGCTTACCAGGATAGGTTTGTGGGAGATCTTTAGGAATAGGCCTTTTAACATGGATCATACTTTGATCACTGAGTTATACCTTCGATATAGACTGAAGACCGGCTCGATTCCCTTATGATGCGGCGAACTTGCTCCTACTCTTTAGGATGTTTCCCGGATTCTTGGGGTTCGGAGTGAGGGTGAGCCTTTTATGAATATTCCCCCAGCGTCGTCTATTAGTTACTTCTCTAATTGTAAGGAATTGCTTGGTATACCTTATGAAAAAATCAAGCGCAGACATGAATCAGATATCCATCTTGGCAAGCTAAGGCAGGAATTTACCCGTGTTCCTCATCGTGTAAAAGGGATGATGGGTGGTCATGCTCCTCGCATTTCGATTTCCGCAGCTAGCAGACTATCTCATAGAGGGAAGGCCCCAATGGAGGAGGGTAGTGTGTCGAGGGGTCCTGGAGTGAGTGCGTCGGTTCAGGGTGAATCTAGCCATCCTTCGAATAGAGGGGCTGTCTAGACTTTGGCAGAGTCGAGTGTCCGGTCTTCAGGGGATCCAGAGGGAGTTAAGTGTGACGCTCTCGAGCTTGACAATATAGATGTGGATGGGGGTGCATTTTTAGATGGGGACACGATACCTCCACCAGTGTTGCTTTCTGATGAGGAGTGGCGAGAGTAAGAGAGAGAGAAGGACATGAACGGGCCATGATCAAGGATGAGCCAGAGGTGTTTCGACAGGAGGTGGATTTGACCATCGATCATGGGCCACCTTTAGATGGTGAGAGATGTTCCTTGCAGGCTTTCTCGCGTATTTATTTTGAGATTTTTTTTTCCCTGATTAATCCAAGGGTCGAGCTCATTTATCGGTAGTTTGGGCAATCAGGCAGATGGATTATTTTGAGCAAGTGGCCTAGGGTCTAACGATTGTGGGCTGGTTACACCATCATCTTTGTAGTGTCCCAAGGGAGCCCCCTATTTTGGGGGTTGTTCGATTCTTCTCTAGGTTTGGGCGTGGGAATATATCACTATTCCTCGCCCACTTCTAGGTTGACTAGCACTGTCAGTTTTTACTATTCATCGCTGGTCATATGGAGTGTGGGAGACTGAGGAGGTCTTCTCGAGATTGTACTACTCTCTATTCTTGGATACCCAGGCCACCGGGGAGGTGAGTCGTGAGTCCCCCTCTCTTTCCTTTTTATTTTTATTTTTATTTTATAATAAATCCTACTCTTTGAGGTGGTTATCTTCTTTTATTTTCCAGATTGACTGAACTCCTATGAGAGTCGACCTTGTCCCAACTATTTATGCCACATCTTCTCAAACTTTCAAGACGACAGCCCATTTGATTTGCATGTTGTTGGTGATGCCATATTTTTTTGGCCGAGTACGTCGTCAGTTTGACCTTCCTCAGTCTTCCTTCAATATTACTCTGTCGTTGACTCTAATTATGGTCAGTACTACTAAAGAGGATGCCTATATGAGAGAGATGACTCCTTGGATAGAGGTGTGGAGGGAAAGGATGGCTCATGTTATTGGTGAGGAGGAGGAGGAGAACATCTTTGTCTTCATATGAGGAAAAATACAGAGCCGTCTTGAGGGATGTGGCTTCCTTGACTGATCACTGTGAGGGAACGATGCGATAGCTGAGGACTTCCTATCTTGGCGGGGGATCAATTTTTTGGTGAGGAAGTCGCTTCTCTTCATGTTGAACGTGACTCGGTGATAGAGGAGCGAGATTCGATTACTGAGGATCTCAAAAGTCTTCGCTGCGACTTTGAGGGGATGAGAGAGGCGAGGGACATGGCAGAGAGCGTGATTCTATCAGGGATGAGCTGGAGAGAGTTCAGGCCGAGCTGGACAGAGTACTATCGGTACCATCTTCTTTTGTTGTTGTTCCCACCTTTCCTAGACCATCTCCCATCCTCATTGAAGATTTAGAGAGACATCTATATCACTACCGATCGGAGAGGGTATGCTTTTCTTCTATATCCTTTTTCTTTTTTCTTTTTGTTTTCAACTTCTCTCATGTCATGTCTTTGGCTTAACAGAATTCTGCAAGAGATCGATGCCATGAGCTTCTGGAGGATGTAAAAGGTCTTATAGACAAAATTTGCAAATTGTCAGGGCTTCTATTGGCCAAGGGTGGTAACCCTTCTTTAGCCGATGTGAATCCTTATGTGAGGGTGCCGCTACCATCTTCTATTCGGAGTCAGTCTCAATTTCGATTTTCTACTCGGATGACGAGGAGTCCGAGGGGGGTACAGCAGAGGTTGGAGGGAGAGGCGAGCACTCATACACCAGTGGTTGAGAAGGATTCAGGGTTCAGGATGTGACCTTTCTTCTTTTTCTCCCTTCTTCCTGTCTTTTTGTTTTACTGCCCCAGTTGGGAGGTATTTGTTTATCTTTAAGTCTGCAATTGACTCATCAAAGTAGAGTGGGATACTTTCTTTACACACACTTTTCAAACTGAATTTTTACATATTTAGTCCCCTAGTTGTAGAGTTTTTGTCTTGAATTTCGGTTATCGGACTATCATACACAAACACGGGGATGAGCTTGCCCCATTTTTCCTCAAGGGATTCAGTCGAGAGAAAAATGCTCTCAAACTAGCCAATATCATCATTGGCGAAGTTCACCCATCTCCTATATGTGGTAGTTGGTAGTTTTACTCATACAATCATGGAGTGCCTGACTAGTTTCAAGCCTTCTTAGCAAGCATAGGAAGTTGGCTTCGAGAACGAGGTCAGATCAACTAACAGTTTAGCCACTTATAGTGATGGATGAAGCCCTTTCTAAAAGGATTTTGTTTTTTAAAATGGAAGATTTAAAAGTCAATTTGAAAAGAATTTTCAAAAGGGATGGGCCTTACAGTTTTGCCACCTGTGGCCCCTTTGGTGGTCATTTTCTTTATTATGTTTTACCCAATGATGATGAAAGGATTTCCTTGTGGGATCATGAAAACGTAAAAGTTTCAAAGTTGTCTTTTTACCTTTGGAGCTTCATCATGAGCTACGCAGTTCCATGAGCCCGTTACGGGTAGTATTTTCTGAGATACATTGCATTAATGGGGTCATTGAGTTCTTACACCTCCTGATTTTTTATCTTGTAAGAATTGCCTATGTGCACTCGGGTAACCACGAATGGTCCCTACCAATTAGATTTGAACTTGCTTGCCTAAAGGATGTGGATTGGCAGCAGTGTGAAAGATTTTCTTGAGTACCATGTCTCCTACTCTGAATTGTCGAAGAACTACTTTTCTTTAGTATGACCTCTCGATTCTATACTGGTAAGCAACAATATTTTGTGTTGCTCGTAGTCATCATTCATCCAAAGCAACGAGGGCAGCGATTCGTGCTTCGCTCTGTTGTTCCCATCTGAATTTTTGTGAATAAGCACTCGGAGAGATGGTATCTCAACTTCAATGGGTAGCACTGCTTCCATACCATACACCAATGAATATGGGGTCATGCCAGTAGGAGTCTTCTCAGTTGTCCAGTAGGTCCATACCGTATCATTTAGCTTTTCATGCCAATCTTTGCCACCTTCTATTTTTCTGTCCATAATTTTGAGAAGTCTTTTGTTCATGGCCTCTCCTTGTCCATTTCCTTGAGGGCAGTAAGATGTGGAGAATTTTTTCATTATCCCAAATTTTTACACACCTTAGTAGTTAGGTGCCTCGATCTCACCCTCCGGATCCGGATGATCAGGCGTCATGCTTCTTGGGTTTCAAGGGAACCCGGGACTTGAAACGCTCTCTCGAGAACCTTGCTAAAAAATAAGGGCAGGTATACCAACCGATGAAAGACGAATTTAAGGTGGGTTCGGGACTTACTTGAGCTGGGCGCCCTCTTATATCACGAAGAAAGCTCCCCCAGTAGTAAAACTGGTTTAGAATCGCCTCCCATGGCCTATCTTCTCATGTTTATGCAATCACACACATATGGCAAATGTTACAAGACAAGTGGGTCAAGGGACACCACCTTGCCTTTGGGGAACGTACACGGGCGTGCACATTCAAAAAAGAGAAAGAGAAGAATGAGAGAAGAAATATTGGGGTTAGAAGAATTTGTCCAGACGGTGAGACCAACACAGTGACTAAACTAGTAAGTAATTGACCCGACGTGGCAGTAAAACATGCTCGGTAACTCAAACCGACTCAACAGAATTACTACTAGACGACAGTACCAATACCGACTCGCTAGACACAATGGCTAGTCCATCGTGGAGATAAGGCAGGCACAATAACTCGGACCGGCACAACGATATTACAGCTAAATGACAAGACTACCATGGAAGGCTAGTCTCGACCCCTCTTAATCAAATGAAAGAATAAAAGAAAGAATAGAGATCAGTAGGAGAGAGAGAAGAAGAAAGGATAAGAGAGGAAGAAGAGATTAGAAAGAAGGGGAGAAAGAGAAGCAAAGGAGAAGAAGAGCGTGAGAGAGGATAGAAGGAAAAGAAAAGGTAAAGACAGACACAGACGTCAATGAGAGAAGGAGAGATAAAACTTAGACGATGATGTGTCCCCGTCGGCTGTGACGAATAGGGAGAAGAAAGAAAAGACACAGGCAGTGATGCACTTCCGCTGACTATGACAGAAGGAAGGGGAGAGAAGACACAGGCGATGCTGAGCCTTCACCGGCTGTGTTAGAAGAAGAAGAAAGAGAAGACATAGACGGTGCGGAGCCTTCGCCGTCTATGGTCGAAGAAGAAGGGAAAGAAGAGACAGGCGACGCTGAGCCCTCTTCAGTTGTGCTGAAAGAAGAAGGGAAAGAAGACACAGGCGGTGCTGAGCCCTAAATGGCTGTGTTAGAAGAAGAAGGGAAAGAAGCCACAGGCAGTGCTGAGCCCTCGTCGACTGAGTTAGAAGAAGAATGAAGAGATAGACCACATATGACAATAGACTTCGCTGTCTGGGACACAAGAGAGATGAAAGAGAGAACACTGACGGTAATTGACTTCGCCATCTAGGACAAATGAGAGACGAGAGAGTTTTGATAGAGGCCCAACCCGTCATCCAGGTTAAGGCCTGACTCACTATTTGTGTCTCAGAAACAGGAAGACATCACACCCGTCAAGAGGTTTACCATGAGTGAATGGAGTAAAGAAAGAAGAGTAGAGAAAGAGAGACATGATAGACCAGAGGAGGAGATAAAGATAAAAACAGGAAAGAGAAAGGGAGATACGAGAGAGAAAGAAGAGAGAGAAAGAGAGAGATAGAGATGAGAGAGAAAAGAGGAGGAGAGACAAAATTACCTTATCGAGGGATGTCGACCTTTTTCTTCTCTCTCCTCTCTCTGTCCAAGTTGCACTGACAAACTTAAGCAAGAATTGAAATCTTTATTGAATGATTGAATAATGAACCAAAGGTTTCTTTACAATTAGGCTTTGCATGTTTATATATAATTGGGCTCAAAAAATGGGTGGATACCTAAAAACTACCTCAATTGATGATAATTACAATCTATTTGAATTATAAAAAATTAAGAAAATAGGGTAAAAAAGGACTGTTTTGCCCCTGCCTAACATTAGATGGAATTTCAGAACAGTCCCTGCTGCTGCCCTAGAACTTACGTGATCTTTCATGACTGATCCAAGGTTACTCTGATGCCCGTTTGATCGAAATATGATTGTTTTCTTGTAGGGCGCGACGTGGAGATCAACTTAATACCAACTTCGAGCCATGAATCGTGTTTTTAGGTCACGATCATGAGACTTGAAATTTGTATGAACCATGAAAACTTCGGATAGGTAGTGTGCTCATTCATGAAAACTTCGGATAGGTAGTGTGCTCGTTCCTTGCTGCAGTGCACTGCGAATGCCGTCACGATCATGTGACAATAAACAGGATGTGATTTGGAGCCCGAACGAAGATTTCACAACTTTTGGATTTTGGTCGGAATCTAGAATCCCAACGGCCAAACTTTACAGTCACTTCGTCGTCTTTGTGTGAAAAATCCAATCGTTCATCACGTACGATGTTTGAACTAATGGTAGCCCTGGGCCCTACACACACGATGGAAATGGTTTCACATCGATTTGATACGCGAGCACCGTGATTTGGCCTCTTGAGCAACTTGTGTCACTGTTGAATTTTTTACAACTTCTTCACGGATCAAAAAATTCTCTCTAGCTTTTATCCCTGCTCAGGTGTCGTCGTGAAGCTTACCACATATCAAAACACTCGTCTTGACGAGACAAACACGCTCACAAAATTTGAGCGTGATCTGACTCAGGATGGGTGAGATATGGGCCCTGAAAGTTACTGCCCATGACTGTGAAAACAGTCACTTTTAATGGTGTTTTGGTACAGCATGGCCACACGAGAATAGTGTGCGGCTCCTCTTATTTCAATGTTTTACACATAACGTTGCCTTTGAGTGTCAGATTGAGCCGAAACTTGACCCATAGGGGTTTTTGACTATGTCGAATCCAATGGTGGTGGTCCCACAACAATTTGACGCACCAAAAATATAGTTCTAGTTACAGGTCCATTTCAAGATTTTCTGAAGTTGTTTCTTTGTGTTCACTGCTATAGATATGTCGAAATGCGACGAAACTTGGCAGGTGACCTTTTGAAGTGCTTACGATAATCTTGACTAGTTCTGGGCGCATTCTGAGACTGTCAAAATTTCTACTATTTTGTCAGGCTTTATGACTTCCTCTTCATTCTGCATCAGGGACCAAGGTGCTGAAAAATATGTTGAAACAGCTTGCCCCCCAGAATGTTGTGCTTCGAGGGAAACGAAAAGGACAACATTCAGAAAGCTTCCTTCGACTTTATTACTTTTTTCTTCCTAGCCATTGGACCAAGTCACGCTGCAACTAGGATGCTCAGATGTTGGGATGCATTGTTTGCAGGTTCGTCCATGGAGACTTTAGGGGGAGAAGATGTGATGACCCAAACTTTTCCCAGTTGTGTGAGAGGCCAGTGTCGGTTAGAGTTGTGTGAGAGGCCAGAGCCGGTTGGAGTTGTGTGAGAGGCCAACACCGGTTGGAGTTGTGTGAGAGGCCAACACCGGTTGGAGTTGTGTGAGAGGCCAGCACTTGTTGCAGTTGTGTGAGAAGCCAGCACCGGTTAGAGTTGTGTGAGAGGCCAGCGTTGGTTGGAGTTGTGTGAGAGGTCAATACCGTTTCGAGTTGTGTGAGAGACCAGCGCCGGTGGGAGTTGTGTGGATAGGCCAACACCAGTTGGAGTTAAGAGAGGCCAGCATTGGTTGTGTACCGCCTTGCGTGAGTGGTTGAGTGCATGGTAGTCTAGAGAGCTCTCTCTCTCTCTCTCATAAGCATTTTGTTTCCCATGCTTGTTGTACCCATAAGCATTATGTCTCCATGCTTGTTCTCTCTCTCTCCTCATGCATGTCATTTAGGTTTACATGAATGACACTTGTCACTTGCTGCCCTTTTCTCTTTCATAAATAGAGCTTTTCTTAGCCCTTCTCAAGAGCTTTTGCCCTCTCTCTCCCACGTTTTCTCTCTCTTTCTCTCTCTCTAAAACACTTAGAGTCTTATGTTGGGGAGCTTGTAGAAGTGGCTGTGTGCAGGAGTTATGGAGCAAGTTTAGACGTCAAGGTAAGTATATCATGTTATTGTATGTTTTAATATGAAGCATGAATCTAAGCATGTATAAAGAATGATTTAGACATGAATGGAGCTTGAAATTAAGCATGAGATTAGCATGAAATTGTATAGAAATTGTGTGGAAGAATAGGATTCGCATGTATGTATTTGTGCTCCGTTTTTCCAAAAATTTAGGCTCCTTTTTATAATATGATATGCACTGTTGTGATTTCTGTTAAGCCTAAATTTTTTTGGATTGCTGCTATTGTGAGTCTAGTTTAATCTAGAATTAGTTTCAGGTTATTATCTTGTGTAGTTCAGAAGTTATTCTTTGATCTTTGAGGTATGTTATGGCTGGACTGTGGAATTCCAAGAAGAATTGGAGTTTTTGTGTCTCTCTGTTGACCTATCAAATAATCTCAGAATTACCTCAAATCACCCCCATTAGAAATATTTCTGAGTCTAGTTTTAGTTTGATGTTTAGGTCTAAATGATTGTTGATAGATTGGAAGATTTTATGTAAAATGTGCATGAATGTCATTGTTATCAGACTATAAACATTTCTAGAAACATCGCTTCTGTTGCACTGAGACTTTGCTTGACCTATTAGCGTCTAAATGACATGAAATCACATCTATTTGAAATATGCATGAGTTTATTGTATGTTTTATGTTTGATCTTGCTCTGATTCTTTATTTATGTAAAGTTATACTTCGAAGCATGCTAGTAGATCACTATAAACAGTTTTGGTAAAAACATAGAACTGATGTCTCTGATTTCAAGAGTGTTGAACAAACAAATGAGGTTCGATTTCTTCCAAACCACTGCCGTTTGAAATATTTTTTAATAAGTTTGAGATCACATGTTTAGCACTTTTCAAAATTCTCCCTAATTTGAGAGTTATATGATTAATTGTAACAAAATGTCACTATGGATAACTTTTATAAAACTCAGAATTTATGCCTCTGTCGCCACAGATTTTGACTAGGCCAAAGGGGTACATTTTCTTTCAAACCACTGCCATTTGAGTGGTGCACGAGTAAACTTAAATTCACATTTTGAGAACTTTTTGGAATTTCTTCTTGATTGTGAGTTATGAAGTAAGTTTTAAATACATGTCATTGCCTTCACTGAACAGTAGATTTCAGATAAAATATCTTCATTCTTTTGAACTTTTTGAGGGGCCAACCAAGGTCCAATTGTTTTCAAACTACCCCGATTTGAAAGATAGGAGGAAAATTGGTTTTGTAACCATCTTCAAACTCTAAATGGTTCAATTATTATGGCCTTAATGGTAAGCACACGTCATTGCCTTGATGACAGTAAATTGAGTGGTATGGCTTATCCAAAATAATGTCACTGTTAGTATAGTACTGTCATTGTGATATTGTTAAAATGTGATGTGCCAAACCCAAATTGTGATATTGCTACTATCATGACAAGATATTGATATCGTCATTATGTGATATGTGATGGATACCTACTATGTGAATGATGGTATCATGCTGCCTATGTGTTATGTGTATGGGTACCTACTATGTGCATGATGGTACCGTGTTGTTTATGTGATATGTGATATGTGAATGGATACCAACTGTGTGAATGATGGTATCATGCTACCTATATGTTATGTGTATGGGTACTTACTGTGTGAATGATGGTAACGTACTGCTTATATGATATGTGAATGGATACCTACTGTGTCAATGATGGTATCATGTTTCCTATGTGTTGTGTGTATGGGTACCTACTATGTGAATGATGGTACCGTTCTACTTATGTGATATGTGAATGGACACCTAATGTGTGAATGATGGTATCATGCTGATTATGTGTTATGTGTATGGGTACCTACTGTGTGGTATCAGCATACTGAGATATTGGCGTGCTTTGAGTGTATTGCATGACCAGTTCTGACAAGAAGACATTTCTAGTGATATGGGAATTTCTCAGCATGCCTTGTACGTATCGCATTACCTGGGACATGTAACTTCTCATGAGGTGCGCATAAGGTGATACGCTATGTGTGACTTCTTCGCATGCTTTGAGCGTATTGCATTGCCTGAGATATGTGATTGTTTAATATGAGTGAGTGCCGCTTTGAGAGTATTGCAGGGCCTGCCTGTGTGTTTGATGCTGGTAAGGTACGTGCCTTAGAGTGTAATGCACTACCTAACTATGTGAGTGCTAAGGGATGAAAATATGCTTTATTATGAAATAAGAGTATGCACCCTTGTGATAAGTATGTATACTGTAGAACATGTTCAGTTATAGATGAATGAGTAATATTGAGGAATGCATATGAGGATACTCTTGAGGAAAGGTCTTTCGGAACTACAAATTCATGTGATATCCATTATCTGTACTACGAATATGATTATAACATTGAACAAATGTGAATTCTGATATCTTATATTGTCTGCTCTACCTGAAAAGCATCATCCTATAATTGTGACATAATTGTGATGCATGACTCCTGTTTTATGAGAATGGCTTAGAATCTTGATCTGTGCTGTGTGATAATACTCATAGGTAGGGAAGCATGATGTTGTGATCTACTTACTGGGCTTTTTAGCTCATCCCTTTGCTTCCACCCTTGTAGATTGACTGTTGTAGGTCGAGAACAGCAGAAGGTGATCGTGTTTGGTAGACGGAAAGCCCACGCTCAACGAGTGGATCCTGTTCTTGTGTAGTTCTTGAGTAGGTGTTTGTTAGTTGTTGGTCATGCAGTTGCTGTTATTGAAGTTATGTATTTTCATGGCGGGCCAGCAGTGCCTTGGACGATTCTAATATTTTGAATATTGTAGTTATGACCTTGGAGACTATTTATGAATTTATCCAGCCTTTGTTGTGGTTTCTGGTGGGAGTTTTAGTTTTTCTTTTGTGATTTGTTTCTAATTCTTCCTATCATATCGTTGAGCCACTCCTACCTGAGTGACGTTCACGACCTCTGTGATCGCGATCCCGCACCCTGTCACCCTTCGGTATGGTACAGTAGGGGTCAGGGGGTGGGGTCGTGACAGAAGAGACTTGTTTGAGGGATCATGTCGAAGTCCTCCCCGTCAAGGGACCAGTTGTGATTATGATAGCTGAGGATTTGTGCAGACCACGATCAAAATCAAACCCATCTAGAAATTGAGTGCCATGTCTAAGGGCATTGTTCCCATTATGTCTGGGTTTGTTTGTATCCTCTGGTGTTGATCCACATTTCGAGGATTTTGGGAATGGTTTGCTGAAGGGCCTTCTGTCGACGCCATTTGCTTTGTGCACCAGTTATTCCTTGGTGAGTAGGGTACCTCAGTTTATCGAGGTGACTAGCTTTGGGTATAACCTCTACCCACTGCTGTGCAATTTCGACAATCAAGATACCTCTCGATCCTGATTACCGCACCAAAGTCATGGTTGACTTAGTTTTCTTGGGGCGTCTTCAAAATTTTTGGAGTGTGTTGGTAACCTCTTGAGAATGATTCTCTTCTTCATGAGACTTGTCTTGCTTTCTTGGCAAATCTTCTGCTCATCGAGTCCTTCCTGTAAATGGAATCATGCAATTTTTGAGTCCTAGTATTGTGACACCATGGATTTTTCTTTTTGAATGCGGACCACTTGTGGAGGCGGGTGCTGCATCAACCTGCTTATTGGTCCAAGCGTCCTTTGTAGATTTTCGCTTGGACTTGGGAAGCGGCATCGTAGAGATGGTTTTCACCAACCTCCTTTTATTTGGGGCTCTTTTACCCATGTCCTTTCGGTAATGTTCACCCTTTTTATCCATTTTTACTCACGATACCCTTTCGGGTTTTCACCGTGCCTAAGTTTTTTTATTTTCACGGAACTCTCTTACTCATGGTTTCGTGACCATGCCCGTCCGTCATTTTTACTCATGGCGTTCACTTGTTCAAGTGAACACCAGCCTGTTATTTTTTCTTTTTTTGTTGTGAAGGCGTGTTTAGGGTCATGCCTTCGAGACTTGTGCAAAGCATTTTAATGTCATGTGGCCAGAATGTGCACTACAGTTTAAGGTCATACAACTAGACTGTAGTGGAGATGGATGGCAGTCTGTGGAGGCCATGGAGTGAGTACAATGGTGGTTTTGACTCACTTTGGGGAGATGGTACGAGGCTACATATGAAAGATGGATGACGTATGAATGGTGGGTGAAAAATGGTGACCCACTAACTGAGGACGAGTATAGATGGCAAGATGGTTTGCCATTTTGTGAGCATGGGTGAGACTCACTAGAGAGTGATGGATGATGGAATTGAAGAAAGGTGGACTCACTGGGGAGTAGGTGAAGATGGTGTGCACACGAACAGGTAGGTTAAGAAAGGTGTGCATGAAGATGCACGTAAAGGGCATGCACACGTATGTTGTGGGGTGTATTTAAGGTCATGCCTCCTGGACCTGTGCTAAGCAGTTTAACGTCAAGCAGCCAGAATTTGCACTATGGTTTTAGGTCATATAGCTTGGACCGTGGCTATACGATTTAGAGTCCTGCAGCTTGGACCGTGCAGTTTAAAGTCGTGTAACTAGACCTCCGCTATAGTTTAAAGTCATCTAGTTCGGACCAGGGTGTTGAGGCTTTTAACGTCATGTGGCTAGGACATGTACTATGGTTTAGAGTCATATAGTTTAGACTGTGCAATTTAAGGTCATGCAGCTAGACCTCCACTACAATTTATGGTCGTATAGTTTGGACCATGCAGTTTAGGGTCGTGCAACTAGACTGAAGTTGTGCAATTTAAGGTCATGCAGTGAGGACTGCCGCTACAATTTATGGTCATATAGTTTGGACCATACAGTTTAGGGTCATGCAACTTGACCGAGGCTGAGCAGGTTTAAGGTCATGCAGTGTGGACCGAGGCTGAGTCGCCATGTGGCTGAAGCTGCATGGGGAATAAGTCAATAGATGAGAATTTGACTCCCTGGGGATAAAATGGTTAAGGCCAACAAAGAGTTCAGATGGGAAGACTGACTTCATTAGGGATAATGGGAACAAGTGTGAGTCCCTTAAGGTGAAAAATGGTACTCGATACCTTGAGGACAGGATAACTAAGTGTGAGGCAAACGCACTAGGGGTTGCAGTAGTAAAAATGACCCTAACTCCACTAGGGATAATGAGCTGCAGTACGAGTATGACTCCTACTGCGGATGAGAATTCATGGCCTGAGTTGGATGACCCACGTACCACTCCGCTGGGGATAATAGGTCATGGTAAGGGTGCAACTCTATGGGTGTTTATGATGAAAATTTGATAGATCTTTCGATGAAGATCTCTCTATTTTAACACCTTAAACTAAATGAAAATGCAAGAAATAAAATGGTAAAGAAAGTGGGACATATCAAATTCAAATCTGAGGCCAGATCTGCTCGAAAACGAGCAGATCTGCTAGAAAACGAGCAGATCTGCTCTCAAATCTGTGGCAAGGCCAGCATGATCCACGACACTAACATACAATTTTTAAAGTAAACTGATCAAAATAAATGAAACAATAAAGTAGGAGAAGTAAAATGAAGGAAATGATAGAGATGAAAAACATGAGGGAGTTACAAGAGAGAAAACCCTGGAAATTGCGTTAAGAAGCCTTAGCCTCCTGAGAGAAACTCCAGATTTACCCTTAGGATAGTACCCTTAATCAAAGCCTTCATAGTGAAGAGATATGCTGATAAAAATAGAACTCAAAGAAACAAAAGAAGACCAGTTCTGATATGGAGGAGCCCCAGAAGGCTCGAGAGTCCCGGGCCGTCCGACCCGATTGGGTATCATTTCTTTATTTTCCTTCTCATTTCAATTTTATTTTGATCTACTTATTAGCTTTAAAATCATGTTTTGGATGCTTTGGATCATGCTAGACCTGCCACATATCTGAGAGAAGATATGCTCGTTTCTGGGCAGATCTGGCCTCAGATCTGAATTCGATTTGTCCCACTTTCTTTACCATTTTATTTCTTGAATTTTCATTTATTTTAAGGTGTTAAAATCGAGAGGTATTCATCAAAATATCTATCATTTTTTCATCACAAACAGTTTGGCACCCACCATGGGGCATTTCGAGCTTGATCCAAGCGCCAAAGAATAGTTTTATTTCCCTATTTTTCACTGTGATCAGTCACAAAAAGTCCCAGGAGTCTGCAGGGATTAGGATCCAGGGTTTTGGTGCTCCGAAACCCTGTCTGATCTGGGCAACACCAGCGGTGTCACCTGGACGACAACACCAGTGCTTCCCAGATCCAGGACGACACTCCCTGTGTCACCCAAAATTCAAACGTTTCTGAATTTTTTGAAACTTAGCAAATTTGCTCTAGGGAATGTTTTCTGAATTTTCACATAATTTCAGAGAAAAATAAAATTTTTAAAAATACCAAAGAAATATTTTACTTGATACAGATCTGTCCAATCTGCTTTTGCCTATTTACTCTGTTTTAATTTATTTCATCAAAAATATATTTTTACCACTTATTAAAAGTTTCAAATAATATTATTTCATTAATATTGACACGAAAAAAATATAAAAAAAAATCAAAAAATATGTTTTTGTTTGGGCGACACTAGCAGTGTTGCCCAACTGCAAAAGTCCCAGAAAAATTATGAGACCCCACATACCTAATCCAGAGCCTTTGGGCTTCTTGTTCACCAAATTTTGGCTCAAATTAAATTCTTTAAAAATGTAAAAAAAACATTTTTCCTCAGATAGGTATGCTCTGTTCTAGCTATCTGATTTTAATTTAGTTTGTTATTTTTCATCTAAGTCATGTTTTCCCTGCTTTCACTATGTTAGTTTAATTGTGATTCACCAAGGATAAAAAATATAATAAATAAATAAATAAATATACATTGAGGGCTACTTGCACCCTCCAAAATCTTGTTCCATTCGAGTCACCCTCGACCCGGGCCATGCTCGACTTAGCACGGACCGTGCATGGTCTCATTGCTCTGACTTTACCTTCTTAGGGGTTTCTTACCCCTCCATTTATTCTGTGCTTCGAGCAAGGTTTTCCTCGAAGTGCGTATCTCTAAGCATGATCAGTGTTGAGTACTCACTTATTTCGCCCTGAACCGTGTCCTGTTCGAGCCACCCTCTACTCAGGCCACGCTCGACTTACCACAGACTGTGCCTGGTCTCATTTTTTTTTACCTTATATTCTTAGGGGTTTCTTACTCCTCCATCTATACTATGCTTCGAGTGCGTTAGGCACGATCAGTGCCAAGCACTCACTTATTGCCTTGCTTGTTTTGTGTGCATTGTGTGCTTCTTTACACACTCCAACACACACCAGACCGGGAATGGGCAACAAATCAAACGAATATTTCAAAAACCCCCAAAATCCACGTTAACCGTGTGAGGGGAACTTAGCATTGAGAGCTGAGGCGGTTGGGATTCGCGTAACTTTAACTGTGAGCACCCCTCCATAATCCTCTGCCTCAAAGCAACTCCGCGTATAGTAGGACCTGGCGAACATCCTATAATAGGAGGTCAAGACCTATGTGGGGACCTATATCAATCTAGCTGCATTTCAATAGTTAGGAACCCACTCTCAAGCCAAGTCTACCCATAATCAGACTAGGTCAAAATTTTTCGTGTGCTTGCTTGCTTATTTCTGATCGGTTAATTTTAGATTCCAGTCCGAACCCGTGTTTGATCTGAGTTGGACCTTCTGGGTCCAAGTTCAGGCTTATACCCAGCTTAGCCCAGGTCCGAACCAGGTTTCGCCTTGGTCCAAACCTAGGCCCCCTCTTGGTTTGAGCCGAAGGCTTGTTCCTAGGTCATCTTTGATCTAGTCCAGGTCCACGCCTGGTCTGATCATTAAAACTCTCAGGGTCCAAGTCCAGGCTTGTACCCAGCATAGCCCAGGTCCGAAACCTAGGCTCCCTCTTAGTCTGAGCCGAAAGCTCGTTCCTGGCTCAGCTTTGATCCATTCCAGGTCTACACCTGGTCTGATCATTAAAACTCTCTGGGTCCAAGTCTAGGCTTGTACCCAGCCCAGCTTAGGTCCGAACCAGGTTCACACCTAAGTCTGAACCTAGGGCCCCTCTTGGTCCGAGCCGAAGGCTCATTCCTAGTTCAATATTGATCTAGTCCGAGTCCACACCAAGTCTGAGTATCAAAACCCTCTAGGTCCAAGCCCAGGCTTGCACCCAGCTCAGTCCAAGTCCCAACCAGGCTGACACCCTGGTCCAAACCTAGAGTCACCCTTGGTTTGAGTCGAGACTCGTGCACCATCTAGTCTAGATCTTAATCTAGGTTCTAGCATAGGCCTAAGCATAAGCTTGCCTCCAGAGCTAGACTAGGCATACCCTAGTTCAGGGTCCGAACCAGAACCCATTCAGTCTAGCAAGTCTAGGTTCCAGTCTAATCTTAGCCTAGGTCTTAGTCAGGGTTTTTCTCCTAGACTCAGGACTAGGATTGCCCTAACTCGTCAAGTCTAGGTCTTTGCTAAGTCTAGATTCTAGAACCCTGCCAAAAGCAATCACCATTTTAGTCACTCAAGGCGACTATGATTATCACTCCACGGCTTACACTAAGCCTAACTTGCCTAAACTTAAGGACCAGTATGCTGCAATCCCTTGGAATTATCAACAGACATCAAGCGGCCAATCCATTATCCAACACCCAGGTCTTCAGTTAAAGACAAAGTCCCAATCGTCCATTCCTAATCCTGAAATTGGGGTGATCCGAAAGGCTGGTTCAGCCCGAAAGACTTTGAATAGTCTAGGGGTCCGACCTGGAGTCGTCCTGCAAGGGGTCTTAGGCAACAAAAGTAAGAGTTGAGTAAGGGAGGAAATTCATGCAGCATTTAATGCCAATTCCCATAATTCGAACTGAGATAACTCTGCGGTGCAGCGGTTTCAAGATCGAGACCCACCTAGTTCTAGGGTACCACCCTACCTTGAGTCGTCGTTGTACAGCTCATGATGTCCTGAACACTGTACGAGGCAGAGGTGTCGACCCAAACCGACCTCTAAGTGAGATAGGTGTCCAAGCTGCCCTTAAAAGTTTAGTTGACCTAGGTCACACTATTCATGCCCCTACTTACAGGTCAAATCCAAATCAAGTCAGTGGGATAGGTCAACCCTGAGCACAACCGAGTCAGCCGATTCTTCAATCGGTCCCTCTAGTTCATCCGGACTAACAAACCGTACAATTTTTGCAATTGGTGGCGACACCCATGGGTCAGTACACCCCTCAGGTGCAAGTGTATCAAACCACCCTGGTGACTGCAGCTCATCAATCTCAAGCCCATGCAAGACAACGTATACCCCAAATCTCGACTTATCAGTCCACGCTTGGGAACCCACGGACCAATGGGCCTAGTGTCATGTCGAACACCCAATAAGAGGGAACATTAAAAGCAATGTAGGATATGCTCGTAAGAATGGGAATGCATGATATTCTACCCCTAAAGGCCTATGTTCAAGAGACCCTTGGAGGCATGGAGGAGCTTCCCCTGGGGATTTGTTATCCCAAAATTTAGAAACAAGTTTATCGGGAAGAGCGATCCAGATGCTCACGTCGACGCGTGTCTCCTCTCCGTGAGAGCTTTGCGAGACAGGCCTAACCAACTGAAGGCCATATTTTCACAAAATTTGACCGGTGAGGCCTCGAACTGGAATTGAAGAACAATGTCCGCTCAACCACACATCATTCCAGACAAAATGTTCAACCTGTTTGTCTCTCACTACAGCGATTCAACAGTGCAACATAGCAAAATCCAGGAGAATCCTTCGAGGATTTCATCTGTCAATTCTGTGAGGTGACAATTCGGGTAGTAGAATGCCCACTGATAGACCCAGCCAAAATCTCCATGGCCTTAGAGAACGCTGCTCATGAATACATGACCTTTTTCAGCCAAGGCCTTATCTCCCACTCTTTCGACTCCATGATCGAGCGGGTGGCACAACATGAAAGGGCGAGAGGGACACCCCTTAGCACCAAGCCCGACAATAAACCAATAACGACTCCCCAAAATAAGAGCAAAAACAATAACAAGGGGAAGGCTTCCTGTCAAGTTAACTAGATTGTTGTTAATGGACTAGCTCAAGGTTCAGCCACTCAGCAAACAATCAGAAACAAAACTGAAATGGTTCGCCTAGAGCTAATGCTCGAAATAATAACCAAAGGTGAGAGGATGATTTCATTCCTCTCAAAGACCCATTGGAAAAAGTGTTGGAATTACCCCTGGCAAGAAACATGGTTTATCTACCACCACCATTTGAACCACCATTTCATGTCACAAACAAGAGAAGGAGGTGCAAATGGAATCAAAACCATGCACATGACATTCAAAACTTCAGATATTTGAAATGGGTAATTCAGAGGTTAATCAATAGGGGGGACATCACTATCACACCTAGAAGTCAACCCTATGAAGAGCCTAACCAAAAGATGGGTATCTTCACCAACCCTCTCCCTAAGAATATGGTCACAATGACCTAAAAGTCAGGAGCTCAAGACAACGCAATAAAGAATTGTCATTCATATGATTAAGAATGGAGACAAAGAAGATGATCTCAGCCAATTCATATTTGCTTGTGATCATCATTTTCAAAAGCTCGAAGTAGATCTTTTGAGCCTTTTGAGTGGAAACCCTTCATCTCCAAACCTCGGCAACCTTCCCAAGCTGGACCAATATGACGAAAATGACACACCAAAAAATGATATGGTTAGAACCAATGAAAAGGCGTCATCTCCCAAACAAGGGGACAACACCTCAAAATCTTCCATTACTCTTGCTAGGGATGACCTTATCGAGCTTCAAGATGGCGAGGTTGATTCCCTAACCCGAAGAGGCCGAGTGTTCAAACCAGTTCAATTTATGGCCGACACTCTCGATGAAAGGATGGGAAACTCCTCAAGAACCAGACAACCAACAGGGTTGTAGATCACGAGCCGAACAAGCCAATTCGAGGATCTACAACCACCTACGATCTACCGACTCATCTCGGGAAGATCCAGTCTCAAATCTCCATCTTGGAGCTACTCGCCAACTCACCAACACATAGGGCCCAGATCGAAAGGGTCCTCGTCAAGGCACACATCCTGAGTAAGTTGTGCGGTATGATCAACCAACTAATGGCACCAACGCCAATCGTGTTCACGAACGATGACATCTCGACCAGCTTCAACCGCTTTCATGTCCAACCCCTGCACATCATTGTTTTCTTGCAAGGATATGAAATACGAAGAGTGCTTGTTGATAATGGGGCATCCTTAAACATATGCCCTATGAAAATGGTTAAGCAGATAGGAAAAAGCTCGAATGACTTCGAGCCGTCTCAACTAACTATTGATGCGTACGATGGGACCAAGAGACAAGATGGAGGCATACTGCCTCTCACACTTAAGGTCGGCTCGGTCTTCCAAGTGATAAAGTTTTATGTCTTAGACATAAAACCTTCATTCAACATGTTGCTAAGAAGACCATTGCTGCACGAAAACCTTGTGGTCGCCTCTACGCTCCATCAATGCCTCAAATTTCCAACAAAAAATGGCGTCGCAAAGGTATGCGTTGAACCCCCTGCTTTTCTCAATCCTAACATACATAACAGGAAATTAGCCGTAGGGGTCGAGCTTGGAGAAATCCCAATCGCTTCCTTCGAGCAAGCGGATTGTGCCACCTTACGCTTAGAGACCGGCAACCATGTTCCTCAAATTTTGCAAACTTCAAAATCGATGGAGGACATTATCCAATTTCAACATCGATGCATTTTCGAGTCCCTCAAAGCTTGGCACATGCTCCTCTCCTAAGGCTTCCAACCCAGCCAAGGCTTGGGGAGTCAAGGGCAAGGCGTAACAGAGGCGATTTCTGAATCACCCCAAGCCAAAACTGAAAACAAAGATAGAAGAGGACTCGGGTGTTCTCTCACTTTATTTCAAATCCGGATGAAGCCATCAAGCTATCCAGGCTTTGTATCCGGACGCATACAAAGCATCAATCCTCTCGATGCTCGTCCTTCAAAACAGCCAAAGGTGATCCTTGATTCCCCAATAGGGAATAACTCTTCTTCCACAACTCAACACACACAATCCTATAAGGGACACCTCTTGCGACACTGCAAAAACCATGGAAAATTCAAAACATGATAAAACTGATAATAATGAAAAAGAATTTTAAAAAATGGTGCTCACTCAAGATAGCCCAATAATGGTGCATAATACCTAA
>NW_006494931.1:8722743-8806167 GCF_000471905.2 Amborella trichopoda | reverse complement strand
TCAACTTGAGGAACTTACTTCCCATGTTGAGCAATTCAAGAAGAGGTTCGATGGTGACCCAACGGCTATCATCAAAGAGACGATTGACGTACACCTAGGAACTAAGATTGGAAACTCCTTATCGTCTTAGGAGTGGCAAAATGTGATTTCCTTTCTTAAGGAATATAGCGATGTATTCGCCTGGTCATACGATGATATGCTAGGGCTAGATCCCACATGGGTGCAACATCACCTAATATTCAAAGAAGGGGCGAAGCCTGTAAGGTAGGAACTCCAATGTCAAAAGACCCACCTTGAGCTCAAAATCAAAGAAGAAATCAACAAACTGCTCAAGGTGAGGTTCATTACTCCCATCGACTATTCAGAATGGTTGGCCAACATAGTGGTCGTACCCAAGAAAGTTAGGAGGATCTGAGTGTGTGTCAATTACAGAGACCTCCATAAGGCATGTCCCAAAGACAATTTTCCATTACCAAACATAGATGCCTTGGTCGACAATACTGCGGGTTACGAGATGCTATCATTCATGGACGGCTTCTCGGGTTACATCCAAATCCTCTTACAGAAGAAGACGAAACCAAGATGTCATTTATAACACAATGGGGAACTTACTGTTACAAAGTCATGCCCTTTGGCCTAAAAAATGCAAGGGTAACTTATTAGTGGGCAATGCCTTGTATCTTCCACAACTTGATGCACACCATCATAGAAGACTATGTCAATGACATTCTGATCAAGTCAAAGACCAGGTTTGATCATCTCACCAACTAGATAACCATTTTCGAAAGACTCCGAAACATCAACTCAAACTCAATCCATAAAAATGTGCCTTTGAAGTTGAATCTGACAAATTACTAGGCTTTATAGTAAGCCAAAGAGGCATTGAGGTGGACCCAGCCTAAATACAAGCATCACTGAAATGCCTTCTCCCCGAAACATCAGAGAATCCGTGGGCTTCAAGGTCGCATATAAACCATAAATCATTTCATTTCACAACTGGCGAATAAGTGCGCACCATTCAATAGACTCGTTAAGAAGGACATCCCATTCATATGGGACAATGAATGCCAAGAAGCGTTCGATCAAATCTAGGAGTACCGCACATAAGCTTCCATCCTTAGTCCTCCTAGTCCAAATAAACCCCTGTTCCTATACATGTTAGTGAAAGACAAGACCATGGGGGCAATGTTAGGACAATACAATGACCATGGAAAAGAACAACCGATATACTATATCAGCAAAACCATGGTCGACTATGAGATAAGATACACGAATGTGAAAAAACACGGATTAACACTTGTGTGGGCCATGCAGAATCTAAGACATTATGTCTTATCTCATTCAGTCAAGCTCATATAAAAAATTGACCCACTCAAGTATCTATTGGACAGGCAGTCCTCAACAAACATTTGGTGAAGTGGAGAATACTATTGAGCGAGTTCGAGATCGAGTATGTCACTCAAAAATTGATCAAAGGACAAGCCATTGCTGACCACTTAGCTGAATACACACTGCCAGACAATATTCCTATTAACACGGATCTCCTTGATGAGAACCTCTTTACAATTGAGGACTCAATTTGGGAGCTATTATTCGATGGTGCAAAGAACGAATATAAGTCAGGTATAGGAGTCATTCTATGCTCACCCTAGAAGATTTTAATGCCAACAACCATCAGATTGAATTTTCCATGTACCAATAATGTTCCAGAATACGAAGCCTTGATAGCTGGGCTTGAGAATGCCCTGAGAATAAAAATCCAGCAAATATGAGTGATTGGTGACTTCGTACTCATCATAAACCAAGTTCAAGGGATTTGGAGGGTGAAAGAAGAAAAGCTCAAACCCTATCAAGAAAAGGTGTGAAAGATGATTCCATATTTTAAGAAAATCACCTTTCAGCATATAACTAGGGAAAATAATCGGTTCGTCAACACCCTTGCAACCCCTGCTTTAATAGTCGATAATCCTCTAAAAATCACCATGCTACCATTGTACATTTGGAACAAACATGACCCTTCCCCACCGAGGATCGAAAAATAAATAGAGCAAGAGAATGAGAACGATCTTTCATGGTTTCAGATGCGCTAGTCAAAGCAAAACCGTGGTTCCATGATGTTTTGTCTTTGCTCAAATATGGTTTATACCCCGAAGGAGCCATAAAAAAGGATAAAGAAGCCCTTCGAAGGTTTTCTATGGGATTTTTAGTGAGAGGTGATCTTCTATTCAAAAAGTCCTTTGATGGCATCATTCTACAGTGCCTGGATCAGCCAAAAATTGACCAAGTACTAATAGAGTTGCATAATGAAGGAGATCATTCTGGGCCAGCTGCCTTAGCTCAAAAAATTAAGCATCAAGGCTATTACTGACCACCATGGCTGAAGATTGCTGGAAGTTCATTAAGAGGTGTCCCAAATGTCAACTCCATGGAGACCTCATCAATGCACCATCCGTATAACTCAACTTGACACCGCCCGTACGTCCCTTCGACATGTGGGGTCTCGATATCATTGGAATGATATCACCAAATGGCTCAAATGGCCACCGTTTTATATTAACGGCTACAGAATACTTCACCAAATGGGTAGAGGCCGCATCATTTGTTAAAATGGAAGGCCAACATGTTGCCCGTTTCATAAAGAACAATATGGTATTCAAATTCGTTGTTCCTGAGTCAATCATCACTGACAATGGATCCAATCTCAAAAATGACGAGGTCACTAAGGTGTGCAAAATGTTTGGGATAACACAGAAATTCTCCACACCTTACTACCCTCAAGGAAACAGACAAGCAAAAGCCACAAATAAAGGACTTCTCAAAATCATAGACAAAATAATATAAGGCAGAAAAGATTGGCATGAAAAGCTATATGACGCCTTATGGGCCTACTGGACGATTGAGAAGACTCCGACTGGCATGACCCCATACTCATTGGTGTATGGTATGGAAGCAGTGCTACCCATCAAAGTTGAGATACCATCTATCTGAATCCTTATTCATAAATATTTAGATGAGGAACAAAAGGTCGAATCATGAATTGCTGCCCTCATTAATTTGGATGAATGGGAGAAGATGGAGAAACACAAAATATAGTTTCTTACCAATGTAGAACCAAAAGGGCATACTAAAGAAAAGATGTTCCTCGACAATTCAGAGATGCTACTCAAGAAAATCTTCCACACTCTTGCAAATTCACACCGTTTAGGCAAATTCAAACCTAATTGGGAGGAGTCATTTGTGGTTACACGAGTGCATGCAGGCAATTCTTATAAGATAAAAATTCAAGAGGGGTATGAACTCAACGACCCCATTAATGCATTGTATCTTCGAAAATACCCTTAACTGGCTAAAAAACGTGATGAAAACCTGAAAAGGCATCACAAAGAAAAACAAAAACTAAAAAAATAGAAAAAAAGGACGTGGTGAAAACCTAAATAGGTTCCACTGGTAAAAGAGAGAATAAAATCCCCAACAAGGAGCTTTCAATGCAAAACACTCAAGTACAAACAAGTACTCGCAAGTTCCAATAATACTGCACAAGAAGACCCTGCAGATAAAGACTCCTCCTAAACCCTACAGGTTCCCAACAAAACTAACTCAAAAAGATGTAAGAGGGTGACATGAATGGAAAACAGAAGTGATTTCGATGAACCCTAGAAATGTCGAGACCTCTAAGAGGACATCCCAGCAAGAATCCAGAGGACTCTTCATGGATCTGCGAAGCAAAGGATGAAAGCTCCAAAGTTAACTTCGTGATTTTTGAATTCTTATGATCCTGCAAGGGAATCCTTTCATCATGTCTGGTTAAAATATAATAAAGAAAATCACCACCAAAGGTGCCACAAGTGGCAAAACTGTAAGGCCCATCCCTTTTGAAAATATTGTTTCAATTTGATTGTTGAAATCATCCATTTTCAAAAGCTTTCTCCTTTTATAGGGGACTTCCTCCATCACTGCAAGAGGCTAAACTGTTAGTCATGCTGACCTCGCACTCGAAGCCAACTTCCTATGCCTATTATGAAGGCTTGAAACTAGCCAGGCACTCCATGGTTGTATGAGTATAACTACCAACTACCACATATCGGAGATGGGTGAATCTCGCCAATGATGATATTGGTTAGTCTGGAAGCATTTTTTTCTCGACTGGATCCCCTGAGGCAAAATGAGTCAAGCTCATCCCCGTGTTTATGTACAATATCCCAATAGCTGGAAATTCGAGACAAAGACCCTACAACTAGGGGGCAGAGTTTGTAACAATTCAGTCTGGAATGTGTGTGTAAAGAAAGTGGTCTACTGTACTTCAACGAGTCAACTGCACACGTCTAAGGTTAAAGACCCCCCAATAGGGACAATAAATAAATAAAAAAATATAAAAAAAGAGAAATCAAGCAGAACAAAAACAAAATTTTGGCTATCTCAAAATTCTGACTTTATTCATCAGTTAAAAATTGGCTTATTACAGGTGTTCATGCCATCAAACTTGGTCTTACGATTGAAATTTCTACTATCCCAATGGACTTCAATAAAATGAAAATGTACTGAAAATGAGAATGATCACAGGATCAACTCATTCATGCCAAGGAAAAAAGTAAAGAAAAGAAACTAGTTTGGCTATTCAGTCTTCGACTTCAGATCAACATCCTTCTCCTTGATTTCCACCATGAAGGCCACTCATCAAGCTAATTCGACTTCAACCGCTTCCAAGCTAATGTCAGATGTGTCCTCATTTGATTTGATTCATTTATTTGAACAAGAGGCTCCATCTTCTTGATGAGGCACAAGATTCTGACCAGGAGCAGAAGACTAGCCACGAAATCTCGAAGATCTAGAACATAGTGGAAGAGGGTAGGCACGTTCCCACCAAGAATCATAGTTCGAAGTGGTCGCGGGGTTGTCTTGCTTTGCTAACCCGTCACTAGAAGAGGACTTCTTCCCTTCTATGACAAACTTTCCTTGATCAGAAGAGCTGAAGAGTGCCGTCGAAGCTGAAAGACAGGGCAACGATCGATTGCCTCTCCAGAAGAAGTGTAATTCTGAATGTGGCGAAACTGGTGAAGAACCCATTGAGGGAAATACCAGCTGTGAAGAGTTGCCCTGCCAGTATAACACATGAATGCCCCATAACATGCAAAAATAGGGACACATTCTCAAGGCCCCTAATCACTCAATCAAAAGACGACAACTCGTCCATAACTCGCCAATAATAATTGACGTTTGTGGTTGGGTGGAGTCATTGACATATGTCAGTCCCAAAGCAGCAGATACAGTCATCGTTGATTGAGGACGGAAAATGGTGATGTGTTCATATGACCAAACCTGCAGAAAACAAAGCTCAAAATTACCCCAAAACCTCACCCAACAGAAGCCCTGAACCCCGGAATCATCTGGGGCAATTTGACCTGGGCGACACTACTCGTATTGCCCAGCCTGTGTGGGCGACATTGCTCGTGTCGCTCAGTGTATGTGGGTGACACTGCTCGTGTCACCCAAATTTTACATGCCCATTTGTTTTTTGACAACGCAATAAATTAAAATAAAATAAAATAAAATAAATTGGTGGGCGACACCACATGTGTCACCCAAACCTGAGCCTCACACCCAGTGTCGTCCAAGCGACATGGCCAGTATCGGCCAAAACGTTTTTCCCAAAACTGCCCCTGCTTACTTTTGAGGCCATCTGAGGACCGATCTTTCGCTTACCTTGGTTTTTTTTGTATTTTCAAACTTTTTTTTTTTTAGTTTAAAACATAATATGCTCCTCGGTGGCACGAGCCTAAACTGCCAACCAATTTTCCAAAAAATGAATGAAAATTTCAAAAAATTCAATAGAAAAAAGAATAATACGCTCCTTGGTGGCATGAACCTAAACCGCCAACCAATTTTCCAGAAAATTTCAAAAAAAAATCGAAAAAATAAAAATGCTCCTCGGTCGCATGAGGCTAAACTACCAATCAATTTTCCAAAAAAATGAATGAAAATTTCAAAAAATTCAAAAAAGAAAAAGAATAATACACTCCTCGGTTGCATGAGCCTAAACTGCCAACCAAAGTCCGATTCAGGGCATAAGCACCCTGTTTCAATGGAAAAACGTCAAACTCGTGTGACGTTAAAGAGATGAGACAGGAAAAACTTCTACCTCGTGTGATCTTAAAGAGCCGAGATAGGAAAAACATGAAACTCGTGTGACGTTAAAGAGCCGAGATAGGAAAAACATCAAACTCGTGCAATGTTCAAGAGCCGAGATAGGAAAAACATCAAACTCGTGCAATGTTCAAGAGCCGAGATAGGAAAAATGTCAAACTCGTGCGATGTCAAAGAGCCGAGATAGGAAAAACGTGAAACTCATACGACGTTAAAGAGTCGAGATAAGAAAAAAGTCAAACTCGTGTGACATTAAAGAGCCGAGACAGGAAAAACGTCAAACTCATGCGATGTTAAAGAGCCGAGACAAGAAAAACATCAAACTCGTACAACGTTAAAAAGCCGAGACAGAAAAAACATCAAACTCGTGCGATGTTAAAGAGCCGAGACAAGAAAAACGTCAAACTCGTGCTACGTAAAAGACTCGAGATGGGTAACGTCTAGCCCCGTAGGATGTAAAATGTCGGATGTGTTCAGGGCACAACCACCCTGTTCAATGTGTTCAGGGCACAATCACCCTGTTCAAACGTTCAGCCCGTATGACGCTAAAGGTCGGGTATATCCAATTCAACGTCAAACTCGTGCGACGTAAAAGTGCCGAGACAGATAACATCTAGCCCCCCCCCATATGACGTAAAATGTCGGATGTGTTCAGGGAACAACCACCCTATTCAATGTTGTTCAGGGCACAACCACCCTACTCAATGTGTTCAAGGCACAACCACCTTGTTCAAATGTCTATCCCTGTATGGCGTAAAAGGGTTGGGTGTATGGTCCATCGTTGCATCACGCTAAACTGCTTAGAGGGCTCTATGGTTGCAGAAGTTAAAACTACTAACCAACTTTGTTTTTCAAATATATTTCTCTTTTCAAAATTTTCACTATATGTCTATGATTTTAAAAACTTTAATTTCTTTGTTAAAAACGTAACAATGTCCCTGCTTCAGGTTCTATTTCAAATTTCCCCCTATTTTCAAAATTTCTAAAATATTTTCTAAAACGAAGGACCTTGGACACCCGTATACGATGAATACCATGTTGCCGCGTTTATCGCATTGTTGCCTCGTCTCTCTCTTCAGATTCAGCCAAACAAGTCTTTTCCTATAGAAGGCCTTTTCCTGTAGATAGCCTTAGGAAACCCTACGGAGATCAAAGAAACTGTCAGGGATAAAAATTTCAAACTACAAAACCCCTAAAGTTAAGTGGCATGGCCAGAAAATCCAACTCGAGTTTCAAGCATGTGTAACTCACCGACAACGCCGAAACCCTTGGAAGAAAAATGCCCTAGGTAGCTAAGTTCAGTGATCACAATGACTTGGAGGGATAGTTGGTGTGCCCTCTGACCACATGACGTCAAGGCGAAATTTAAAATGTCTGGTTCATCTTTGACGTTCACCTGCCCCTCAAAGGACAGAGAATGCTAGAGTATCTATTTCTTTGTCACTCACGTGTCCCTCGAAGGACAGGGAGTGTCAAAGAGGGGCAATTGTAGACACCCCATTTTAAAACTAGAAAATTCTATGATTTCTTGGACTCGTAGAACCACATTATCCTAGTAAAAGCTATAGTTCACCCAGCCTACCCCGTCGCCCGAAACCAGTCTACCTGCTCGAAACCCTGTTTTGACCCAGATTTCTGTAAATTATCTATTTTACAAAAACAATCTTTAAAAATAATAAAAGAATATGTTTTGACCCAAATGTTTTCTGGTAGCTTCAGAAGAGGTTGAGGAATGCTCCTAAAAAGAAGAGTCTCAATTTGGAGCATTTTGGGTTGGGCGACACGGCCCATGTCGCTCAGCCTGGATTGAGTGATACGACCCGATCGCCTAGACTGGACTGAGCGACACGCCAAGTGTCACCCAGATTTGGGTGACACTGTCATTGTTGCCCGAGTGACATGACCGGTGTCGACCAGACCAGTTTTCCCCAAATCATTTTTTTTGAATTTTGTGACCTTTTTTACTTTTTTGTGGGTGACACTAGACGTGTTGCCCAAATCCGTGACCCATAAAAGGTGGATCTTTGACCAAGGGATGTTTGTTGCGAGAAGATATTCTCCCCAACAATATTTGCCCCCTTTTTAGCATATTTTCATGACTATTTAGAGGGGGATGGAGAGAGAAACTGGGGGGACTTCAGAGATAGAAACCCTAAGGGACAAAGAGAAAAAGTGACAGAAGAGATAGAGATGAAAAACCTGAGGGAGATACAGGAGATAAAACTCTAGAAATTGCGTCGGGAAGCCTTAGCCTCCTGAGAAACTTCTGATCTACCCTTAGAATAGTGCCCTAAATCAAAGCCTTCATACCAAAGAGATTTGCTAATAAACATTCGACTCAGAGAGACAAAAGAGGACCCGTTCTGATACGGGCAAGCCCTATAAGGCTCGGGAGTCTCGGGCATCCGGCTTAGTTCGGTATCATTTCTTTCTTTTCCTTCTTATTTTATTATTTTAATTTAATTTTGATTTTTTTATTCGCATTAAAATCGTTTTTTTGATGCTCTGGATCATGCTGGCCCTGCCACAGATCTGAGAGCAGATCTGCTCGTTTCAGAGTAGATCTAGCCTCATATATGAATTTGATTTGTCCCACTTTCTTTACCATTTTATTTCTTGCATTTTCATTTAGTTTAAGGTGTTAAAATTGAGAGATCTTCATCGAAAGATCTGTCATATTTTCATCATAAACAACTAGGGATAACAATAGAGGACAAGCACGGCTTTAGCATGGGAAATGCCGCAATGATCATTTCTTGAACACTCAGTCGGTGCTAAGTCTTTTGAAAACACAGCCGAAGCTGAGGTCAGCCAATACTATTTCTTGAATACCCGAACGATGCTGAGGTTTAAAAATTTAGTCGACGCTAAGGTTAGTCTTGCTACCTCTTGAACACAGTCGGCCCTGAGTTGCTGAAGTTACTAAAAACACAACCGGCGTTGGGTAGTTTTGACAACATAGCCAGCGTTGGGTGTCGGTTAGTGTTCGGGCCCTGACTCGATCCTGACCCGGTCCTAGTCTGTGTTGCATGGGATTTCATTGGCGGTGGTGAAACTTTGCCCAGGCCTCGGGTCAGAGCCCGACCCGGTCTGGCCCATTGAGATTTGGCCTTCTTGGATGTGGCTGGGATCCTTAATTCGTGAGGAGAATTTGAGGAAAGCATCGGCTACATAAAGGGGGTAACCCCCAGTTTCACTGTTTCACCGAAGGATAAAAACTTAAGGTAAAAATTTAACGGTGAGAACGAGGTGAGAGCTTCGGCAAACACACAGAGGCTTCCGACCAACTTAGAAATTTTTCCAGTGAGCAGAGAAGGTTCTGGCTAAGGGAAAAAGAAGACATCAGCGAGGAGGGATAGGATTTGCCAAAGTGTGCAGGGAGTTTCAGTGAAAGAAAGGGATTTCATCAGAGAAACTAAGAACTCCGACCTTGGTTTTGAGGGTTGTGGCTAAGGGAAGAAGAGAGGGAATTGTAGCAGTGGCTTGCCCAAGCTTTTTGCTAGGTTTTTTTTAGCAGTTTTCCAACGGGTGCACTGTGGTTTCCTGGTGAATTGAAGAAAGGTTGAAGAGGTTTTCCAACTGCGGAAGGGAAATTCCAGTGAAAATCCAAAGGGCGCAGGAGATGGACCGTTGCTGGAGGTAGACGGTTGCAGGAAGGCAAACGGTCGTGATTCCACACGTGTGAGATGTGTGTCAGACCAGGACATGGCGACGGTTGTCAATGGAAATCATGGAATCATCAGGGAGGCGAACGTCTTAGGCCAAAAATTGAGGAGCCTCAGGAACCAAGGAGACGTGGAAAGAAAAGAGTCACCAGGAGGTTAATAGTCATGACGGTGCTGACTTAGAATACGCAGCCAGCACTGGACTTTTAAAAGCATAGTTAGCATTGACACAGCCTGCGTTGATCCTCAAGAAAGGTAGCGGATGCTAGGAGTTAGAAGCACAGCCAACGCTAGCCTTTGGAGGAGACAGCCGGCGCTGGGCTCAGACGATGCTTATCAGTGCAAGGTGGGAGTCATGACGTGCACGGTGTTTCTCACATGTGGCTGTGAGTTGCATGTGGGAACTATTACACATGACGATGAGTAATGTGCAGCGATGTTCACGCATGGCGCTGACTTCGGTAAGCAAAGGGTGAGAACTAGTGGTAAGGCCCGGCTTATGATGGTCGTTGGAAGCCAAGTCCTCCAGCACAACAATGAAGTCCATGTTGTTCTGTGGAAGGGCATCCACTGTGAACAGCGTATGCTCACCATCATAGGCCAGTTCCTTGCCAGAGAAGTCTGCTTTGTATGTTTGATATACTCGTCAGATGAATTGAAGCTGACTCGAAAATGGTTGGCTTCTTCTTTTGGCATGTAACCATCCTCTTTGGTGGTTTTGCTTCTTCTTCATGAGTAGATAATTTCTTTGGTGGATGCTGGGACAATAGTGGTGATCCCCATAGACGAAGGTCAAGGTGACGAGGTTGGTATCAAAGAATCAAGCCAAATTGAAGCGGGGGCCGCCTTTGGGTCTAATGTGCATGAAACTCCAGACTTCGCCATCGTTTCGGAAGAGCCGGTGGCTCAGATGGCTATCACTTCTACAAGCCCGGCCCTTGAGACCGAAGTCTCTTCAAGAGTGGTAATCTCAGCAGCATCATCTAGGCCCATTTTTAGTAGGGTTTTAAGTATAATTGTAGGCATGCTTCATGCAGGCCTTCAACGTTTAAGGGAACTGCCTTTCATTGAGCTGGGCGTAACTTTGGCCAAACTCAGGGAATTTGCTACCGTGACCACTATTGTTGGGAATACATTAGAAGTCCTTTCCCATTTTGATGCTACCTTAAGTGAGTTGGAGAGCTGGCGGTCGGGAAGACTACATCATGAGGCGGAAACTAGGAGGCTAACTTCCATGGAGGCGTCGATCTCGCGTCATCGAGAGGGAATAGGTTCTTGCACTGAGAAGAAGGCCACTATGACGGCACATCAACTATCTATAGCGTACTCGATATAGATAGTCCAGTCAGGAAGGGTTTTGTCGTCTATTCGTGGCATTTTTACTTCTTGTTCATCATAACTCTTGGTCTCAGGTATGAACTCCTTCAGATATTTTGAAGCGATATGCATGACCTCTAATTGGCTGTAGAGACAGCAGACCTTGCTTCTTAACTCTGTCAAGGGGCTTGTTCCTGAGGATAAGCAGGATACCCTGTCCCCAACTTCTCCCCTTCTATAGAATCCGGGAAATGCAAGACTTGAGGAATATCCTCAGTTACCGAGGTTTGAAGCACCTTTCGTGGTGGCTGGGATGCCAATTCAGCTTTCAAGAGCGCGATAGGGATATGCAAGACCTTTTGATAGTCTGGTGTGTAAGTAACCTTTGGAACAGGGAGTTTTGTCTCCATGACCTCCTCAATCTCAAAAGGGATTTCTGGTTCATCTTCTTGCGAAGGTGGCTCAGAAGAGGGCAAGGCGTCCTCTTCAGGTGAAGGTCAAGTTTCTTTAGGAATGGTTGTCACGATGTTAGAATGAATAGGGGTTAGAGGGAGAATTATGCCTTGACTTTCTTCCTCTTTGAACATGTTTACCAATGTTTTCCCCATGTCTTCAACATCTTCATGAGGTGAAGACCCTGTCATAATTGTAGACTTGTGATCCCCATCATTCGGCTTCTGAGGTGACACCAAATCTATGAAATAATACATAACATCAGCATAGTTAGTTTCAACTACAAGAAATGGTCTTTTGTCAGTGTAGACTGTATGTTGTCTCCCATCTCGACTATACTTGAAGCATTGGTGGAGTGTCGATGGATCCACCCTCTGATCATGGAGCCATGGCCGACCGAGGAGGATGTTGTAGGAAGTGTCGGTGTCGATTGCATGAAACTGAGCGTAACTGTTCAGATCACCGATCTTAAGATGAAGAAGGCCTGTGTCAGCCAGCTTCTCTCATGACTGGTTGAACCCCTGAGCTGTGATGTGCGTCGGAGTAAGGTCTTCAGACCCTAATCCCAATCAGATGAGGATTCTCCTTAGGATAAGGTTGACTGCTAACCCTCCATCCAACATAATTTGGTTGATTGGACATGCATGTAATTTGTCAGTCACAAAGAGAGGGCGATTGTGAAACTTTTCTCCCAATTGCAGATCATCTTCTGAAAAGGTGATTCACATACATCCAGCAAAAATTGCTTGGTCCACCTCAATGGGTTCCACTTTGGCCTCTTACACCTTTGGATTAGAAAGAGCCTGAACCAAAGCCATCTGGTAATCCTTTGAGAGAATGACGACATCGTTGATGTTGAGAAGGTTGGAAGCTTCCTCAGATTCCCTATCATATCATATTTCACCTTTTCTTGATCAAGTCTTTGTGCTCCTAGTCCTTCCACTGGTTTGGGTGGTATGCTAAGTTGAGGAGTAGGTTTGAGAGGGGAAGGTTTATTTTAGTCAACTGACTGGGTTGGTTGGGCAGCCGGCTTAGCTTGTGTAGTTTGACTAACGGGGATAGGGATTTGTTTAGGTTGAGGCTTAAGAAGTGATTCAGTATATGGAATCAGAGGGATCCCAAGGAATTGAAGAATAAGTTGATTGTCTGGGGTATTTGGGTTAGGAAGGGGCCCAGGGAGCTGGAGGATAGGCAGATTGGCATTTTGATTTGAGAGAAGTGGTAGGCTAGGAGATTTGGAGACACCTGGCTTTTGAGGTGGGGGTTGCAGCGTCTTCCTGACCTCAAGCTCATTTGTCCCATGGTGGGTGAGGCCACAGAGATTTGTGTCATGCAACAAGCTTATCGAGAATAAGAACTCTCCCCTCTTGATTCACTCAACCTCAACTCGAAGCCAATACCTTGACTCTTTCAAGCCAACACCCGAGTCCCAACAACAATCTTCAAAGTTGCCTCGGGTGTTGGCTTGAAAGAGACGAGAAGGCTGTGGAATGATCGACTCACGATGACGGCCGAGTCAAGAGCGGAGAACAACAGTTTGGGGAGGCGATGCATGTGCTCCCCTTGAAGAAGGATCACGGGCGAATTTGGGTTTAGCCCGGGCTCGAGAAAATTGACTGGCCTTAGGAGGCTGAGAATCACGAGCAGGTGTTTGTAAGGAAATAGGTGAAAGCTTGCCTCTTACGTGGTACGCTAGTGTGTGATGAGTAGGAGGCCGGGGAACTCATCCCCTGTGAACTCGGGTTGGCGCAACGAAGGTGGAGTGCACATGCATAGCGTGTACATGACCTAGCCCAAAGAGGCTCGGTTCTAGACACTAGCATGAGGTGTGGCTCGAGTTGCCATGAGGTGTGGCTCGAGTGGGAGGCCCACGAGCCTTAGGGTGTGTGCGAGAAGTGGAGGCCTCAGGGTCTCCGCGTCGATGTGTAGAGACTCGTGGTGATGCAGAAGTGTGGGGGGGAACATTACGACGACCCACAGAAGCAACAGCTTGTTTACCTTTTGCAGTAAAGGACTGGGCAGCCTTTCAGCGTACCGCGGTAATACGACCGACAAGTGACTTGCCGGTAACAGTGTGCATGATGTGAGTGGTGGAGTGTGTGCCACCTATGCAGGGTGCCTTGGCAGAGGTTCCATCAAAGCGAGGAGATGGGGAGTGAGGGACCTTTAAGTCCCACCTCACAATCATCCAGGTTAGGATCTGGGAGCTAGACGCGGGGCCTTTGCTGAAAAGGAAGGTTGGGAACGAAGTTGGAGAAACTTGTTCCCTAGAGACACTCACGAATACAGGGATAAGGAAGTCCCCGATCTAGATAAACGGGTTACAGAACCCAAAAGCCATAAGTGTGAAAAATAAAAACTAAAAGGAGAAACTAGCCAAACAAGTACGATCCGACTAAGGGGTAGTAAGTCCACAGTGGAGTCATCAAGCTGGTTAGGTGCCTCGATCTCTCCCTCCGAATTTGGATGATAGGGGGGCACGCGTCTCAGGTTTCAAGGGAACCTGGGACTTGAGATCGCTCTCTCGGGAACCTTGCACAAAAATAAGGGTAGGTAGACCAGCCGATGAGAGAGGAATTTAAGGTGGGTTCGAGATTTACTCGAGCTGGCTGGGCGCCCTCTTAGATCATGAAGAGCTCCCCAATCATATAACTGGTTCAAAATCGCCTCCCTTGGTCTATCTTCTTTTGTTTCTGCAATCACACACATATGGAAAATGTTACAAGACCAGTGGGTCTAGGGACCCCACCTTGGCTTTGGGGAACCTACACGGGCGTGCACATTCAAAAAAGAGAAAGGAGAATGAGAGAAGAAATATTGGGGTTAGAAGAATTTGACCAGATGGTGAGACCAACACAGTGACTAAACTAGTAAGTAATTGACCTGGTGTGGTAGTAAAACAGGCTCAGTAACTTGGATCGGCTCAACAGAATTACTACTAGACAATAGTACCAATACCGACTAGCTAGACACAATGGCCAGTCTGTCGTGGTGATAAGGCGAGCACAATAACTCTAACCAGCGTAACGACATTACGGCTAAACGACAAGACTATTATGAAAGAATAGAGATCAAAAAGAGAGAGAAAAGAAGAAAGGATAAGAGAAGAAGAAGAGAATAGAAAGAAGGGAAGAAAGACAAGGAAAGGAGAAGAAGAGCATGAGAGAGGATGAAGGAAAAGAAAAGGTAAAGACACACACAGACGGCAACGAGAGAAGGAGAGAGAAAACTTAGACAGCGTTGTGTCCCCACTGGCTATGACAAATAGGGAGAAGAAAGAAAAGACACAGGTCGCGATGCTCTTCTGTCAACTGTGACAGAAGGAAGGGCAGAGAAGACACAGGCGGCGCTGTAAGTTTCTGAAATTATTTCTTTGTGTCTACTTTAGACATGTCGGAATGCGACGAAACTTGACAGATGACCTTTTCCAGTGCTTACGAAGATCTTGACTAGTTCTGGGATAATTCTGAGACTGTTGAAATTTCCACTGTTTTTTCAGGCTTTATTGACCAGCTTCCTCTTTATTCCGCATCAGGGACCAAGGTGCTGAAAAATGTGTTCAAACACTTCGTGACCCTTTCATTCTAGAAGTTGGATCCATTATCAGTAATGATTGACTCAAGAACACCAAATCTAAACACAATGTTGTCTCTCAATTTTGACAAATGATGCGGCCTCTACCCATTTGGTGAAGTACTTTGTAGTCGTTAATATAAAACGATGATTGTTTGAGGCTTTCGGTGAGATCATTCAAATGATATCATGACCCCACTTGGAAAAGAGCCATACGGGCGGTGTTAAGTTGAGTGGTACGGATGATGCATGGATTAGGTCTTCATAAAGTTGACATTTGGGACACCTCTTAAAAAACTTCCAACAATCATCAGCCATAGCGGTCCAGTAACAGCCTTGACACCTGATTTTCTGAGCTAAGGAGGCTGCCCCAGAATGACCTCCTTCATTGTGTAACTCTTTCAATACTTGGTCGATTTCTTATTGATCAAGATACCATAGAATGATGCCATCGAATGATTTCTTGAGCAGGAGATCACCTCTTACTAAGAATCCCATAGAAAACCTTCAAAGGGCTTCCTTATCCTTTTTGGTGGCTCCTTCAGAGTATAACCCATCTTTCAACAGGGACAGGACATTGTGGAACCATGGTTTTGCCTTAACTAGCGTATTTGAAGCCACGAGAGACACTTCCCCATCATTATCATTTCCTTGCTCTATTTCTTCTTCGATCATTGGTGAGGAAGGATCATGTTTGTTCTTGATGTAGAATAGCAGCGTGGTGATTTCTGAAGGAATATCAACCATTGAAGCATTAGTCGCAAGAGTGTCGGCGAACCGATTATTTTCCCTAGTTACATGCTGAAAGGAAATTTTCTTTAAATATGGGATCATCTTTTCCACCTTTTCTTGATAGGGTTTGAACTTTTCTTATTTCACCTTCTGAATCCCTTGAACTTGGTTTATGACGAGTAAAGAATCACCAATTACTCGTATTTGCTGAATTTTCATTCCCATAGCGTTCTCGAGCCCGACTGTCATGGCTCATAGCGTTCTCGAGCCAGACTGTCATGGCTTTATAATCAGCAATGTTATTGGTACATGGGAAATTCAATCTGATGGTTGTTGGCATTAATATCTTCTCGGGTGAGCATAGTATGATACCTACACAAACCTGTATTCATTCCTTGCACCGTCAAAGCATAGTTCCAAAATTGAGTCCTCAATTGTGAAGAGGTTCTCATCAAGGAGATTCATATTAACGAGAGTGTTATCTGGTAGTGTGTGTTAAGCTAAATGGTCAGTAATACCTTGTCCTTTGACCAATTTTTTAGTTATATATTCGATCTCGAACTCGCTCAATAGCATTCCACACTTCTCTAAACGTCCATTAAGGACTAGTCTCTCAAATAGGTACTTGAGTGGGTCTATTTTTTAAATGAACTTGATTATATGAGATAAGACATAGTTTCTTAATTTCTGCATTGACCACACAACTGTTAAGCAATGCTTCT
Organism: Amborella trichopoda; assembly: GCF_000471905.2. Next base: position 8,789,564 of record NW_006494931.1, on the reverse strand, counting down.
CCACGTCTGTGTATCTTGTCTCATAGTCGACCATGGTTTTGCTGATGTAGTATATCGTTTGTTCTTTTCCATGGTCGTCTTCTTGTCCTAACATTACCCCCATGGTCTTGTCTTTCATAGATATGTATAGGAATAGGGGTTTATCTGTACTAGGCGGACTAAGGATAGGAGGTTTTGTGAGGTACTCCTTGATTTGATCGAACGCTTATTGGCATTCATTATCCCATATGAATGGGGTATCTTTCTTAAGGAGTCTATTGAATGGTGTGCACTTGTCTGCTAGTTGTGAAATAAAATGCCTTATGGCTTGTATGCGACCTTGAAGCCCACGGATTTCTCTGATGTTTCAGGGAGGGGGCATTTCGGTGATGGCTCATATTTTTTACGGGTGCACCTCAATACCTCTTTAGCTCACTTTCAAAAATGGTTCTCAGGTTGGTGAGATGATCAAACCTGGTCTTGGACTTGACCAGAATGTTGTTGACATAGTCTTCCATGATGGTATGCATTAAATCATGAAAGATGCTAGTCATTGCCCCCTGATAAGTTGCCCCTACATTTTTTAGGCTAAAAGGCATGACACTGTAGCAGTAGGTTCCTCATTGTGTTATGAATCAAGTCTTGGTCTGGTCTTCTTCTTCCATGAGGATCTGGTTGTAACCCAAGAAGCTGTCCATGAATGACAATATCTTGTGCCTCGCAGTGTTGTTTGGTAAAGGAAAATTGTCTTTGGAACATGCCTTGTTGAGATCTCTGTAGTCGACACGCACTCAGATCCTCCCATCTTTCTTGGGTACGACAACTATGTTGACAAACCACTCTAAGTAATCCACGGGGGTAATGAACTTCGCGTTGAGCTCAAAGTTGGTCTTTTGACGTCGGAGTTTCTTCTTTACAGGCTTTGTCTCTTCGTTGAATATTAGGTGATGTTGCACCATTGTAGGATCTAACCCTGGCATATCATCATATCACCAGGTGAAGACATCACGATATTCCTTGAGAAAGGAAATCATATTTTCCTACTCCTCAAGAGATAGGGAGGTTCCAATCTTGATCAACCTTGGGTCCTTCTCAATTCTTAGGTTAACGTCAATCGTCTCTTCGATAATTGTCGTGGGGTCACCATCGAACCTCTTCTTGAATTGCTCAACATGGGAAATGAGTTCCTTAGGTTGAGGGATTTCTTCAGACTCTTGGCTCTCTTGATCTTCATCTTGGTCGTCCAATTCATCATCTTGGGTATTGTGCACCGTTATAGGGCTATCTTGAGTGTTTGTCATTTTTTAAAATTCCTTTTCATTATTATCATATTTATCATGTTTTGAATTTTCAATGGTTTTTTAAATGACACAAGAGGTGTCCCTTATGGAACTCGCTAGAAAATGTTGAGGACTGGACGCGTAGGGTGGTTAGATGGCCACCCTGCGCCAATCCATTTTTTAGCACTGGGACTTGAAGGTGCCACTAGTATGCTTCTAGTGATTCTCGAGATAGAGGAATGATTGACCAGTTCCGTTCCTGAGCTTGTATCGGTGGATTAGCATTCTTGGCTGTGTTAGAGCCGATTGTGCATACCTTCAAATCCAGGTCAGCAAAAAGGTCTTCAATCCCTAGTTCTTGTGTGTGCTGAGATGTGGAAGAAGAAACACTCCCTGTTGAGGATTCAAGGATCACCTTTGGCTGTTTTGAAGGATGGGCATCGAGAGTATCGAGGCTTTGAATGCCTCCAGAGACAAAGCTTCATCCGGCTTTGAAATAAGGTGAGAGAACACCCGAGACCTCTTCGATCCCCGTTTTCAGCCTTGGCTTGGAGTGATTCAGAAATTACCTTGCCCTTGACTACCCAAGCCTTGGCCTGGTTGGAAGCCTTGGGAGAAGTGCATGTACCAAGCCTCGACGGACCTGAAACTGTATCGATGTTGACAATGGATAATGTCATCCATCGATGCAGAAGTTTGCAAAGTTTGAGAAACATGATCGCCGGCCTCTAGGTATAAGGTGGCATAATCGGCTTGCCCGAAGGAAGCGAGAGGGATTTCTCTGAGCTCAACCCTTACGGCTAGCTTCCTGTTATGTATACTAGGATTGAGAAAAGAAGGGGTTCAGTACATACCTTCATGACGCCTTTTTTAGTCTGAAATTTGAGGCATTGATGGAGTATAGAGGCGACCACGAGGTTTTCATGCAGCCACGATCTTCCAAGTAGCATGTTGAATGAAGGTTTTATGTCCAGGACATAAAACGTTATCACTTGGACAGTAGAGTCGATCTTGAGTGTGAGAAAGAGTATGCCTTCAGCTTGTCTCTTGGTCCCATCGTATGCAGTGATAGTTAGTTGACATGGCTCGAAGTCATCTAGGCTTTTTCATATTTGCTTCAGTATTTTCATAGGTCATATGTTGAAGGATACCCCATTATCAACAAGCACTCTCTGTATCTCATATCTTTACATGAAATCGGTGATGTGCAGAGGTTGGAGAAGTTGGCTGGGATGTCATCGTCCATGAACACAATTGGCATTAGTTCCATCAGTTGGTTGATCATTACGCACAATTCATCCGGCTGTGTATTGCTCGGGATGTGTGTCTTGGCACGGACCTTTGTGATCTGGGCTCTGTGTGTTGGTGAATTGGCAAGTAGCTCCAAGATGGAGATTTTAGATTTGAGCCTAGATCTACCTAAGATGAGCTGGTAGATCGTAGGTGGTTACGGATCCTTGAATTTCTTTATTCGATTCGTGATCAGCTACCCCTGCTGGTTGTCTGGCTTTTGAGGTGTTTCCCATTCTTTCATCGAGAATATCAATCATCAATTGAATGAGTTTGAACACTTGGCCTCTTCGAGTTAGGGAATCAACCTCGCCAGCCTAAAGCTCGATAGGGTCAGCCCTAATAAGAGTAATGGGAGACTTTGGGGTGTTGGCCCCTTGTTTGGAAGATGATTCCTTGTCATTGATCCTGACCATATTGATCATTAGTGTATCATCTTCATCATATCAGTCCCACTTAGGAAGGTTATCGAAGTTCGAAGATGAGGGGTTTCCTCTTAGAAGGCTCAAAAGATCTTCTTCGGACTCTTGAAAGTGATGATCACAAGCAAATATGAATTGACTGGGATCATCTTCTTCATCTGCACTCTCAATCATGTGAATGACGACGCTCTCTTTCGATTTGTCCTGAGCTCCCGACTTTTCGGTCGTTGTGACCATATTTTTAGGGAGAAGATTTGTGAATATACCCATCTTTTGAATAAGTTCTTCGACAGGTTGATTTCTAGATGCGACAGTGATGTTTCCCCTATTGATTAATCATTGAATCACTCGTTTCAAATATAAGCAGTTCTGAGTATCTTGAGCATAGTTTTGCTGCCATTTGCACCACCTGCTCTTATTCGTGACTTGAAATGGTGGTTCAGTTAGTGGCAAGAGATAAGCCATATTTCTAACCAAGAGTAATTCCAACACTTTTTCTTATGTGTCTTTGAGAGGGGTGAAATTATCCTCTCGCCTTTGGTTATTATTTTGAGCATTAGCTCTAGGCTGACAACTTCGATTTTAGTTCCGATTGTTGTGCTGAGTGGCTGAACCTTAAGTCGGTCAGTTAACGACAATCTCATTAACCTGACCGGAAGCATTCCCCTTTTTATTGGGAGTTGTTATCAGTTTATTGTCGGGCCTAGTGCTGAGGGGTATCCATCTGAAGTGCGCCACTTTCTCAATCATGGAGTTGAAGGAGTGGGGATAAGACCTTGGCTGAAGAAGGTCATGTATTCAAGAGCGGCATTCTTTAAGACTATAGAGATATTGGCTGGGTCCGTAAGTGAACATTCTATGACCCGCATCAACGCCTAGCGGAATCGACCGATGAAATCCTCAAAGGATTATCTTGGGTTTTGTTTTGTTGCACTGAGCTCACCCAGGGAGAGAGGTCTTGGTTTCGACCCGCTGCAGTGAGAGACAAATAGGTTGAACATTTCATCTTGAGTGATGTGTGGTCGAGCAGACATTGTTCTCCATTGTCAATTGAAGGGCTCGCCAATCAATGTTTGTGAAAATATGCCTTCAGTTGGTTAGGCACGTCTAACAAAGCTCGAACGGAGAGGAGGTACGCATTGACGTGAGTATCTGGATCTCTCTTCTCATTGAACTAGTTTCTAAATTCTGGGATGAAAAATCGCAGGGGAAGGTCTTTCATGCCTCCAAAGGTCTCATGAACATAGCCCTTCGAGGCAGGATTTCATGCATGCCCATTCTTACATGCATATCCTGCATCGCTTTTATGGTGCCTTCTTGTTGAGTATTTGACATGATTTTAGGCCCACCGTTCGGTGGGTTCCCAAGCGTAGACTGATGAGTCGAGACTTGGGGTACATGCTGGCCTGCATGGGCTTGAGAATGATGAGTCGCAGTCACCGGGGCGGTTTGATACAATTGTGCTTGAAGGGCGTACTGACCCATAGGTGTTGCCACTGGTTGCAAAAATTGCACGGTTTGTTGGACCGAACGAACTAGAGGGAATGATTGAAGAATTAGCTGACTCAGTTGTGCTAGGGGTTGACCTCTACCATTGAGTTGGTTTGGGGTCGACTCATAATCTGGGGCATGAACGGTGTAACCTAGGTCAACTAGACTTTTAAGGGCAGCTTGGACACCCATCTCGTCTAAGGGTCGATTTGAGTCGACACCTCTGCTTCGTACAATGTTTAGGACATGATGAGCTATACTATGGTGGCTCGAGGTTGGATTCGATCCCCTAGACCTAAGTGGGTCTTGGTTTTGAGATCGCTGCACCTCGGGTTATCTTGATTCGAGTTACAGGAATTGACATTTGATACTACATGAACATCTTCCCTCACTCGACTCCTACTTTGGTTGCCTAAGAGCCCCTGTAGGATGATGCCTGGTTGGACCCCCTGACTATTTAGAGTCTTTTTGGCTAAACTAGCTTTTCAGATTACATAGATCTCAGGATTAAGAGTGCATCCTTGGGACTCTGCCTCTATTTGGGGACCTAGGTGTTGGATAATGGATTGACCCGAGTTCTATCGATAAGACCAAGGGATCGCGGCATATTGGTCCTTAGGTTTGGGAAGGTTAGGCTTAGAGTCGATCGTGGACTGATGATCATAGTCACCTTGAGTGACTAACATGGTGATTGCTTTTGATGGGGTTCTAGAATCTAGACTTAGGTAAGAGCTAGATTCGACGACTTAAGGCAGACCTAGCCTGACTCTAGGGGTAAAACCTTAACTTAGACCTAGGCTAAGACTAGACTGGAACCTAGACTTGCTAGACGCAATGGGTTTTGGTTCAGACCATGAACTAGGGTAAGCCTAGTCTAGCTCTAGAGGCAACTCTAAACTTGGACCTATGCTGGAAACTAGACTAAGACCTATACTAGATGGGTACGAGTCTTGGCTCGGATCAAGAGTGGGTCTAGGCTCTGACCTGGACTGAGCTAGGTACAAGCCTAAGCATGGAATTAGAGGGTGGTGATAATCAGACCGAGTATGGACCCGGACTGGATCAAAGTTGAGCAAGGCATGAGCCCTTGGTTCAGACCAAAATGGGGCCTAGGTTCAGACTTGGGTGTGAACCTGGTTTAGACCTGGGTTAAGTCAAGTATAAGCCTGAACTTGGACCTAGAGAGTTTTGATGATCAGACCAGGTGTGGACCTAGACTGAATCAAAGATGAACTAGGAACGAGCCTTCGGCTCGAACTGAGAGGGGGCCTAAGTTCGGACCATGGCGAAACCAGGTTCGGACCTGGGCTAAGCTAAGTACATGCCTGGACTTGGACCCAGAGGGTTCAGCTAGAACAAAAAGCGTGTCTGGACTGAGATCTAAGATTAACCAACATAAATAAGCAAGCACAGCACACGAAAACTTTTGAACTAGATTATGGGTAGGCTTGGCTTGAGAGTGGGTTCCTAATTGTTGAAATGCAGCAAGGCTAATATAGGTCCCCACATAGGTCTTGGCCTCATGTTATAAGAAGTTCACCAGGTCCTAATATGCGCAGAGTTTCTTTGAGGAAAAGGATTACGAAGGGGCACTCACAGTTAAAGTTATGCGAATCCCAACTACCTTGACTCTCAAAGCTAAATTCCCCTCACGCGGTTAACACAGATTTTGGGGTCTTCAAAATATTTTTGTGCTGGTTACCCAAGCATTCCCGATATGGTGTGTGCTAGAGTATGTAAAGAAGCACGCAATCGAAAAAAAATTTCAAGCACACAATGCACACACAACAAGAAAGAAAATAAGTGAGGGCTCGGCACTGATCACACCTAGCGATGCGCGCTTCGAGGAAAAGTTTGCTCGAAGCACAATATAGATGGAAGGGTAAGCAACCCCTAAGAAGGTATAGTCAAAACAGTGAGACTAGGCACAGTTTGTGCTGAGTAGAGCGCGGCCTGAGTCGAGGATGACTCAAAGGGGACACAGTTCAGGGAGGGTGGAAGCAAACCTCAATGTATATTTTTTATTTTTTTTATTTTTTATCTTTCTAAATTTGATGAAACACAGTTAAACTAAGCATGGTGATAATAGGGAAAACATGATTTCAGTCAAAATTAACAAACTAAAATAAAATAAAAAACTAAGAAGAGAACAGACCTATCTGAAAAAAATATATGTTTTTTATATTTTTAGAAATTTTATTTTAAGCTAAAAATTGGTCAATAGGGAGCCAAAAGTCTCTCAAAGAGACCTGTGGGGTATAAATTTTCTGGGACACTTGCAGTTGGGTGACACTACTCGTGTTGCCTTTGATGACTGGGTGACACTACTAGTGTTGCCTTTGATGACTGGGTGACACTACTAATATCACCCAAAAAATTTATTTTTTTTATTTTTTATTTATTTTTTTCTTATGGATTTTGATGAAATAATATTACAGTACAGTTTTAGAATCAGTAAAAACAATATTTATGATGAAATAAATTAAGATAGAGTAAACCAAAATAATGTAGAGAGAACAGATATGTATCAAGTAAAATATTTTTTTGGTATTTTTAAAAATTATATTTTGATCTGAAATTTTTTGAGCAGTCACAAGAGAGACCCTATATAAGATATAAAAATTTTTAGAAGATTATGAAACTTTTAAATTTGGGTGACCCAGGGAGTATCGCCCTAGATTTGGGCGGCACTGTTGGTGTCGCCCGAGTGACACTGCTGATGTCGCCCAAAACAAAAATAGGGTTTCGCAACATCAAAACCCTGGATCCTGGTAACAACTGACTTTTGGGAAATTTGTGAATGAAATCAGTGAAAAATAGTGAATAAAAAACGTATTTTGGTGCTTGGATCAAGCTCAGAATGCCCCACAGTGGGCGTCAAACTATTTATGATGAAAATATAACAAATATTTTGACAAATATCTCTCGGATATTAACACCTTAAACTGATAAAAAATATGTGGTGGAGAACGTGGGACAAATTGAATTCAGATCTAAGGCTAGATCTGCCTGGAAACAAGCAGATCTACTCTCAGATATGTAGCAGAGTCAGCATGATCGAAGACACTAAAAATAATAATTTTAAAGAAAATTAACAGATAAAAATAAAATAAAATTGAACCAAACAGTAAGAAAGAAAAGCAAGAAATGATTAAAGAACGATATCAAACCTGGTCGGATGGCTTGGGACTCCTGAGCCTTCGAGGGCTTGTCCGTATCAGCAACAGCGTCCTCTTTGCCTCTCTGATTCGGATGTCGACCACCAGATCTCTGCTTTCAAAGGGTGATTATGCCCTAAGATAGTTTAGATCTAAGGTTGTTGTGCCTTAGGTCTAGGTTTTCCAAGCTCAATTTTAGGGTTAGGGTTTTCTCAGCAGAGGTCTGTCTAGGATTTTATTTTCAATCAAGCGATCCCTTTGAATGGCCACAAAAAAGAGACTATATAGGGCCAACGATTAGTTGGAAAGGATAATTTTTCATAATCAACAGATCTCCGTCCAAAAAAACCAATTTTCGGGGTACAGATCTGGGCGACACCAGTGGTATCGCCGAAGTGACACGCCTAGTGTCGCCCAAGAAAAATGGGAAAAATACCATCCAAAAGGGCAAGGAACAAAAACTTTCCCTTCGGGTCAAAAGGGGCTGGGTGACACCAGAATTGTCGCCCGGGCAACACTAGTAGTGTAGCTCAAGTACGGCGACACTAGTGGTGTCACCCAGTCTAGGCTAGGTACACTGCTAGTGTCACCCAAACCAAAACCTGTCCAAATTGAAAATTTTTACTTTTGATGTGTTCCTCAGCCTCTTGTGAAGCTCTCAGAGAAAATAAGGGTCAAAACAGATTTTTTTTAGTAATTTTAATGAAGTTTTTGGTAAAACATGGCGTCTGTAGGATTCTGAGTCAAAATAGGATTTTTTGCAGGGTTCCGAGTAGGTAGATTAACTCCAGATCATAGGGTAGGTTGTGTGAACTATGGATTTTGGATTTACTAGGATAATGTGGTCCTAAGGGCTCTCATAACCATAGAATTTGCTAGGTTAAAAATGGGGTGTCTACAGCATTGAGTGGCCTAACATTCGGTGATAGGCACAGTAGTTGACATGATTGACAAGTTCAACCTGTTCTATTCATTTGATGGCAAGAAGGACCACTATATATTGTTCAATCAGCATCTTCAAGAGAGTTGGCACCCATGCTTTATTGAAGCGTTATTGCTAATTCAATCTCCACTTGAACTCTTCGGTTTGATAGTAGCTTTGTGGTGGAGGAACTCTATTATAAGTCTGTTTCTGAGGCGAATGTTGTTGTGGCTCCCCTTGATTCTTAGGTGGTAGCCCTCGAGAGGTATCTAATTTTGGTGAAGGAGCAATGTTGGCTGCGGGTTTAGGATGGAGAGAGGTGGTCGTGACTGTTGCGCTGATCATATTCTTTTGTTGGCTATCGTGGGGGTTAGACCAGTTATTGCTTGAATTACGAGTTTGACCCCCCCACCCCCCCTAGGTCTGGGCTCAATTTCCTCCATGTTGCCTTAGAAAACTTTCGATCCTAACTGCCTCCATGATAATGTCAAAGAAATTGATGGGGTTAGAAGATTCAACATGTAGGAAAATTTCTTTCTTCATGGTCCTTATAAATGTTTATATAGCCTCAAGCTCGCCCATAGGGTTGCTCTGGCATATGGCGAGATCTCTCCACCTCTGGATGTACTCGCCCACTGACTACTCATCCTCTCGAGTCATTTTGAGGAGTTTGATTGCTTAGACATCCAGCTCTGCTTCATAGAAGCGTTTGTAGAACAACAGTTCCATCTCTTGCCAAGAATGGATCGAGTTTGGTGGCAAGCGCGCATACCACTTGAACGTGGGCCCAATTAAAGTTTCTATCAATTGTCAAAGCAGCAGTCCGGGATTCAAAGCCGATTCCTGACATGAGGACAAGAAATGGTCCACGTGCTACTGGGGTGAACCTGTTCCATCCAAGACTGGTAATATTCGTTTTTTATACCCAATAGGAAAGGGGATTCGATCAATAAAAGGGGGATAAGGCTTCTTGTATGAAGCACTTTCTTGTGTTTTTGACATTTGTAAGGCTTGGATGCTTTTATTGATCATCCGCTAGACGTCCACTTGCGCGAACATCGATGGCATAGCTTGGGAAGCTACATTGGTTGGTCCTCAATGGAGACAGGGGGGCCTCAGAGTTTGGGTCATAAGAGGAGGCTGAGGTCTTTCTTCCTCTTCGTGTTGCGGCTCGAGAGGGGAGTTTTTTTCTTGGTGATAAGACACCGCGGGCTGAGAATCTTCAAGCCCTTTGAGCCTGTCCATGATGTTATTCAATATGCTCTCGAAGCAAGCCATTGGGTTTTCAGGGTCTTCCCCTTCATGGCTTACCACCATTACTTCGACTTGCTCATCAGAGTCAGGCAATTCGATCGAAGGGGTGATCTGGGTCCTCTTCACATGTCGATCTGACACTCCAAGCAATAAGGGCTGAGCTTGCATGTTTAAGCCTAGGATTGCCTTGCAACACGTGTGAGTACTGGTTCCGAACGGCCTTAGGGCCGGACTGCTGTTGAGTGTGGCGCTTGAAGGCCTTGAGGCCGGACTGCTGTTGAGTGTGGCTTTTGAAGGCCTTGGGGCCATCGTTTGACTCGAATGGGCACAAGATGGCCTTGGGGCCATATCTTGTCTATCGGCTCATGACGACCTTGAGGCCGTGGATCAGGTGAAGTGGATTCATCCTCCTGTATTTCAACGACATGGAAATGAACAATGTCGCTTGTCTCAGGTTCCCCCATGTTTTGTAACAGGTAGAATCGGTTTTGTTTTGGTAGGTCTTCTAAGATAGAAGACTCTACTTTTGGTTCTCTGTGCGGCACTTCCATCCCCTTCACTTGTTTAGCCTGTAAGCTCTAGTTGATCTCCCCCCAGAATCGGAAACGACTCCAATTTCCTTCCCAATTGGCACGCTCTACGGAGGTGTGGGCAATGTATGGTGCCTGGGAAGAAGGGAGCTCGTAGTTGACCTTGGAGGCTTAAAGCTATCCGAATAAGGGGGGGTGCTGACTGGTCGTCGCTGAGGGTGTCCTCTTACCTTGAGCCTTGCTGTGGGGGCTTGCTTGTGTGTGCAAGGAAGAAGGACTGGACAGGATGGTGCTCGAGGGGAACTTCGTCGAGTACCATGTGGCAAGCGGCTTCAGGATACTTAGGGGTGCGACAGATGCTCTTTTCCCTTTCCTGCTGTTAGCATCATTGGATTTGCATGTGTGCATGGTCCATAACAGTGTTTGGGGTGTTTTTAGGCCCAACCCCTTGTGAAGTGCGAGGTTCAGTATTTGCAATACTTGCCTATTTAATTTGAGAGGCCTTAGGACCTCTGTCATGCATGCTCACTTGTTCGTGAGACCTTCGATCATCTCGAGAGTCGTGTGCTTGTTTGTTTACAGCCTTTGGGATAACCCAAGCTGCAGGATTAATATGCACTGCATCGGTGGCACTAGGAACACCTGTGTTTAGTCCAGGTCTGAAGAAACGCAAAGCAGGTGAGGAGACTGGAGTGGGTTGTTGCCTACCCCGTCTTGTCATGATGATGGTTAGACCGTCAGCCATGATGTGAGTATATCTGTACGCGATGGTAGGAGGGTCACGCGAACTGGCGTAGGGATCACCAGAGTGTGGTGTGTGAAGTGACTTGCTAGTGTTAGCGACGCCTTTGTGCGATACAGGTGGGGTTACCTTTTGGTTACCCATAGAGACGGTGGTCTTATTGAGACCCATAGAGCAAAGAGAAGTGGTAGCGCAAGGACCACGTTGAAGCTTGTGACTGGCGGGGTGCCCACTAGTGACAGGGTGCTTATGTGAGGGGGTGGCCGTGGTGCCACCCATGCAGTTGACATCAATGGATTTCCCTTTGATGCCTGAGGAGGAGGGACAAGGAGTTTGAGCACCATGCCTCGAGTTTTCCTAGGTCGGACTAGGATAGAAGGGTCGGTCAAGCCCCTTGAGTAGGATAGGGGGAGGCAGGATTAGTTGATCTGCTCGCCACAGATGTGGTTTCAAATATGAGGACAAAGAAATACCCAACTTGGACATATGAGGGGTCATGGAACCCCATTACAATCTTAAAGAGAGAAAGAAGAGAAATTTTTTCCTAAAAATAGTCCGAGCCAACTATAAGGTGGTGTGTCCCCAGTGGAGTCATCAGGTGTGCGCGGGGAAAAAATCCTCTCTCAAACAACCACGGAGGGTCCGTGGGCGCTGCACGCTTGCAGGTGCGGGTACGCTGGCTCCCTTGGGTGTAGTTAGGAACCAACAAGGAGAGAGATTTTACGATGGGGATATGTTCAGAGGTTTGGGGACACACCGGGGCAGCTCGCCCTCTCAGAATAGTTATGAAGCCCTCCCGGCTGTCTACTAGCATGGTTTGGACACAGATTCTCTTCAAGTTTTCAATGAGTCACTGCTCTCTCTCTCTCGTGCTTAAAATTGTGATGCATATTCGATTATCCTCCTCCGTGATGGTCCTCTCAAGCAAAGCTGACTGGCAAAGGAAAGAGCATGGAAGAAGGACGGCAAGAATCTTCCCCTTCACGCAAATGTTGGGTGTCCGTGCACTTGAGGTAACCGAAGAGTTAGGTCCCTCTTCATTACAGCTCAGGATGTCTCCTCCCAATAGACTGAGGCAGAGAGCAGATGCGTCTCTTTTCTCAACTCAACTGTATGAGAGGAAGTTAGAGCAGTGGCAAGACGGTTAAAACTCTAGGGTTTTCATGGGACCGCACACTCAAGGGTATTTTCTCTCTCTAAAAGTTTTCTCTCTCCTCTTGGCGGGATTAAGGGTTAGAAGAAAAATACAAGTGAAAACAAGCGTGATGCCTCTATTTTAGTAGTGAATAATCCACCCTTTTACAATTGACCTAAGCTTGTTTATATAAAGAACCCACCAACAAGGGTGGATGCTCAAAACTACGCTTAATTATAATTAAAAGAAATTAGAACAAAATTCTGAAATTAGGTACAATGACCAAAATTCCCCTTTTGTGTTAATGACAAAACCATCCCTTCTCGAGGGGCCTCCCACCATTGCCAGATCTTGGAAGTTTTTTCAGCAACTTATAGCGATGGTTCAAACAATCTGTCATATTGATGTTCGTTTGACTCTGAATATTTTGATGCCCTTTAATCGTATTGAGGTAGACTTTTTTCGAAGGATAAAATTCTGACTAGATTCGTGAACTTTTGTTGCCAATGCTATTTGATTTGTGACGTTATGAGTCTTTATTTTGTTTGCAAATGAAAGAGGAGATTGTCATAATTGTTTTGCACCAAGTTTGGTCTATTTTTGTCTTTATTTGCAGTACTTTCGAATTTGGGAGATCACCAGGAAAAGGGGTTTCGGTGACCTGGTGATCTTGCATTTATGTAACCATGGGATCTGAGCTTATCTGACCTTAGGTTAAGTGCAACAGTTGTACCAGCTTGCAGCCCTTTGCGGGATGGTCGTATTGAACTCGGTTTTGCGATGTCTTCCTAACACCCTGATTTTCCTTGTTTCATGCTCATATTCTTTCTAGAAAAGGTTTGACTCAGAGTCATGCCATGGTGTGTGCCATAAGTCAAAATGACCGGGTTGTCGAGATCCTGCATGTATCAGAGTTTGAGCTTTTTCCTATTCCAAATGAAGGATCTGTTGGTTCCTGAAGTTCATCTCGCGATGTGTAATCGTAGCCTCCAAGGGGACTTGTTTGGTTAGGTCACACCGCAATAGTGTACCCCCACCCTATTTCAAGGTAATTTGGACTTAGAACCTTCTTGGGAGGTCCGATTGAAACCAAATTTGGTCCTCTAGGGTTTTTTGACATTCTGAGTGCAACGGAGGTGGTTTGGTACTATTATGAAGCTATTAGCACAAGGCTATAGTTGTAAGGTCTTTTCTTGGCATGATAGTATTCTTCCTAGGATGTCTAGTGTGAGGCTTATTTCGCAGTACAGCCTTGGTCTGGCAGTGTCTTGAGTACTGGCAAGACCAAGTTGTCACTAGCTCTCTCTTTATTCTTGTGAGGGATGTAAGTATATCAAAAATGACGTACAACACTCACGATTATAAACTGATTCAAGTTACGATCCGTTGATATGATCATAAACTATCCTAGTCTTAGTACACGACTGTACATATGGTCCATGAAATATGACTTTAAACTATTTATCAGTCCAAGATGCACGACCCTAAAAGGCCCATCAATAATGCCACAATGTATGCCCTAAAACATCGTCAGATAGTCCTTCCTATATGACTTTCAACTACAATACCTCCTTAGAGTCATGGGACTCTAAGTATTGGCCACCCATACTCTTTTTATAAAGGGTTAGGAAGGCTTTCATGCAGTCCTTCCTGAATGACACTAAAATATGGTACTTTCTCGAAGTCTTTGGGCTTTGAGCATTGGGTCACCCATACTCCATAATAAAGAAGTTAGGAAGGCTTTCACAAAATTCCTCCCGAATGACTCTAAACTACGGAGTTCTTTTGAAAATTCTCCAGGCCACAAAACATTTATAAAAGGATATGAGAAGCTTGGGCACACCTTCTCAGAGCCTATGTATGAAGTATGCAAGGATGCATGCTAATCATCAGAACACTGAGAAAATTCGTTAAAATCTTGAAATATCAGTTATGATTAACAAGATAGGAAATTATGAAGAAAGAGAATGAGCTCATAAAAGGGCATAGTTCCTTTTACATCATCCCAAAATGACCATAAAGTTCAGGAAAAGACGGAAATAATGTTCTTTTAAAAAAAATGGAGGATAAGAAGTAAATCAAGGAGCCTTGAAGCGACACAAAAGCTCTTCCAGCATTTGAGTCTTCTCCTCTACTCGCTTTCTGGTCCCTCCATCTTGGCCTTTAGCTTGTTAGACCCTTGTGAGCCGAAGGGCTGCCTACGCCACCGGGTCCGCCCAGTGAAGTTGATCCTCGAGCTCGGGAAAGGCAATATCTGCTTTCTCATAAAGATGGTATGAGTGGTCCACTACCCTCTTGAATTCCCTCTTTTGCACAGCCAGAAGAGTTTCGGTCTTTTCGATAAAATTCAGGATTACAACCTTACGAGCCTCCGCCCAATCATATTGATCACGAAGGTCCTCTATCGAGTCTCGAACAACCCTCAAATTTCATTTTGCTTTCGCAACTGCCTTCTCAAGTCTAACGATAACCTCTTCTGCCTCACTTATCATGAGGGGAAATGTGTGAGCAATCCTTCTTGGTTAGAAGCTATGTCTTTTGCATCCTAAATGACCTGATTAACTAGCTTTTGGAGCTTCTCTTCATCAGCTCCCATTGCCCCAGCCTAGGTTTTCATTGTAGAGATGGTCGACAAGGTATCCTGAAGCCTTGGCAGAGAGCTATTGCCAATGGCCCTGAAGATTTCCCTTACCATATCAGCACTCATCTATCTCTGGAGGGCACTTATCGAAGATGGATCCCTTAGCATTAATGTTATAAGGCACTCGGGATCCTCAACAATTGCAATCAAGCCCTCAACCAGATCAGTCTTTAGCATCTCAAAAACTTCATCTGCATTAGACACCCCGAGAAGTTTGGGCTCAACCCATTCAGATCCGCTCTTTGTAACATGAGACATAAGGACAAGAGCCTTAGTGATAATATGGCTGTAGGAGCATCATCTCTCTAAACTTTCTTCGACATTTCTTAAGCAGCTTGAGCACTAATAAGAGCCCCGTTGGTAGCTTGAGAAAAGACAGCTCCTGCAATTACATAAGAAATAAGAAATGAAGAAGCCAAGGAATCCTCTTCAGAAATAGGGGGGGGGGGGGGGGAGGGTTCAAAAACCTAAGAATTTGGTTTCGTCAATCATAGTTGGTCGGGGTGCAAGCCCAAACTCGAGAGGGTCAGGATAAGAAAATTCACCACCAGCAAATTTGTCAAAGACAATGGTCAACCCAGTATTCATGACCTCTTGGGTAAGGAATGAATCAGTTGACGACCCCACCGCCAACACGACAACCACTGTCGAAGCATCAGTTTCTTGAGATCCTTCTCCACAACACGGGCTTTTCCTTTTTCCTTCCTCAACTCATCATCCACAAGTTCAACTTCAGTAGCTTGACTTTCTGCCTTGCTAGCATTTTAAGAAGAAATTTTCTCTGCACTAGGAAGGATAGAGCCCCTTTAGAGCATCGATAATCCCTTCTTCTCGATCAGAAGCAGCTGAGGTTTCCATCTTCTCACCAGCAGAGGGAGAATTTTCTCTAGGAGCCTTTGAGTTTATGACAGGGGAGTCTGAGAAGGCAAGAGAATCTATCTCAATGATCTCCGGCCTCGTTGACTTCCTGGCTGTCATCTTTTGACAAGCCCTTGCTTAGAAGAGACAACTCTGGCCACAGAACTCTGCATAATTATTCTAAGAATAGCCAAGGCTAGAGAGGTTGGTGGAAAAATAGTAGCAGATTCTCCAGAAGTTGCTTCGTGAGAACCCAAGCTTTTGGATTTCTTCGAAGATCTCTTCAAAGGTGACAGCAGTGGATTAGAATCATTTTTCTTCATATTAACCTAAGAATCTGGATTAACAACCCCCAGTGCCTCCTATAAGGCTACTTTTGATACAAAGGCCTTCTTAGCCAAATGGAATAACGTCATGGACTGTCTCGCGGTCATAATCTCCTCTCTTTGGGCTCCCATCACGAGGCTGCGAGGTTCTCCTGAGCCAGTAGGAAGGGGAGAATGCCCCTTCCCTGCTCTCCTTACCACCTGTAGACACCCTATCCCCGACTAAGGGAATCCTAAGAAAGTAAAGACTTTGAAATCATAATAACCTGAAACCATCCCAACACTATAGACCTTAGGATCATCAGATACCTCAAAAATCGACCTGGACACATTTCTGACACCCAAAACCATGGAAACTAGCACCCTGACGCTCGATCTTTATGGACCCTTCAAAAACAATCTTCCAGACCTAAAATTGGTTCCAAATGAAAGTAGAGGTCACCAGATTTACAACAACTAAATAATCTCTTTGATACAATATACGGTTTGAGAGTTATGGCCCTCGAGAATTTGTTTGTAAAAATAACCATTTGGTCCCCAGTGAGGCCACTGCCAATGCTGGAGCGGGGACCACCAACACCAAAGATCCTGAGTCCCCAACGCCAGAATGATCACTAAGAACACCGAAGACCACAGCATTGGGACCCACAACGCTAGAGATGGAGATGATTGAGATGTTAATAGCAACGTCCAAAATTGATTAACTGAGCCACTGGCCTGAAGACCCACCAAAAAACAAGGCCCGAGGAGTCATGTGCGAGAAGTGTTGGTGACACCAACTCTAGCGTTGGGGGCATCAACGCCACTCCCAGTCAAACTCAAACGTCATGAACGGTGACTCTGCAGCATAAATAATTGAGTTGAAATGATTACAACTCAAAGATGGTGGTGCCAACGCCAGTACTTCGAGTGGCAACGCTACACGAAATCATCTCCATACACCTGTGGAACAGTGTTTTCATTACATGAAAAGTACCAATAATTGAATTTGAATGATTACAACCTAGAGTTGGTGGTGTCAACGCCAGCACTGCAGGTAGCAATGCAGAGGAAAATCTCCTTCATACACCTTAGGAGCAATATTTTCATTAAATGGGATCGAAAATTCTTGAAAATGGAATCATTATGGTGAGCTTTGACAGTTGTCAACGCCAGAGTTGGAGTTAGCACAGCTGGAGACATAAAAGGACGACTGCTCTACCAACACCAACTCCCATGTTTGTGGCAGTAATGCTCAAAATGGTGTGGCATGGTCAGTGCCAACGCCAGAGTTGGTGACAGTGGCACTGGCAATCAGTGAGCCCAACAGACACATGACCACTAGAATAGTGTTTCTATTAATGAAAGAAGATGTTTTGAACATGCCTATGTGAATCATCAACAGCATTCACAATGTAGACGTGACTTTGAAATGATTGATGGTACAATAGTGGCAGAGTTGCTGACACCAACGCTAAAGTTTCCACCGGTGGCATTGAGAATCAACAGCCCAAATTGACCCAAAATTTTGTGACATTGTTTGAGGATTTTTTTTCTATAAATAGGGGCCTTAGGATTTGAATTTGGAGAAATTTTTAGATTTCAAATCTTAACTAAAACTCTGTCACACTCAAGACTCGAATCCCTGAACCTTAAGGCCTAAGCCCAAGCCTTAATCCTAGCATCCTAAAACCAAATTTCGACACTATAACATATTGATCTATTTGATACAAATATATTCTACCCGATGGACTCCAAAAGACTGGAAAAAGACGAGGCAACAAGCACAATTCTGAACCAACCACCGACTCTGGGTGCCGGGCCTGGGGCCCGACTTAAGCTTAGCTTTTGTTCCCTTTGTCGTTTATTTTTTAGTATATATTTCAAACCCCTTTTCAAAAATCTCCACCTCTCTTATCAGAAAACTCTCTTTTCAAAATATTCTAGTGGATTCTCAGTTTCTTTGTCCCTCAAGATGGTATTACCGATAATTCGTACAAGAGCGATCCAACGACTGAATCCTCGTCTGGTTTACAATTAGACGGACCCTTATCCTCTACCTTTTCTATTGACAAGTTTTCTAATGAAAATAAGGCGGAGGGTAGATTTCCTCTACAAACATTTTCACGTATAAATAGTCAGGCACCCACTGTGGGGACCATCTTGCTTGTGGGGCATCGAAACCATCGAATACTGATTGGACCTTAAGCCTGAGACTAAAATCAGGCGAGAATCCACTTTTTCTTTATTTTGTTAGTTTTCTGGATCTCAGGGAAGCGAAAGTAGCCAGATCTGATGGCAGTAACGCTAGAGTTAGCAAAAGAAATGCTAGTCTTGAGACCAAGTTATTGCTAACAACGCTGGAACTGCTGGTCCATAAGCTAGTCTTTTTTCTCTTTGGTTTGCTCAAGAAGCTTAGCGTGGGTATCGACATTGTTGATGTTAGCGGGAGCAACGCATGATTATCTTAGAACTGTTGTCACCAATGCCCGAACCACAGGTGCCGGGTATGCATCCCCTGACCTTGAGATTTTCCTATTCCTTCTTCTCAAGATTTGTTTCGTTTTCCTTTTTCTATTAATTTTCAAAAATTTTGGGGCTCCAAGCTTGTGGCGTTGGTGCTAGCAATGATAGAGTTGGCACTACCATCTCTATTTCAATTCAAAATTTCCAGTGGCAAAGCTGGCCCCTAATAAGCTTAAATTTTTTTTGCTTTTTTATTATTTATATTTTAGGTTGTTCTAGTGTTCTTTATAGAACTTTTCATTCATATTACTGCTTTTAAAAAAAATAAATAAAGAAATAAATATCGAGGACCACCCGTGCCCTCTCGTTAACTGCGCATCGAATAGGTCACTCACGACTCCTGACGCACTCAGCTTGACATGAACTGTGCCTAGCACTCACCCTCATCATCTGGCCTCTCCGGGTCACCTCACCCCTCCATCTAGACCGCACCTTTGACTGATCTCTCGGCTCTAGGTGTGCACCACTCACCACAAATAGTGTCATGTGCTCACTCCTTTGTGTACGCACCTTTGTTTGCTTGCCATACTTATCACATGTGCACCTTGCTTGTTTACACACTTCCTTCATACACATGTCGCACAAAGTGAAATATATGTTTGAAATTATTTTCAAAAAACGTTGTATCCGACCTTAAGACTTTTGAAACAGGCACCCAGTTCCTAGAGTAAGGCAATTTGGGAGAGCAGACCCTCAACGGGAGCGCATCCTCTGTATATACCCAACTTCTAAGAACACCCCACACTAATTTGATCCCACATTCACTTATAAGAATGGTTCAAACCAAAGGTGGGCGTACCCTGGTCCCCGCCTCATTTAGAAATATTTACCCTTAGGTAGGAACCCCTGACTGTAACTCACCCATTAGAGGTTTAGAAGTACCTGTGTCTTTTTCGTGTGATTGTTTACTTAGGTTAGCGGGAAGTACTTCGAACCAAGTGCGAGGGTGTGGCACCCAAACACTGAGTCCACCGCCACCTCATGCCCAAGGATGGAGGCATCAAATGGCCGTCCAGTGGGACCACATGTCGCTATCCCCTGGTACTATGGGACTCGGGTCTAACCCGAGGCCCTAGTTAGGTCTCCTAGTTATCTCTCTGATGACCAACTAAGTTTCCAGCCTGATGCTAGGGGTCATCAGATTTGTATTGTTAGGAGCACCCTAAACAGCCAAGGGGTTAGGTCGGGAGCCATTCTCTAAGAATCTGGAATATTGCCATTATCTTGACGCTAGGTCTAGGACAGGGGTTGTGTTCAAGCCTTCAGTGGCAATCCAGCCAATGATCCCAATGTAGGTGATCCCGTCCCAATAGCTCCTACTCAGCGTAATAAGGAGAGGTCCCCTAGACATAACACATCTAAATCCACTAGTGCCCACAGTAGTCGTAGGGCTAATCAGGCACCTCTTAGGGCCACCCCACCTAATGTAGGAGGAATAACGGACCCTAGCATGGCTCAGATACCTCAGGGGGGCTAGTCCACCTATGGAAGTTAGTGCAGTAGATCTTGCCATAGTCCAAGCCGTTCTCCAAGCTATCGGAAACCCTAGCCTAGGGCATATAGCAAACCTCTCACCCCAACCTAATTTAGTGGCCCCTCAGTTTGGTCGAGTGCCACCTGATTCTGGGATGAGACGCAACCATCCCACATTCGACCCATCATATCCCTTTTACCATCAGCAGCAGCCTCCTTATCATCCTCAACCTAGGGAAGTTCTACCTACCCCTGTGGCATTGACTTACCAATTGGTATATCAGTCAACACCCGTCTATCTGGCTACTCAACCCATGACCTTGGGAAGTAACCCATAGACTCAACCCGTGCAGGCATATGCTAAATATTAGTTTCTGGAAAACCAGATCAAAACCATGATAGGGGCCCTGCAACGACTAGGGGCGGACTATCCCGCCCTCACATAATCATATGACGAGTCCTATCTGGTTGGCCTCACCGATTTACCCATGAACTTCATATCACCAGATTTTTGAAACCGCTTCAATGGAAAGGGCGACCCATAGTTGCATGTGACGAGCTAGCTGCTCATCGTGCCCACCATACATAAGCCGATTGCCTTAAAGGCAATATTTGTTCATAGTCTTGTCGAAGACGCTATCAAGACTTTGTGAGGGACTAACCCGAGGCCTCTTGCCATGATATGTTCAAGACATTTGTGGCACGCCACCGTGCCAAAAACCATGCCTAATCTCACTCGAAGAATTAGTAGCATTCAAACAAGGACCAGATGAAGTGTTCACTAACTTCATTGACAGATTCAATGCCATGGCTTCAAGGGTCATGGAATGTCCCTTACCTGCCAAGATTAGCATGATACTTGAGAACGCCAACCTTTAGTACAAGATGTTCTTCTCCCATGGGGGTGTCCCTCTGACCTTCAAAGTTATGTCAAATAGGATTACCCTCTACGAGAGGGTGAAGTCCCAAACAACCGGTACTAAGTCAGTTGAAAACTAAAAGATCAACGAACCCCCAAGGAGAGTGGCCCGAGGAAAGGCATAAGAAGCTTGCAAGGTAAACCAAGTCATCCTCCATCAGGAAAATCCAGGGGATCAAAATCCCTAAGGTAGTCAAAACCAACAAAGAAACCAAAATGGGGGCAACAATAGAAATATGTCGTATAATCGGCATATAGGACAACAAAGGAATTTTACCCCTTTGAAACAACCCTTGGTTGATGTCCTTCAGATGCTCTTACATGAAAGAGATCTAGTTATTCCACCACAAAGAGTGCTCCCGTACGAGGTCAAGGAGAAGACCAAGTGGGGCAAATGGCATCGCTTCCATAGTCACAACACCCAAGATTGCATTTCCCTAGAGCATCAAATCGACTACTTGATTGAAAAGGGAGGAACTAAGGTGACTAAGCCAAGTGAACCCGTTAAAGAGGCCAACCAGAAGCTGAGAATCTATGTCGAACCACTACTAAACAACACTCAGTTAAGCACACAACTTGTTACGGTAATACCGACTCCAGTTGTCGACCCAAAAAGGAAGGCCTCAGTCTCAACAATTCAAGAAGAAGCACATTTCATGAACCCTTCCTTGTGCATCTTTCCAAGTGACATACCTGTTATCACAAGACCTAGGGTTCCGATAGAAACTATCCCTGAGGAATCCCTACCATGGTACCAAAGTGCAATGACACCCCCCTATAGGGAGTCCAAAGAAGAAAGCTCCTCCCTTACTGAACTAGGAGTGATTAATGTCGACAACGACTATCCCACCCGCAAGGTAATCAAATTAGAGAGAGCCTATGAGGAGGTCAATACATGGATAAAAGATGAACCCTCCTTCCTCCTTCCTCTGTACTGATGGGGTAATCATAAGTCTCACAAGGCATGGACTCCATTACAAGCTGACTCGAATCAGAGCTAAGACCTTGTAAGAGACGATAGGGAATCCTGCCCCTATGCCTCAACTTAGAGTGGATATCCCCATTTGCTCGACCATCCCAAGAGGGGGCAACTCCTAGTCTCCCTACAACCTATGACCTCCCAGCTCATCCAAATAAGATCTCAGCTTCCATATCTATCTTAGATTTTCTTAGGAGTTCGCTTACACAATGGCACCAGATTGAGAACGTGCTTGGAAAGGCGTGCATCTCTCTTGATACAAGGCCAGAAGAAATCAATGGGATGATCGCTCAGTCGGCGGCTTCAACGCCTATCACTTTCAGCGATGCCGACATCCCCACTGACTCTGACAGGTACCATAATCGTGCGCTTTACATAACCGCCTATTAGCAAGCCTTATGATTCCTCGGGTACTCATAGATAATGGGGCAGCCCTCAACATTTATCCATTAAATATGCTGGAGAAGAAAGGTATAGACCTAACATTCTTAGATTCTTCTCAGCTCACCATCACTGCTTATGATGGGAAGAAGAGGCAAGCAGAGGGCATCATACCCATAGCTCTTAGGATAGGTCAAGTTTTATGTATTGGATATAGATTCATCCTTTAACTTGCTTCTAGGGCGACCCTAGCTTTATGAGAACCTAGCCATTGCTTCGACACTTCACTTTTGTCTTAAGTTTCCTACGACCCAAGCGGTGGTTACAGTTCATGTGGACCAGCCCCTAGTAGTCAATCTACTGGAATTAGATGAAACATAAAGCATCAAGGACCAAGGGAATCGTGAGGTTCCTCTGGTAACATATGATGAAGCCCATTGCACTACTTTGACTATCAAGGCTGGTAACCCTGCCTTCGAAAAATTTCAAGGCACTCCATACTTCAAACAACTTCAATTTTGTTATGAGAGTTACAACTACGGGTCACCTGAAGGCTGGCATATGCTTTGTGTCCAAGGCTTTCATATGGAGCATGGCCTAGGAAATATGGAAGAATGGATAAATGCGGCAATCGCAGAAACCCCAAATTCGAAGCTAGAAAAAAATGACCGGAGAGGGCTAGGGTGTTCATATGCTTGCATAGAGGAAAATAAAGGACCTTCAGGTAAGATAAATTTTATCTCTAGAGGCATTCAAAACCTCTATCCTCTCAGCCTCACCCCTTTAGCCCCAAAAATGGGACACATTACTCATTTGCCTTACGGAGCATCACTGCTTCTGGGACAAGGTCATTCGAGCTCTACATTTCTACTCGGCCTACACAATTCCACACAGATTTCATAAATTCCTCTTTCAAATGAACACAAACTATTTGAACACATTTTTTAGCACTGTAGTCCCTGATGCAGAATAAAAAGGAAGCAGGTCAATAAAGCCTGCAAAACAGTGGAAATTTTGATGGTCTCAGAATGCTAGAATCTGTTAAGATCTTCATCACCACTCCAAAATTCCACCTGCCAAATTTCATCACGATCAGATATGTCAAAGGCAATGAAAACAAAGAAACAATTTCGGCTAAATCGGCCTCTAGCACCCTGAAATGAACCTTGTAATTAGAACTATACTTTTGGTACGTCAAACAACTATAAGACCACTACCACTAAATCTGACATGGTCGAAAACCCATATGGGTCAAGTTTCGGCTTAATCGGGCACTCTAAAACAAGGCTATGGGTAAAATACTAAAAGGGTTAGGCCACATATTGTTCCTGTGTGGCCACCCTACACCAAAACAACATTAAAGGTGGTTGTTTTTACAGTCACAGGCAGTAACTTTCGAGGCCTATATCTCACTCATTCCAAGTCGGATTGCTCTCGAATTTTGTGAGCATATTTATCTCATCAAGACGAGCGCTTCAATATGTGGTACACTCAGTGACAATGGCCGAGCAAGGAGAAAAACTAGAGAGAAGTTACTAATCCAAGAAGAAAATTACAAAAAATTCAGCAGCAGCACACCTCACTCAAGCAGCCAAATCATGATGCTCGCATACCCGATCGGCACGAAACCAGTTGCATTATGTGCATAAGTGTTTAAACGCATTTTTCAGCACCTTGGTCCCTAATGCAGAATAAAGATGAAGCCGGTCAATAAAGCCTACAAAATAAGTGAAAATTTTGAAAGTCTCATAATTGCCTTAGAATTGATCAAAGATCTTCATCGTCACTCCAAAAGGTGACCTGCCAAGTTTCATCGCGATCAAACATGTCTAAGGCAATGAACACAAAGAAACAATTTAAAAAAAATTGGATTCTAGCACCTTAAAATGGACCCTATAACTAGAACTATATTTTTGGTGCTCAAATAGCTATGGCACCATCTCCATTAGATTCGGCAAGGTCGAAAACCCCTATGGGTCAATTTTTGGCTTAATCGGACACTCCAAGACAAAGTTATGGGTAAAATACCGAAAAGGGTTAGGCCGCATACTATTCCCGTGTGGCCACCCTGAGCCAAAACACCATTAAAGGTGGTTGTTTTCACAGTCACGAACAGTAACTTTTATGGCCTATATCTCCCTCGATCTGAGTCAGATCATGCTCAAATTTGGTGAGCATGTTTGTCTCATCGAGACGAGTGTTTCGATAGGTGGTACACCCCGTGACGATGCCCGAGCAGGGAGAAAAACCTGATCCGTAAAAGAAGATGTAAAAAATTTAACAGCAGCATGGCCCACTCCGATGGCCAAATCACGACACTCACAGACCCAATCAACATGAAACTAACTGCATTATGTGCGTAAGGTCTGAGGCTATCTCTAGTCATAACCTCGCGTACAGTGAATATTTGGATTTCACACATGGAGGCGTCAAATCTTCGGTACATTTCGGCTGCTAGATTTAAAAATTCTGGCCAAAAACTCAAGACGATCAAATCTTCATCTAGACATGAAATCAAGCTGTGTTTATTGCAACGTGATCGTGACGGAATTCTCAGTTTGATTCAGCGAAGAAATCACGAAGAAACATCAAGGAACGAACACACAATTGATTCAAAGTTTTCAAGATTCAAGCAAATTTCAAGTCTCATGATCATGGCTAAAAAACACGATTCATGGCTTGAAGTTTGTATCAAATCGATCGTCATGCCAAGCCCCACAAGAAAACAATCATCTTTTGATGAAACAGGCATCAGAATAACCTCGGATCAGACATGGAAGATCACACAAGTTCTCGGACAGCAATAGGGACTGTTTTGAAATTCCACAGATTATTAGGCAGGGGTAAAACAGTCATTTTGCACCCATTTTTAGAATTTCTTTTAATTCAATTAAATTGAAATTATCTTCAATTCTGAGTAGTTCTTTTACGTACACCCATATTTTAGCCCAATTCTATATAAGCATGCAAAGCCAAATTGTAGAGGACCATCGGTTCATTTCACACAAGGATCAATAAAATTTCAATTTCCTCTTGAACTTGGGGGTGTGTCTTGGAGAGAGAGAGAGGAGAGAGAAGAAAAGGGTCGATACCCTTCGGTAAGTTAACTTTATCTATCCTCCCCTCTTTCTCTCTCCTCTCCCTTTTGCTCGCCTCCCCCTTTCTCTCTCCTCCCAACTTTCTCTCCCTCTTCTTTTTTCTCTCTCCTTTGCTCTTTCTGCCTCCTCTTCTTTTTTTCTCTCTCCTCCTCTCCTTCTCTCTTCTTCTCATCCCTATCTCTCTTTCTCTTTCTTCTTCTAATCCCTATCTCTCTTCTCTCTCTTCTCTTCTCATATCTATCTCTCTCTTCTTCTCATCCTCATCTCTCTTTCTCTCTCTTCTTCTCATCTCTATCTCTCTTTCTACTATTCATCTAACACAGTCGGTGAAGCTTAGCACCGACTGCGTCTTTTCTACTCTCTGTCTAATATAGTCGGTGAAACTCAACATAAACTGCATCTTCTCTCTCTTCTCATCTAACACAGTCGGTAAAGCTTAGCACCGATTGCATCTTCTATCTCTTCTCGTCTAATATAATCGGTGAAGCCTAGCACCAACTGCATCCTCTTTGCTCTTCGTTTAACATAGTCTGCGAAGCCTAGCATCGACTGCGACCTCTCTCTCTTCTCGTCTCACACAGTCGATAAAGGCTGGCGCTGACTGCATCTTCTCTCTGCTCTGTCTAGCATAGCTTGGTGACGCTCAATGTCGTCTATGTTACCTCTCTCTTCTTTTTTTGACCCAACTGGTAACGCTCAGCGCTGACGGAGTCCTCTTCCTTGTCTTTGCCTAATACAACCAACGACGCCTAACACCATCTGTGTTTTTCTCTCTTCCCTTATATTCTTCTTTTTCTTTCTTTCTCTTCCCACTCCTTTCTTTTCTCTTCTTCTCTTATCTTACTCTTCTTATGTTTTTTCTTTATGATATCTATTATTTCTATTATACTTTTTGATTATAGAGGGGTTGAGATTAGCCTGTCACGGTAGTCCTATCGTCTAGCTGTAATGTTGTTGTGCCAGAATTATTGTGCCAACTTTATTGCCACGACAGACTAACCATCATGTCTAGCTAGTCAGTATCGGTATTGACTTCTAGTAGTAATCCTGTTGAGCCGGTCTGAGTTATCCAGCCCGTTTTACTACCACATCAGGCCAATTACTCATCAACTTAGTCATTGTGTTGCTTTTCGGGCATGGTCAAATTCTTCTCTCCCCCATCTTTCTTCTCTCACTCTTCTCTTCTTTTTTTTGAATGTGAATGCAAAGAGGAAAAGTGAGGTCTATTGACCAACCTGTCTTATAATATTTGTCATATGTGTATGATTGCAGAAAACAGGAGAATATAAGCCAAGGGAGGTGATTCCGAACCAGTTTTATTAATGGGGGGCTTTCTTCTTGATCTAAGAGGGAGACCACACGAGCCAGCCTGAGTAAGTCCCAAACACACCTTAAAATTCCTCTCTCATCGATTGGTAATACCTGCTCTTGTTTTCGAATGAGATTCCTAAGAGAGCGATCTCAAAACTCCCAGGTCTCCCCGAAATCAGAGACGTGTGCCACCCGATCATCCAGATCCAGAAGGCGATATCGAGGCACTTAACCAACTTGGTGAATCCATTGGGGACTTACTATCCTTTAGTCGGATCATACTTATTTGGCTAAGTTTCTCCTTTTTTTTTATTCACACATCACTTATGGTTGCTGGGTTCTGTAACCCATTCATCCGAATTGGGGATTTCCTTATCCCTGCATTCGCGAGTGTCCCCAGGGAATAAGTTCCGTTAACTTCTTTTTCTACCCTTCTTTTGAGCAAAGACCCCAGGTCTAGCTCCCAGGTCTTAACTTGGATTGGTGTGAGGAGGGTCCCTAAAAGTCCCTAACTCCCCATCTCCTCTCTTAGTGGAACCTCCACTAAGGCGCCTTGCATCAGCAACACACCTGTTGCCCCACACAGGTGTGAGGAGTGACTTGAAGGTCCTTTGCGCCCCATCTCCTCGCTCTGGTGGAAGCTCCACTAAGGCATCTTGCATTGGCAGCACGTTTGTTACCATACACAGAATGCACCCAGCCACTGACAAGTCACTTGTATGTCATACTGCCAAGGTACGTCGGAAGGCTACGCAGTCTCTCTCTACATAAGGCAAGCAATTTTCCATTGCTTCTGTGGGTCACCGCAAGGCTGGCCCTCACATTCTTACACCACCATGAGTCTATATTCCTAGAGGCTCGACACATAGAGGCAAAGGCATTGTGGCCTCCACCTCTCATATACACCATACGGCTCGTGGGTCACCCACCAGAGCCACATCTTGGGGAAACTCTTATATTACCTCGAGTCCATGTCCAGAATCAAACCTCTCAAGGTCAAGTCCTGCACGTGCTACTCATATGCATCCCACCACTTGGAGCAACGTCGTCATTGCGTCAACTCGAGTACACGGGAGATGACCTCCTTGTCCTCCTACTCAGTGCACACAAGCATACCCCGTAAGGAGTAGATCTCCACCTGTTCTCTTACATACACCTGCTCGCAGTTCTCAGCCTCTTAAGGCCAGATCACTTGCTCGAGCCTGGGCTGACCCCCAGGTCACTCGTGATCCTTCTTCAAGGAGCGCACATACGTGGTTGGCACAGACATCCCCCCACCCTCGACTCAGGTGTTCTAATGAGTCAACCCTGTTCCTATCTGCTCCTCCTTCTTCGAGCAAGCACCTCCATCCTTGGTACTCGAAGAATTTTCCCAAGAGTATCATCCTAAACCAGCCCCGTCATTTTGGTCGTGCCTCTGAAGCCCCCAAGAGAGCTCGGGGCAATGACTTGATGGAAGATTGAGTTCTTCGTCCTCTCTGGACCAAGATAACTCCAATCCCTAGTCCTCATCCTATGTCGCTTCTGATGGAGACAGCTCTCTCTTGTGCAAGAAGAGCCGACCAGCCACAGTCTTGATTACAGTTTTAGCGTGAGGTCCATCAAAACCTCAAGGCTAAACGTAATAGGGGTCTGCGAATTCTCACTAAGCAAGTCACCGAGGCGATCGGGGCAACCAGCTCTGATGACCCTCTTCCTTTGAACCCCTTCTACCCTCTTCAGATGACGAATCCTGAAGAAAAGCTCCATGAGCCTTGCACTATGGTTAATTTTGTAGAAAGTGACCCAGCCCCTTGCTAGCCATGGTCCCAAGACCGTCGAGAACCGGTCCTCACGCGATCGGCATACAAAAGTCGAGTTTAGTCACGGCATGCTGGCCCCCTACTGACCGATATACCATATATGACCCGTCAAGTTCGCAAGTTCTCAGTTGCAACTAACGCAGACCTCCATAGAGAAATATTCGTCATAATGGTTGTAAGCGAGCCTGGTGACACACAGGAAGAGTGCATGAACAAGTTTGAGGTTATGGTGCGTGTGATGATGGAAAATATTGATCGTATAGATGTCACACACTAATCAGCTAACCATGAGGTCAATTCCCATCACTCTGATGGTGCACCTTCAAGGCAGCCCCTTCCCTCTGCCTAACAGGACAATTCTGTCCCTCACCCCCTCTCGCAGGCAGACATCGATGCTATGGTGAGCCATAGCTTAAAGAATAGGCAAATTCTAGGGATACAGGGTGCAACGCCTTATCAAAATCGATACCCTTCATATATTGACCAGGTGCCATTTCCCTCAGATTACGAGCAAGGGAAGTTTCCCCTATTCAACGGTACCATGTCCTCGAATCAGCATATCTCCCACTTTCACATAACATGTAGAGAAACAATGGCTGATGGGAGACTCCTTCTTTGTTGTTGAAACCCTTGACGGCCCAGCTTTTCAATGGTATGCTCGACTTCCTTAGAACTTGGTACATACATGGGAGGAAATGAAAAACTGTTCTATCAACGCTTCTATGAGGTCCAGAGAGAGGTTCAAACCATCGAACTTCCCACCTTGATTCAAGACCCCAAGGAGCCCGTGGACCAGATCATATCAAGATGGAGAAATTTGGTTGCTCGCCATTCTAATCATATGCCCGAGAAGGAAGCAGTCCAAACTTGCGTGCGGAACATGCGACCAGAGATCGCTCTACATTTCGGGGCCTCTAATCGGACCTCCATGTCAGAATTGATCTCTAAGTCAGTCTGCATAGAACGTCTATCATGCCACCACAGTGAGTCATGACACTGTCTGCAAGCTCAGCGAACAACTAGGGCAATCGTAGCTCTCAGAACAACACACGGGGCAGCCAACAAAGAGGAGAAATCAGTGCAACCGTTACGGTCACGGACCCAAAGAAGGCTCCCTCCCAAACTTTTGA
The DNA here is from genome assembly GCF_000471905.2 of Amborella trichopoda. The sequence goes on along the minus strand of NW_006494931.1, from coordinate 8,759,938 downwards.
CCTCTCCAAAGGGGTGGGCACGACAAAGACAGCTCCACAAGCAGGCAAGCAACAACAGTCATAAAACTGAGTACCCCTGCCGGCCAACCTTAATCAAGGTGATTATTTCACCAGGCATAAGAACAAGGTCTACCCCTTCGAGAATGAATGGGTCCCTGCACTGTTTCGGTTATTATTAGAACAGAATATGATTCAGCTTCCAGAAGCTAAGTTCCCTGAGCAAGCTGGCCTTAACACGCAGACAAATTATTGCTCTTATCATAGAAGGATCAATCATCCCACAGATGACTGCTACATGTTAAAAGATATTATCGCTGCCCTGATCCAGAAGGGTAAAATAAAGCTTGAAGACTTAAAGAAGGCCTTTGAGGTAGTAGAAGCCTCCCATGCAGTAACCATCCAGGAAGAAGATGAAGCCCCTGATATCCTTCACACCTTCTTCATTATAATGCTTCACGAAGGCATCATCACACCAAAGCCCGCTAGGCAACCTTGACGCCTTGTTCAGGAGATTGAGGACCGTTGGTGTTCGTATCACCAGATAAGAGGTCATTACCAGTGAGAATCCACCAGTTTCCATGACATATTCACAAAGAAAATACGAGAATGTGAGGAGTTTTATGATGTTCTAGTAAGTGCTCCCCAAGCCACTGCGCCATCAATGCAAGAGGAGGACCTCCCAACACAAGACCTTCCTAACAATGATTCAGACTCTACTAAACCCTTGACTTCCCATCCATGGATAGTCTACCACGGGTGAAGCAGACTCAAGTCCTTGAGGCGAGAAGCAGTTCATCAAGCTAAGGTTGTTCACAAGCCTAGTAAGACGAATCGAACACCACCTCAAAAAACCCGAAGGAGACGGGCACCAAGGGCTACTCGCTGGAGAAACAAGATGGTTCAACTGCTAGTTGTGCAGGAATTTCTCAGGTCCCTTCCCCCACTGCCAACTTTACAGGATTTCATCCCTGACAGGATCCTCCCTCCTTCTCATTGAGAGGACCTCCCAAAGTCATCTATTACTCAAAGTACGTCCAATGAGGGTAACGACGTTAAAAGCACTCACCAACGGTCTAAGCATTGAAAGACCTAAAAGATGTCCTGCACACATCAAATCCTGGTGAAGACATAAAAAGCCGCCTATATCAGTCTGATGTGGGGAATGACCTTAAAAGTCCCTCACTTTCTGACCCTTCTCCTTCTTCTACTTCTCATCTTTCTTCTCATGTGTCTCCTACAAGTACAACCTTGAAATGCTCGGACTTCGAGGCTCTCAACAGAGAATTTGAAGGGATCAACATAAGCAGGACACGCAACGAAAATGATTGAGAAAAACCTTGGCACAGGCAGCAAGAGTCTTAACCATTGATGATGCCCTGGTAGCTAAAGCCAAGGCAGAGCCACCTTCTTCAAACAAGCACAAAAATTCAAAGCCAAAGAAACCCCAGTGGCCCCTTGAGCCCAACTTTGAGCACAGATTGAGAGAGTCAAGAGGGAAAAGTTTCTATTCTCAGGAAGCTTGCCACATGGTACAAGTCTATGAGGCAGCCAGTTCGAGCAAAACACTGCAGGCACCCATGCAAATACCGTGTGATTCATACAAGGATGCTTTTCACATCACCATCGTTGAACCTCAAGTTCCCTGTAATTTTCAAGACAAGCTCTTGTAGCCTGATAGACTCTCCACGTTTGAGATTGACCTTTCCATCCCCCAGTTTGAGAAAGGTGCAGAAATCATGACCTACTCTAGAGCCCTATTGGAAGCATAGATGTCAGGATCATGGGTCTCTGCACTTGATGTTGATGAAAAGACCTCTGAAGACAACAAGGAAGAGTTGCAAGAAACCCCAGAAGAATGGGAAGAAGGCCATCAAGCTACTGCTGATGAGCTCAAAGATATAAATCTAGGAGATGAGGCTGACCCTAGGCCTACTTTTATCTCGGCAAATACGTCTTCATAAGAGAAAGAAAATTTCACTACTTTCTTGCGAGCAAATCGAGACGTCTTTGCTTGGCATTACCATGAGATGCCTGATCTAGACCCTCAAGTCGCGGTTCACCGTCTTGACATTGATCCGACTGTCAAGCCCATCAAATAGAAATCGAGAAGGTTCAAGCCTAACCTCGAGATGCGGATAGACTTCGAGGTGACCAAACTCAGACAAGCAGGCTTCATTCGTGAAGTCAAGTACCTGAAATGGCTAGCAAATGTCGTTCCAGTCAAGAAGAAAAACGGTCAAGTTAGGGTCTGCATTAACTTTCGCGACCTCAATACCGCCTGTCCCAAGGACGACTTCCCGTTGCAATTCACCGAGATACTCATCGACTCAACGGCTCACTATTAAATCTTTTCCTTCATGGATGGGTACTCTGGGGATAACCAGATACGGATGGCACTTGAAGATGAAGAAGCCACTACGTTCTTTACTCCAAAAGGGGTCTTTTGTTACATGATGATGCCTTTTGGATTAAAGAATGCTGGTGCCACATACCAGAGAGAAATGACTACCATCTTCAACGACATGATGCATAAAGAGGTAGAGTGTTATATAGATGACTTGGTAGTAAAATCCGAGAAGAAGGATGCTCACATGAAAGATCTTGAAAAGGTATTTGAGCAACCACGTCTTCATCAACTTAAAATGAACCCCCTGAAATGCGCTTTCGATGTGCGTGCAGGAAAGTTCTTGGGATCCATTGTCAGACATCCAAGGCTTGAGGTTGAGCCAGTCAAGATCAGGGCAATCCAAGAAATTATGTCACCAGCTACACTTCGAGAACTGTGCTCCCTTCAAGGGCAGCTGGCGTACATTCGTCGATTCATTTCAAATCTTTCAGGTCGTTGTAAACCCTTCACACACCTGCTAAAGAAGGATACCCCATTCATTTGGGATGAACCATGTCAGGCAGCTCTTGATGACATCAAACAATATTTGCTCAACCCTCAAGTGCTCTCTACACATGTGTCGGGAAAAGGCCTTATCCTATATGTGACTGCTTTAGATGAGTCACTTGGAGCATTATTAGCACAAAAAAATAATAAAAGTTAAAAAAAAAGAAATTTATTAGATAATGTTACAAAGTGTTTTTAGCTATAAATATTTATTTTTATATTCTCTCATTTTTTTAAATTATATTGAGAATATCCCTAGTCATAAGTTTATTTTTTTAAATTTAATTTTCTTTCTATTTTTGTAACATCATTTTGAAGTCTCGGTTAATCTTACTTTGGACATATATTTTCTATTTTTTAAAAAAAGTTATAGCTTTATAATTTTTTTAACTTTTTCTTTACTGCTACAATACTCGTCACTAATTGGTGGAGTTATTTTGCCTCGGCTTGAGTAATCAGCTCCGACCGTGACCGACTACTCAGTTCGAGTCGCACTTTTCAATTCGAGGGTTTTAAGTTCGTCCTTACAGCATCATTCTCCTAGTAATTGAAAGCTCTTCGTCTTTTATTCCTTTATTTTTTCTAGAAGTTCTGTTGCTTTTTCTCACATTAAAAAAAGTAAAAGCTCATTATAATATACTCTGTAACATTAAAAATACAGATATAAAATTGAAAGAGAGTATTTGCCACAATAAAATGGAAGATAACTTGATAGACAAGTAAAAACAGAGAATTAGGTGTTGTAGAATCGGGATAACCCAATTATCCTTTTCAAACAAATCGGGATATTTCAAATCCCGCTAAATGTGATGAACACTCCATCACAATGATTTCAAAACTCAAATAATATGCCCAAGATGGAATTACAAGTACAATATAATTGGGAAAAAGAAATAAACAAGAAAGCACGTAATATGGGAAATCATCAAAAAACAATACAAATGAAAATAGAGAGGACACACACATTTACGTGGTTTACCCAAGAGTTACCATGTCTTGGAGCCTTGACATCCAACTTATTGGTCCATTTGCAAACCGAAAGACAAATGCGGCAATCGACTTCTCTCTATCAAGATCATCAGCAAAATTTGCATTCACAAAACGTTGCATTTGGTTTGAGCCATTGGCAAATGTGATTGCATAACTAGTTGTGCCTCTTAAGTACCGAAACACCCATTTTATTGCTTCCTAATGAACCTTTCCGGGGTTTGTTATAAACCTACTTCGAACACCAACCGCAGCGTGATATTCGGTTTTGTACATTTCATGACCAACATTAAACTTCTAATCGCATTTGCATACAGAATGTTAGCCATGCTTCTTCTTTCTTCTTCCGTCTTCGGACTTTACCTTGAAGATAATTTGAAGTCAGGCGCAAGGGGTGTCTTCACCGGCTTTGCATCTTTTATGCCAAATTTTTCAAGCGCCCTTTCTATATAACTCTTTTAAGATAGTGAAAAAATTCCATTTTGTCTATCCCTTTCAATTTCAATACCAAGGATTTGCCTTTCCGACCCAAAATCCTTCATCTCAAATCTTTTGCTCAAAGAAGTCTTGAGCTCATCAATTTTAGCCTTATTTTTACACACTAAAAACATGTCGTCTACATAAAAAATTAAAATGAAGTATGTATCATCATCAAAGAAATGGTCATACTTACTTCTTGTATACCAAAGGCTCATCATGAAATATATTAAATGTTATATATCATTGTCTTAATGCTTATTTGAGCCCATACAAAGACTTTTTCAATTTGCACACAAGTCCTTTGGCCTTGTCTATGAACCCTTCTTGTGGTTGCATGTACACTTGTTCTTCGAGTTCCCCATGCAAAAATGTTGTATTCACATCATTTGCTCAAGCTTTAAATCATGCATGACAACTAAACTAAGCACCAAGCGAATTGAGACTAACTTGACTACCGGTGTAAAAATTTCATCAAAGTTGATGCCTTATTTTTGTGAAAAACATTTTGCCACCAATATTGCCTATATCTTTCAAGCTTTCCATTGAGCCCCTTCTTATCTTGAACACCCATTTACAACCAATGATCTTTCTACTTTTTGATAGCTCCACCATATCGTAAGTCTTGTTTCTTTGAATGGCCAATATCTCTTCTTCTATAGCTCTTTTCTAATGGTCGGTACCATTGATATCAATAGCTTCATGAAATGATATTAGCTCCTCATTTTCGGTTATCAACGCATATAAAGTATTTGGATCCACATAATCTTTGTGCCACCAAAGTGCACGAGTTTCTCTAATAGAGCACCTATGTGTCAAAGGCACAACTTCATCATGATGCCCATGTGGTTCTTCATTTTGACTTCCTAGTTCTTCATGCTCTTTAATATGATAAATTGATATATTCTCATAAGGCATAGTTGCACTTGGTGGAAATATTTCGGGGTTGCTTTCAAATTTTTGCCTCTTCTTGTTGTATTTCGTGACCATTGTCCTTCATCATCATCCATTTTACCAATACTTTGGATTCATCAAAATCCACAACCTGACTAGTGAATATGTTTCGAGTACTTGGATCCCATAAACGATATCCCTTCACACTCTTGCTATAACATATAAAAATGCATTTTTTTGACATTGGATCCAACTTGTTCCTTTAGTAACTTGGAATAAGTGCATAGGCGTCACAACAAAAAAGTTTTAAATTGGAGTAATCTCTAGGAGTTCCATACCATACCTCATTAGGAGTTTAATTCCCAATGCTACTAAAGGTGATCAGTTGATAAGATAACAAGTCATTGATATGGCTTCCACCCATAATTCTTGTTCTAGGCCGCCATTGCTTAACATGCACCTGGAACGCTCCATCAAAGTGCAATTTATCTTCTTGGCTACACCATTTTATTGAGGATTGTGGGCATTTGTGTAATGCCTAGTAATTCCCTCGACCTTGCAAAAATTATTGAACTCCTTTGATACAAAGTCTCCACCATTATCGGTCTGAAGAACTTTGATGTGATGTCCCCTAGATTTTTCAACTTCGACTTTAAATTCTTGAATGCACAAAATACATCACTTTTGGACTTGAGAGTTTTGATCCATACTTTTCTTAAGAATTCATCAACAAATGAAAAAAAATATAATGCATCACCATAAGATGTATTTGGTGAAGGACCCCACACATCCGAGTGAAATTTGCACTTGCTTGTATGCTTCCCGACCTTGAAAGGTTGTCTATGTTGTTTCTTATAAATACAATGCTCAAACAATTCAGATCCATCAATTTTTAGTGTAGGAATAAAATTCATCTTCATCAAGACCTCCATACCCTTATCATTCATATGCCCTAATCTTATATGTCATAGGCGAAATGGAACTTCCTCACCTTCGACCACTGAATGCACTTCATCATTTAGTATTGTGCCTCTCAATAACTTATACAAGCTCCTAACTAGAACTCTTTTCATCACAATCAAAGCCCTTTTGGATGATTACTCCACCCTAACCGGTAAACTTGTAACCTTCCGATTCGAGTTAAGAGAGGGAAATCAAGCTCTTTTTGAGTTCCGACGCATGTTTAACATCCATAATTGTCTGAATAGCCCCATCTTTAGGCGAACCGAACCCACTCAAACCACCTTGCTAGTGGAATTATTATCCATAAACATCAATCGTCCTTCACATGACTCATATGAGTTAAACCATGATCTATGTAGGCACATGTGATGAGTAGCTTCACTATCAAGTATCCAATTTTGATAGAATATTGAATTATACGTTATCATCAATACTTCATCTTCAATGGACCCGGATCTAGACTCTTTAACTTGATTTGCTTCATTCTGGGATTCACGTGGTCTTTCACCTCCTGCATTAGGATCTTTGGAAGAATGCATCCCATTTCTTTTAAAACAATTATTCTTTATATGATTAAGCTTCCCACAATGTCAACACACATTCTTGTTATTGGGCCCTCTAAATTTTGATGAAAATCTTGAGCTACTTCTTGAATGATTCCTCGATGAACCATCCCATTCATGCGATCGACCGCTTGCCATAAGAGATTTCGTCTTCGATTCTATCGAACTTCCCAAAGATGCCTTCTTTCAATGTTCATCAGTAAGTAGGGCACTACACACTGAACCCAAATCAAGATAATCTTCTTTACTACAACTCAAGGTAGTAACAAGGTTATCATAAGATTTTGGCAATGAACAAAGCAAGGTGACCGCTTCATCTTCATCATCTATTCTCGTACCAATACTCTCAAGTTGACAAATGTTGTTTTTAAACTCATTCAAGTACTCCGACGCATTTGCACCTTCTTTCATTCTCAAGGAATGCAATTTTCTTTTTAAGAAAATTCAGTTTGTGAGAGATTTTGTTTGATACAAACTTTTCAATTTTTTCCACAAATCATTTGCTGTCTTTTTCGCCAACAATATTAAACAAAACTTCATTCACTAAACACAAGCGAATAGTGGCCCATGCCTTTATATCGAGTTTGTCCCAATCATCATCAATCATATTTAAAGGTAATGCCTTGTGTTGCCCTTGATGTACCAATAAATCCTACATTTTTTATTTTCAAATTTCAAAAGTATCTTTCCCATGAAACTTCTCCACTTCAAACTTGTGAGATGTCATTTTCTCAAAAAAATACTGCACTAATTCCTTGAGGGGATACCACTTGTTGTAAAATCGGGATAACCCAATTACCCATTTTGAGCAAATCAGGATATTTGAAATCCCAAATGTGGTGAGCACTCCATCACAATGATTTCAACACTCAAATAACATGCCTAAGATGCAATTACAAATGCAATATAATTGGGAAAAATAAATAAACAATAAATCAAGTAATATGAAAAATCATCAAAGAACAATAAAAATGAAAATAGAGAGGGACACACACATTTACGTGGTTCACTTGACATGGGCTACATTCATGGGCAAGACAGTAAAGATGTATTCACTATCTAGAGAAAAATTTACAAGATTTGGGTTATGTAAAGTTACCTCATATAATTTCAAGGAAATCTCAAACAAAAGAACTTCCTACCACAAAACCTCATACAATCGACTCATTCCTTTGATCCACAGATGCTACGAAAAAATACCGACAAAAACGACGCAAGATGAGCCCCAAATGAGGGTGCTAAGGTTTTATTGCAAAACCCTCAATTTCCAACCGCAAGCTTCCCTCTCTACAAGTTCCCTTTTCTCTCTACAATAGCTCCCTTAGTCAACCACATGTTTCTCTCTCTATCAAAACTCTTTTAAGAGCATCCACTAAAAAGGTCTATTTTTAGTGACCAAAATACCATAGGGCCATATGGTATGATTTTTGCATCACATCGTAATACTAGGGTCACAAGTAAAGAAAGAGAATTTGGAAGAGAAGCTTTGCAAATCTTGGCCACCTAGGACTGGTAGATTACATAGAAAATGTGTGAGTAAGTGTGTTGAGCATATACCATTGGTAATTAGGAATTGATGAAATGCATTTATAAATTGAGGTGTAATGCGCAAAGGAGTTGACATTCAGCCTCTTATGGTCTCACTATCCAGTTAGAATGATGTCCAACTTTTTAACGTTATTTTTATTATCTGTTATCCTAGCCCCAAGGCTTTAAACTTTGTTAGGCTGATTGTCTATACGTAGGGTGTTTAAAAATAGGGTTTTGTTACACTATCACTTGTAGCGTAGACCCTTAAAGTCCTCAGCATTTTTTGACACTTAGATACCATTGATTTGTAATATAAATTTTTTCAAGTAAGGGCATTTTTTGTCATTAAGAGTGGTAGAATGGATATTTCTATAAGAAATTAGTGTCATTTTATTAGTGGTTACAAACAATTAATGTTCTATGCAAGTGATGTCATTGTTCAATATAGTTAATAAATGTTTTTATTTATTTATTTATTAAGAATTTCTACTTTACCTTTAACTAATTTTTTAAAATATCCCTAAACAAAAAATTACTACATTACAGGATAAGGGGATCAAGTATCAAAAAATGTTGAGTACATTAAGTATTTATTCCATGTGTAGGAGTAGCCTAACAAAATCATTTAAAACAATCCATTAAGAATCTCTCCTTATGTTCGTGAGTGACTCCTCCATTTATAGCCATTCCCATGCTTCTCATCATGGATGCTTTAATCGCTTGAATACTGGTGGCATCTAAGACAAAGTAGGGTTATCAAAAGTGTTTTAGGCTTTGTTTGGTAATTGATGAAATAGGAGAAAACGACATGGGTTCTCAGTTACCATGTTTTCCCCTGTTTGAAAATGGGGAAAGGCCTATTTTTCTGCATTTCCATGTTTAACCCTAGTTTATTTTTCTGTATTTCCATGTTTTACCCTAATTTTGGGGAAAACTGCATAGCACCCTAAGGAGGATGTTGTTGACTTCTCAGGAAAAGTGGAAAAGATGAGATCCCCCTTGTCTCGTATTTATTTCTCCAAACCCACGATTTCTCTCCCCTCTCAATAACTCTTTTTTAAAATTCTGCATGAGCTTTCTCTAGTTTTTACAAACAAGTTACCAAACAAGAATTATCTACTTTCATCATGAGTTTTCTACTTTGACCTTTTCCTCAGGCTTCCAATTTTGTAGGGGTGTGTTTTAATAATATCCTCATTTATAGTGAAAGCACTGATGAACATTTGTTGCATTTATAGCCGGTGTTAAAGGTCCTTCGAAAAGAAAAAACAATCAATTAAAGTGTGAATCAATCTGCGGATATACACTTGAAACATGAAAGGATTTGCAAAGATCAAATGGTCAAAACAACTGGAAAGTCATGAGGGAATCGTAGCTCTTAAAACACAAAATTGGTTCATAAAATGTACAAGTCAAGCCACATAAATTCGACATAATCTCCTCTTATGAAAGACAACAATTTGAGGCATTGAAATGAAGATTTAATTGACTGATTTGGTTGTTAAAAATTCAAATAAATATCAGTATAAAATGCTTCATAAATCACATGGAAAAGCTCATGGAAACTAGATCAATTTGTGTATGGATAATGCCTTCATCTATATGGATAAAAGGGAATCAAAGTAGATCTAAGAAATCAATGATCTAATATCAAATTGAAGAAGGAAGCTTGTTTTAGTTAATAATTGCAGAAAGAAGAATTAACTAGAATCAAAGAGAATTGAGGTGATCTTACTCAATTGATGAATGCCTTAACACTAGATCATCCATGGCTTGAATGTGAGCTTTGAATCACTATTAATGGAGTCATCAAGGAGCTTATATGAATTTTTTTCTCACATCACCTTCATACACTTTGGATGAGAGAGAAAGGGAGAGAAGATAGCCTAGGGCATGCCACACTAAAGGGTTTAGAGAGAAAAAGTGGCATGCCACTCTAGTGAGAGAAAGAATGAACACAAGTATATTGAAATTTGAGGTTAAAGGGGTATTTATAGTATTGAGTGTAGAGATGTTTCTAGATATGCTTTAATATTGGCCATTGAAGTCCAACATCCATGGCTATAAATAAAGGCTTGATCCTAACCACCATCCACCATCATGTCATCTTGATGTGTGGTATGGATTTAACAACCTTATACTCTATTTTTAATAACCATAATTTATTCCAATTCCCCTCGTATGAAAATGCCCTTACTCTTATCATATTATTGAACTTAAAATCAAGTTCGAGGACATACATTTGAGGTAATTTGTCACAATTCCAGTAAGAATCAACTTTTAAAAATTTTCTCCATTTTATAGGAGCAATGAGGCTAAATCATACCATATAAGCTAGGTGGTTAAGTACACAATTACCACATTTCTTTAAGGTTTAGCTTGTAATTACAAATCCTATGCCCTTTCATCAAAAAGGACTTGCCTTGGGGATGAAGTCATACAAAGTGGGAAGAGCGGGAATAGCAGGAAGAAATGCCATTTCAATTGGCAATTGGGGTAGTTTTGCTTTTCGGTGTTGAGTTTTCGAATGTCGTTTACTCTTCTTCTTTTCTTGACGGTATGGTTTTGTGAGTTTGTAGTATAGATACCATATTAGCTTGCTTAATGGCCTCCCTCCTAAGGCTTTTCATTTTACTACGGCCATGGTGTTCCTACCATGATTTGGGTACATAGACAGGGGTTTGGGGAATAAGAGCTTCTAGGGTTTCATGACTAGGAGCATGAACCTGCTCAACCAAATTATGTAATAATGTTTCGAATTCTTGAGCAACCTTTTGACATGGAGGTGGTGTGTTGTCGATGAACACTTCACCATTTCTTATGAATTCATCTAAGATAGCTCAGACCCCAATAGTGAAACAAAACATGTCGCTCCATGTGATGATAATGGAACCACAAATCCTTACACTCCTCCTTCAAGTACTTTGGCATCTAAGGAAAGTAAGCCTGAATCATTTCCTGATGTACAAGCAGCTAAAAAATGATTGGAAACATGTCAGGCGACACTTCATCTATGGGGACACTCTGAGGCTATCCCTTTTGAATTGTAATCATATGTGAAGCCTCAATTGTTTCCCTTGTTTTCTTAGACCCATCTGATTGATCTGTCTCTTCTTCCATTTCACTGTGAGAAACAGAATGTGCCTTGGTTTCATTTTCAAGGGTTACTAGATTGGGTGGTTCACGAGTTTGGACTGGTATATTGACAATAATCCATCCTTCAGCTATGGACTCTTGTATGAATGTCCTTAAACTCGAACACTGAGATATTTCATGGCCCCACACTTGATGGAATGGGCACGAAATATTTTCAGTTCTCTGAATCAAATGCTTGGGTTGTCTTGATGAGAGCGGGGTAATCAACCCTTGTAATGTCATCATTGCAAAGAGGCTTGGAAGAAGGTCAGATGTACTTCTTCTAATTGCAAGGTTTGCACACGTTCTTCTTTAATGGTGACCATATGCGAAGCTTCTACAGTCTCGAAAAATTTTCTGAGACTATCTAAATGAATTTTTCCTTTCTAAGGGCTTCGATGTGATCTTTAAGATGGAAGCAGTCTTGCACAGGATGACTAAACATCCAGTGATAACCACAATAATTTCTGTTATTTGTGAGCCCCACCTGGTTTGCTCTCTTTTGTTTTGGAAGAACTATCATACCTTATTCCATCAGCATTTTCAAGAGAACTGGTAACCAAGCATTGTTAAAGTTGTATTGCTTGTTTAGCCTTTGTTCAAAGTAATTGGGCTAGTACATGTTTGGTGGTGGAGGCACCCTGTTATAAGCCTAAGGTTGCTATTGATGTTGTTGGGGTTCCCCTTGACCCTTGAATTGTGCTATTCCCCATGAGGTATCCAATGTCTTGAGAGGTGCATTGGTAATAGGAGATTTGGGGAGAATGAGTGTGGCGGTAACTGCTCCACTGACTGTGTCTCTTTGCTGACCAGTCCGAGGGTTGGACCTGTTATTAGTAAAGGTCCGACCTTGACCTTCCCTCAAGGACTAAGCCTAAGTCACACCGTGATGCTTAAGTTAACTTTCAATCTTTACTGCCTTTGAGATCATGTATGAGAAAGTGGTAGGATTAGAAGCTTCGATATGAAGGGAGATTTCCTTGTTCATGTTCCTAATGCATGTTTGCACAACATCGATCTCAGGCATGGGGTTACCCTGGTATACCGTGAGATTCCACCATCTCTGGATGTATTCGTTTACTGGTTTATTCACCCTTTGAGTAAGTGAGAAGTTCTATGGCTTGAACTTCTCGTTCGACTTCATAAAAGCACTTGTAGAACAGTTCTTCCATCTCTTCCCAGGAGTGAACAGATTTCAGAGGTAAACGTGCATACCATTAAAAGGTAGGCTCAGCTAGTGTCTCCACAAACTGTCGAAGAAGCATTCTAGGATCGGAAGCTAACTCTTAGCATTCTAGGATCGAAAGCTGACTCTTAACATGCTAACACAAAGTGTGCCACATGCTGTTGAGGCGAGCCGATGCCATCAAAGATAGGCAGTTTTCCTTTTTTGTAGCCTAGGGAATGATTAATGAAGGGCAGGTAAGGCTTCTTATAATGAGCATTTTCATGGGTCTTTGAGACTTGTAAGCCCTTAATGCTTCGATTGATCATATTTTGAATGTCTTCCTGGGTAACCGCTAGGGAAATAGCTCGATAGGTTACATTGGGTTGACCATCAAAAAATACTGGGGGAATTGGAGGTCGTGAGGTTTAAGCTATAGGAAGAGGTGGATGTTCTCGCTCTTCTTCTTCAAACTGAGGTTCAAGAGGAGAATTTGCTCCCTCGTGTGAAGATATCCTGATTGGTCAAGCATTTTCTAGCTCTTTGAGCCTATCCAAGATATGGTTCAGGGTTTCATTAACGTACACCATCAATTTTGTGACCACCACCATCTTGACTGACTACCATCACATCAGCTCATTCTTCAGAGTTGAGTGATTCAAGGGTAGAAGTAGTCCTTGTTCATTTCGTGGCCCAATGTGGAAATCCAGGTAATAGTTCAGACTACCCTGATTGGATTTAGGACTGCCTTCATGATTGGGTGATTAATGGGTCTTGACAGCCTTGGGTACTCAGGTAACTATGACGCAAGACGGGAATAAGCTCGTGACAGCCTTGGGGCCATATTTCCTTTTGTTGTGGCTCAGTTACGGCCTTGGGGCCGTGGTTCAGTCTGCTTGGATTCCTCTTCTCGCACTTTCACAACCAAGCATTGTATAATGCCCCTCATTTCAGATTCCATTGCAGTTTGCAATGGGTAAAATAAGTTTTTCTTCAATAAGTGTTATGAGGTTGAAGACTTTGACTTCTTTCTTATAAGCGGCACTTTCATGCCTTTCTACTGCTTGATTCTTAAACTTCAATAAATGCGCTCCCAAAACTAGAATTGGGTGTGGCATCCTGCTCGATTGACCTGTCTCAAAGAGACTAGAGCAAAGTCAATCAACTTCGGAAAGGCATGGTGCCTCAGGAGTAGAGAGCTCATGGTTGTCGTTGGAAGTTTGGTTTTGTTTGAAGAAGGGAGGGACTGCTCCATTAGCCTTGGGGCCATAATTTTGCCCCGATTCCAACCTCGAGGGCCAGCTCATATATGTGATGTAGAAGGCTCAAAGGGAACTTCTTTGAATACCATGTGGTCATAGGTTTTGGGGTAGAAGGAAGCATGTACCGCTAGCCTTTCCCCTTGAAGCCCGAGACAATATTGGACCTGCATGTGTATGCGATCCACAAAAGTGTTGGGGGTCGCTTGGGAGCCAACCCTTAGTGAAGTGACCCTTAGTGAAGTGAATGGTTGTGGTCTTAAGACCACTTCGATTTACAGGTATGTGCATATTTGTTTATGACCTACACCTGAGCCGCGGGTTGTGTGCTCTTTGGGTAACAACATTTGAGGTGCCTCAGGCAGAGTGAGTATTATATAATGCACGAGTGGCTTAGAACCACTTTTAATGGGTCCGAGTCTCAAGAGACCCAAAGTAGGTGAGGTGGTCGGGGGAGCTTTTTCTTGCCCCGATTCATCATAGCGATGGTTGAACTATTCGTAGTGACGTGAGTGAGAGTGTGTCAGATAGTTTTGGAGCCATTCAAGTTAGGTGGTTTGGCGAGGGAACCGTCAAGATGCAGTGTTTGGGGCATCATACCAATATGAACAGTGCCCATGTGAAGTGAAGATGCGGTGATCCTAGGGTTACCCATTGAAGTGGTGGTCTTAAAAGAACCAGTTACAATAGAAGAGGGAGTGGACTAGTGGAGAGTCCACCAATAATAAGGCAAGCATGAAGGGCAGTAGTGTTATGGGTCATTTTTTATGTACTTGTATCCCCGAGACACATAAGGAGAGCCAATAACAACATGGTCCTGCCGGTACCTAAGACACCACCAGACCATAGGAACACTGTAACATAAGCCTAAAACTGTGCATCCTTGGAAAAAGTATTAGAACAGCTTCAAATGCATGAAAATGGTATTTTGGGATGCTCGAAGGATGCTCACAAAATTTCGTCACATTCGGATAAGTTTTGATATGATCAGGATGAAACTAGGTTATCAAATTACTACATACCTATTTTTGAGGTTTCAAAATAGTACTAGACCACCGCCATTAAATCTGAAACGTCAAAAAACCTTAGGAGACTAAATTTGGGCACAATGTTACCTTTTATGACCACTCTGGGTCCAATTTACCATAAAAGGGTGGGGTTTACACTATTTTGGTGCAGCCTCGATGAACCAGTTTCCATTTATGGAAACTGTGTTTTCCCATCTTGGGATGACTTTCTAATGCTCACAACTTGCTCGTTTTGGATCGAAATAAGCTCAAATTTGGACACAAGCTAGGTCTTAACAACTCAGTCATTTTGACATATGGTACGCATCATGATATGGCCAAAGGAGAAAGAATTTCTAGAGCGAAGATGAGCCCGAAACCATAAAAATCAGAATTTTAAATAAGAGACATCTCAAACTTCGTGAAGCCATAACTTGAGATCCCGATGTCGGATTGTCACAAATTTGGGTCCATTGTGACCGTATCGTGAAGGGCTACAATTTGGTATGATTTTTGTGCATAATTTGATCTTGGATATTACACATTTTGACGTTGAAAATTGCAATATTTTTCGATCGCCGGAACCCCTTTTTCTAATGACTTCCCAAATTTGGAATATGTTCAAACAGAAACCAAATCGGACGAAATTAGTGTAAAATGATTGTGACAATGTCCCCTTCAATTTTTGATAAAAATGAGAACTTGAAACATCGTGAATTGCACCGGATTGGCGGTCGAAGTTTATGGATTTGGTCGAATTTTTTGTTCTTCATGAAAAGTCTATTTCAAGACGATCAAAGGGCGTCAAAATGTTCGTGATAGATCAATAATTGATTCTACGATGATTGATCACCTGAATTATCACCACAAATATCTAAAAAGGCTCTCGAAGTCTAGCAATAGCAAGAGGTCCCTCATGGAGGGATGGTTTTATCATTAGCTCAAAAGTATTAAGGGGTATTTTTATCCAAAAAAGGGACTTAATTTTAATTCCATTTAATTGTATTTTTCCATAATTTGGCTTAGTTTTGAGCATGCCACCCTTGTTTTGTGGTTGCTCTATATTAGTGAGCTTCAGTCATTTGTTGTAAGGGTTGGAGAAGGATTGATCATTTGTGAATAAAGTTGAAGCATTAAAGCTTGTGTCATTTGGTTTTACTTCTTACGCTCTAGATCTAGTAGGTGAGTGTTATATGTCATTTTTGACATACCTTAATCCCTAGAGCAAATAAAGGAGAGAGCTAACTACAACCTAGTCACAATGGCACGCAAGACACAGCCACGCGAATAATCCTCGAATAAGGACGACCAAGGGAAAAACGCTCGCATGTCCAACAGACAAAGTCTTATGCCGCCACCATGTACATAGAAGCCGGATAGATATGCCAAATAGCCACTATTGTTGTCTTCCAAAAAAAGTGGACCTAGGCTATATTGAGTCAACCCAGCAGCGTTAAGCTGACCCATCACGAAATAAGGAAGAGGCACGCTTTCGCTGTAAGGCTTCACCAAACTAATCAACGACCATGGAGATTTTTGGCCACTCCTCGACGAGATCGCTATTCCTCCCTTGCAGCAGAAGAGTGGCCGAAGCCTCAGACGCCAGCAAAGCCTCAACAACACCGCCCTCCTAACTCGTAAACGTGAAAAACAAGTCTGCCTTGCGAAGGAAGGAAGACGACTTGAATTCATTGACATTGGAATCTTCAGAAGGACATCTTGGCCCTCACCGAAAACTCGACCGCGTGAAAACTGAGACCAAAATAACACTACCAGAAAGGAACCCAAGTCAACATGACAAGCGATGTTAAAAAAACAATAAAAAAGGGCACGAAACCCAAGGGCACAACCAAAATCCCTTTTCCAATGATCTCTTGAAAACATGAAGAATATCACATAACAAAGATCAAAAGGCAAACTAAAACATGTTGCAAAAACACTTAAAAGACCTCCCCTAGGCTCATAATCGACACAAAAACACTACAGATCAGGAAATAAACCATCGAAGAGTTCATAAAAGTAACCGGACTCCTTCCCTCACAAAAGAGATTGCTGCAGCACGATCAAAAGATATCAAAACGATCGCAAGAAAACGAACTTCAAGAATATAACAATACATCGATCGAACTCACGTTGCAAGTACCCGGAAAGAGCTCTCGAAGTCTGACAATGACGGTGGCCTCCTCAGGAAAGGACAAGTCTGTCATTTGCAAAAAAGAGTTTAAGGGCATTTTGATCATTATACCTAATTTCGGGACTTTATTTTAATTACTTTTAATTGTATTTAGGCTTAGTTTTTTAGTATCCAACCCTGTTTGGTGAAAACTCTATATAAACAAGCTTAAGCCAATTGTAAAAGGAGGATTACAATTCAATAAAGAAGAGACATTACACTTGCTTTTACTTGTCTTTTCTCTTAACCCTAGCATTCCGAAGAGAGGAGAGAGAAAACTTTCGTAAGAGAAATAAATACCCCTGACCACATAGTTACACAACTCCCTTCTCTTGAAGATATCTAACGTCCCAAGGACTTTCTCTCTTCTCCCTAAACACGTAATCTCATGCCTGTGAAAAGCCACACAGGAGCGAGCGATCCAAAGGATTTCATCCTAAGCGTGGCTGTATTCAGTCCCCCTTCTCTGAATAGTCCAAGCGAACCAAGGAAATCCCCCACTCACCCGTTCGACCATCCAAAGAGACATCACTGAGAGAAAGGCAACCCAGGAGAGAAGAATTGAGACACTAATTGAAATTTAAACCTGTGAGTGGAGAAAAACGCCGATAACATCTAAGGAGAATCCCTAACCAAACCGCGCTGGTGAACGTCGGAGGGCTTTTGCAACTGATCTAAGAGGCGAACCACTCGGATGTGTCCCACGCACTCGCAGAGACGAGGTGAGTAAATTGACTTTCTCTCGTCGTAAAATCTCTCTTTATTGATAGCCTATCCATGCTCGAGAAAGCAGGCATGCTCACGTCACCAAAGGTGTCACGCGTGCGAACCTTTTGCAGTTGTTTTGAGAGAGGATTTCCTCCCCGCGCCCCATGCGACGGGCCAAAAGAAAATCAGGATTCTCCTAGCTTTCTTAAATCTCAATGAATTCCCACTCTTCTTCTCTCCTCCAAATCAGGGACTTTCTCATCCCCATATCCATGACTCGCTCTTCCACGAGTGGGATAACTGGTCCTGCTATCTCAGTCCATCCTAGGATGGCTCAGCTCCTGCTCCTTCCTCCGCCCATATACGGAGAGAACCCACTAAGGTTAACTCCAAGGGCTACACCGAAGCCACTCCCCCACATCCTCATGATTGGCACCTTGTCAACCGTAAACCCAGGCGTGGTGTCCCCGTCACTTTTCCCTGCCGCTCGGTGGACCCCAATAGGGCTGCCATCTCCACTGGCGCCTGTAAATAGGTTAGCCCATACCACGTGCCATCGGTGCATGTCTGTCCTCTTCCACACACAACCGATGATCGTTGTGACAAATCAGGATAGATGGCAGCCCATCTTGATCCCTTCACCCACTGTGGGTCGCCTCAGAACCAAACTCACCACACGCGGTCTGCCAACCGCCTGTACACCATGTAATGAACTCGCCGCTCGGGGCAACCCAGGGGGTGGACCCAGGCAAGCACACGACCTTCAAATCAATCAAAGGTCACGAAAACCCCTGCAAATACATGTCGAAGGCCATAAGGCCCACCAAACCAACAGGGCAGGCATTCCAAGTGCCCAGTCTCATGCAGCATCGAGGGATGGGTCTAGTGCCATCCCAAACACTCTGATAGATCGTAAACACACGTGCAGGATCAGGCGCCCCACCAATAGAAGGGAGGACACACTGAAGGTCCAAGTTGGCAGCCGAATACCGCCCACCGTTTGGCTCTGAAAGAAGTTCCCTATGAGCACGATTCTTTCGACTCTATCTACGCTATACGTGCAAGATCCTCCTCGTGGCAGGTCTCGAGGCAGGTCACGCATGAAGATGATTGGTCAGCCAGCCCCTCAATCGAGGAAGCCTAGGCTGCCAAAGACGATTGCACGGCTGCCCCTCTCAAAAACCAACCCACTCCCTCAACACAAGCAAGCGAAGCGAGTGCAGACCGCCTCACGGGGAGAACATGCAGAACCCTCGACCACTGAAGGTCTGCTAAAGGAAAACCAATTATACCTGCTACAAGACGTGGGAGAGTTCAAGATGGATGATGTCGTTGAATGTCACGTCGTCGAGGTACGAGAGGACGAGTTCAGCCCACCTGATTCGCAAAACCCGGGTGGACTATAGCAAGTTAAAGAGATATGGCCACAAGGTCGTCACACACCCATCCAAGTTGAGCAATGGCCCCAAGGGCTCCAAACAGCACTCTCGACAAAGTCTCGTCCTCCAGGCCTCCCGGGCCCCGTACTCACACAAGCTGCGAGGCAATCTCAGATCCAGATAGGACAGGCACAGTGACTTCTGACTGGTATCCCAAACCGAGGCACTAAGAGACCCAGGATCGCCCCCCAACCTTAGCCGTCTAGTCCCGGCGAATAGGTCAAAATAATGGTGGTAAGCCACGAAGAAGGGGAATAAGAAAATCCACCTAAAAGCATCGAAAGTATCCTAAGAGATATCCTTGACATGATCAAAAGACTAGAGGATACACGTACCGCGGTGCCTCCCCACCATGAAGTGAATTCTCCCTGCGAGCTCAAATATGATGAAAGAGAGAGGTCACAACCACCTCTCATGGGCTAGGCATCAACACAATGTGGCCAGAATATATCCTTCCAAAATCAGCATAACGCAGGCTCCCAAGCCGCATCAATAACCATCACCCAAGAAGTTGTTCAAAGATGATCAACAAGGTCATCCAAGGCCTCCAGGTGTCAAAAACACCCGAGAGCCCCCAATAGAAGCCTTACCAGCCTTCAATTGACTAGGTCCCCTTCCCCACCAAATACTAGAAAGGGAAATTGGCAGTCTTCTACAAAACGGGATCACCACAACAACACAAAGCCCATTTCATGTCTGCATGCCAAGAATCAGCCGCAGACACCAGACTACTCTTACGACAGTTCGTCAAAACACTCGAGGGACCTGCATTCAAATGGTATGCACGGCTACCACCAAATTCAGTCCACTCTTGAGAGGAGATGGAACAACTCTTCTACAAATGCTTCTTTGAAGCTGAGTTGGAAGTTCAAACTATAGAACTCCTCACCATGATGCAAGAGCCAGATGAGTCGGTGGGAAAATATATCCAGAGATGGCGTGACCTCGCCATGTGCTTGAGCAACCCCATGAGAGAAACAGAGGCAGTGCAAACATGTGTAAGGAACATGAAGCGAGAAATTCTAACCCCACCACCTTCTCTGACATGATCAACAAAGCTGCTAAGATCGAAAGTTTATTAAAGCAACATGGAGAAGACCGAGCCCAAAGCTTGGGCACCAGCTAAACTCACAACGTCGGGGGTAACAAGCTGAATCCCCGCACCAACCAACCAAAGAATGTAATCGGTGCAGCCGTCACAACCGTGCCTCTCGACGCCAAACCTGCAACTAATGCTACCCCTCTACCAACCCTAGACATGTCACGAGGGTTACTGAGTAAAGCCCCAACGGACTCACAACAGCAAGCCCCTCAGAAACAAAATTATAATAACGTGTCGTCGCCTCAAAAGTATCACCAAACCGAGGAGTTCTTGTGCAGACTAAATCGGAAGACAGCTTCAATAAGGAGTGGATTCTGACCCTCCCAAAAATTCTTCTCGAACAAGAGATGTTGGTACTCCCCATTGTCAAGAAGCCAGAACAAGTCGAACTCGTTGATAACCCCAAGTACTGTGCTTACCATTGGATGTGGGGCACCCAGTCCAAGATTGCATCCAGTTGAAAGAGCACATCGAGGCCCTGATCTAAAATAGACAGATCGACCTAGAAAGCCTCAATAAAGCTTTCGAGGCCCCATAAGCCTCGCACATGGTCACGATCTAGGAGAAGTCAACTAGCGACTCTCCTGCAGCTAAACTGCCTCCAGAGCGGTTTTCTACCATATTCGACATGATGGTCAAGCACGAGATGATAATTCCTTATGCTCCTAAAAAACAAGGAACAAACATGAAAAAAGGTCAAAACCCCTGGTGTAAATACCACTAACAATTGCAGAGCATTCCGCTCCATCTTGAAAAACTACATCCAAATTGGTCAGATAGTCCTAATGGATGAACAACCATCACCACAACAAGAAAACCAGGAAGGGCAGAATTCCTCACAGCAAAAGTCCCACCCAACTCAATCTCCACTCTCTACGAGCAGAAAGGTCTGAGGACCTAGGCCCAATCGGTCCCAAAGGAAAGACCTTAAAATCGCCTTTTCAAAAAAAAATAAAAGAAAAAGAAAAATCATCATCACCATCAAACAAAACAACCCTTCATTCATTATAGCCTAGAGATTACAAAAGGATCCGAGCAAACGCTCAAAAGGCCTGTAGAAGAAGAGAGGACCAGAAGAATAAGAAGCGGAAAAGCAAGGAAAGGCCCACGCTTTCAAAAACGTTAATAGATTCCTTGATCATCGCTTTTAGCTCCTCTGCATGCCGAAACATGACTAGCTTCTCTTCCCAAAAGTGAGAGATCTCGTGGGCAATCAAATTGGCCAAGTTGGCAATTGCCACGGAATCAGAATCCGGCTGCTCGAGCTCGCACAACCACTGATATAACGCCTTCTAAGTGGAGTCTCGATGAGAGCTTAATGAGGCCACCTGAGCTTGCAATTCCTCCATCTCGGCCTTCACGATCTCGAGCTCCCCAGAAAGGCTAGCAACCTCCTCCGATAAGGAGTCTCGTTCCAAAACAAGCCAAGCTCGCTCTTGTGTGCACGGCCGCACAAGGCCTTGCTGGTCAACCAAATCCTTCTCCAAGATATCCAAGCACCTCTCGAAAGACGCTTGCGCTGCATCTTCACATGAAAGGGCTTCAGTTCCTCAGTCATTGAGGTCTTGCAGCAGCCCATCAAGGCGGTCAAAGATTTCTCCGTCAGGCCACACACCCCTCAAGCTGGCTACATAAGCCCTGAAACCTCCATCCTTTCCCCAAGGTCCGATAGAGAACACCCATTTAACCCCTGAAGACCTGAACACAACATCGTCCTCACTATGAATGCTTTGGAGCCTGAAGACGGTTGCGGAGCAACATAAAAGCCAATCACATCAAGAGGAGGCACATCAAGCACAAGGTCCCTAAAGGCAAGGGGTGTCATAGCCTTCGAAACAGTGTGAAGCCCAAGAGGATTACTTCCCAGAGGCCCTTCTGGGGCAGGTGAGTCCAAGGACTGCGCTGCCGACAAACTGAAAGGACGAGCCCTCAAGGTGCCCGCTTCTTCCTGTGTAGCTTCTGGAGCATGCATAACGGACACTGCAAGGTGTGTAGGAGATGTAACATGGCTGCTAGTGGCAAGAATCACACTGACCTCAACGCTTTGCGTGGGGTTTCTTGAGCCACACCCTGAGCCAAGTGGGGACGCGCTTTACCACCCAGCCAACTATCAGCCGGTCCCAGTATTGTTGCAGGAGTTGAAGGCGATGTAGTAGGAGAAGAGTCTGAAGCCCTACAAGCTCCTGAACGAGCCCGCCTCGCATGGGATGGCACTAAAGACACTATTGCTGAAGACAAGTCCTCCTTATTCAAACGGCTCCCTCGCTCTCGAGAAGAGGGGACAAGTGAAGACTCTCCCCCTCTTTTTCTCTTTCTCTCCCTCTCTCCCTATCTTTCCTCTCCTTGGGAAGAGCACTCTTGGGCTTAATGAAAGAAGGCGCCCTCGGAGCACGAATAGCCCATCCGGATGAGCCAGAATAGGATTCACCCTCAATCCAAGCAGGCGGAGCCAGGGAAAGCCTTTCTTCGAGGGAGGGGTCCACACCCCTTTCGGTCCGACCAAAAATTGTCTCTCAGTTATCAAAGAAAGACTGTGTTCTTCTCTTTAACTAGAGTCACTTCATCCGTCCTCATTCCCGCTTAATGAGCGAGGCCTGGCCAGTTCTTGCCAGTTGGCAAGATAATGATCCAAGCCGAAAATAATGGAGAAAGGAGGAGGGACAAAGCGCCTTCCGGCCCTGCCATCGCGTCTGGAGCCATTGACGACTTGCCATGGGTGAGCCGCTCCCCAATACTAAGCATTGCAGAAATTCTGCCACTGCAGGTAACTAGCAGTCACGTGACCCAAATGGCCATAATGGGGAACCACAAACCTGCCCTGCCCAGGGAGAAGAAGACAAGTCTCCCAAGTCATCTGCATGTCGAGGTCAGTCCAGACACCAAGGGCCTCATGATCGTGCATCACCCCCTTCTTCTCATATTTCTTTGAGAAAGACATGGCGGCACAACAGCCTTGATCCAAACCATGTTGGTGCGCAAAATGGTGAGGGAAGTAACCCTCCAACTTCTTGCACCCCAATCCCCTGAATGGAAGGATGCAACCCCGGACGCTCATAAGGTACATGGCCTCCCTTGTATCTGTAACTGCCTTATTGAGCACAAGGCCAAAGGCGTCAATAAAAATATTGTCGGACGGACTGCCAACAAGGAAAGGAATCTCGCAAGCAAAGAAGGATGTATCAGTCAAGAGCTCACGAACTGCATCTGGCTCCCTAACCACAGCCTTCATCTTAGCAATCTTTAGCATATGCGGGCATGTCGTCATTGCAAGGTTCCCATTGAGCTTATACGCCTCGAAAAATATGCAGAAAGCCACCCGAAGACATAATGCACTGGGAAGCTCGTGGTAGATCGTCCCGGGAAGCCCTCACCTAGGAAGACCTCATTGCTATTGTCCTTCGAAGGAACTTTTCCATGGGCCCATGGAAGATGCTACACAAGATCGACTAGACCAACGCAAAGCCAGTGCCTTGGGCTATCATGCAGGCCGCATAAAGCAACCAGGACGAATGACATAACCCTTTACCCCCAGAAGAGCAAACTTACACAGGAAGAGGGCCAAGTAAGCAGCTAGGTACACTCGATCTCTGACATTTCGCTGTGAAGGGGCAATCACCTTCTTCAAAGCCTTGATTGCCACCGCTCGCTGAGACTCGTCTGCCCATGAGACGCTCAAACCTACATCTTCACCTTATTACCTTGAAAGTAATCTTGCCATGCTTCAAAATGTACCCCACCAGTTTTGGGCTGCGACAGCTCATTGAGACTCGAAGGAGCCCGCTTACCCTTAATGGGTTTGCCCCAAAGATGGCCCCGTTGCTAGGGACAAACTCCTCATACTCCTCCCCCAACAAGGGAAGGCCACCTACAAAATACAAATCAAGAAGGGTGATTCCCACCTCACCCTCCTGCAAAAGCCAATTGTTGGTACGGTAACACCATGTCTCCAGAAGAGCGCATGTTGCCCACTGAAGACCGGGCTTCGCCAGCATCCTCTTCCCCAATGTTTGCATACTCTCATCGAAAGGAGAATGCATGTGCAGAGCATGATAAAGAGTTGTGTCATCTCTGTCGATGAGGGGTTCCCCGTCGGCATCACCGTACAGGCAGAGCTCCGCGCCTTCTCCTGCAAAGGTGATACGAGAGGGCCATGAGATATCTTGGGTAGGCTCAAGCTCTCCCAGAGAAGCTGCCCTAGCCAGAGATACCCCTATGTAGAGGTCCGACCCTAACTCGCCGACGCGAGGGAGCTGGTTCACATGAAGGACTTGCACTACAAAAAAAAAAAAAAAGAAAGGGATAAGGGATAAGACAACCATGCCTGCCAAACTAAGACCGATAAAGTGAGGACAAACAAAAAGTTAAGAAGAAAGACCCAGAAAGTTGTGCCCATATAAAGAAAAGAAAAGCCCTACCAAGAGGAGGGGCTGAACTCGTACCAGCCATTATCGCCGAGAACCTGCAGTGCCAAAGATGTCCTCTCAGAAAAGATGGCGAAGAAAGGAAGGCATGCAAACAAAGGACAAAACAATATGAGAGGCAAGGATGCAAGAAAAATGCCAGAAGGAAGGGAAAATGGGATCTAATCTTCCTGAGTCGACAGTAAAAAAGCTCTAATGAAAGACCGAGGAATGTCCCTCATCAGCCCTCTTATAATCACGAATGGGAAGAAGAATCGCCCAAAAGCTGGCTGCAGGACACGTGTCCCAATCACGAAAGAACACAAAGTGGCACGCAAGGTGAAATGTCCCACGCAAATAGGGCCCACGAAACGTCACACGTGTGAAACGTCGCATGGCTCAAGAGTACGGCAGTACTAAAATGCATGCGTAGTGAAAGTGCCGCACGAATGAGGAAGATCGTGCTCATCCCAAGGAGAGCAACCATGCAGCAATTAAAAGCGTGGTGCTAACCAAAGCTCGCTGCTAACCCAAATCACGATTATCCCTCGGCATGACACCCCGAAAGGATGGCATACCCATACTGAGTCAACCGCCAGTCTAGGTACGCAACACTCTCTCTCTACTCTTTAATAAATTCTGCACTACCTTGGGAACACATCGCTTATCCCAGCACACACTCACACACCCACAAGTGAGGGAACATCGTTCTTTATGCTGCTCACACACTCAAGAAGCAGGCATCTGAGCCACACAAGGCAGATCATGCCTTTAAAAGAAAAAAAAAAAAAATTGTTTCCTGACAGAGCCCCATGTCATCACTCATGGACAAAGACCAAGATCCAAGAAAGGAGAAAAAAAAAAAACAGGGGGAAGAAGTCGATAGAGAAGGAATAAAGAGAAAATACGCTGAAGCCGAAGAGAAAGATGATTTATTCATAGATAAAGGGAAGTACAAATCTCTGTTACAACGAAACCATCTTTGAAATGGCCCTTTATTAAAAAAAAAAACTGCTTCTACATGACAACTGTGAAAGCTGCTTCGATTTCCTCAAGGCACAAGGGATCGGTCATTCTTTTCGAAAAGGAATCGAACACCAAAAATCAAGGACATCACCCCACAAGGGCATGATCCTTCACTCTAAAGACAACTTGGAATACCTAGCTAGAAGGACCTCCCTTGTGCGAGTTATGAAGCTGCACCTTTCTAAGCTGGCAGGCATCTCTAGGGAGCAACCTCGTTTTCTCTAAGCAAGGCCTTAGAAAAACCAAAGTAAACTCCTTGTTCCTTCTCGCGACAAAGTGAACGTGAAAAAGGGGCGCCATCCAAAGAAACCAGAACAGGACACCCCTCTCGTTATAACAGGTGACTTATCCAAGCATGAAACAATACACACAACCAAATACTTCATTTGGTCGATCTTCGCCACCAAAGGGACGGCCAGATCAAAACCTTCACAACCCATCCCAGGATGAACATGACTGGATCTAAGTTTGACGACACCTAACATCGGGTACACAGTCATAAGCATCCCTCTCCAACTCCCAAGAGCTCGAAAACAACTAGAGGGCTCAAGCCCACCATCGAAGGTTGGATCACCCATCGGGGCTCTTAAAGCAAGCTCAACTCCAAACAAGAAAAGGGAAACTCCATGTGTTGTCTTTCAGCCAGAACACCCCCTTTTATAGAGGAACTCTGGGCACGCCATTAAAAGCATGCCATTTTCGAGGAAATGCCTCGTGCAGCTATACTGACACATGTCATCAAACGACACTTCGATCCCTCAACGGTCAGCATCTTCGCCGCCATGCCTTCCAGTCGCCATTATCATCAGATCATGAGGCGGATCTCACGCCGCTTCACCTCTCAAAAAAAACTTCACCTCATCAATGAAAGGCCTGTTGTGCCTTTCCATATCCCATCATCTCTTTTGACCACGTGTCGCCCTCAAGCAGTATGCCCACTGAAGCAAGCAACCAAACCAGGACCTTTTGGCCTCGCTCTCTTTCCAAGATATCTACTACCGTGGTGAGTGCCAAAAAAAAAAAACAACAGACATGCACTGCCCCGAAACCATGAGCAAGAGTGATTCTGTAAGCAAAGCAACACAGAGCATGGCGAAAACCCGAAAGGGTGGCATGAGTGGAAAGATATCAAAGGTGGACGTGACCCTGAAGTCACAGGTAAAAGCGCCTCAACAAAAAGAAGTTGGTGAAAACCACCATCGTGGCACCACTTCTACTCCAAGTGAAAACCCGAGAAGGGCAATTGGAGTAAACAAGGAAGTCAAAAGCAGTATGGCTATTCACCTGCCTGCTCTAAAAACCTCAGGCCTTAGCGTCACACCTCAAAATATCCAGCCCAGCGCTACTCCAAAAATTTCTGACCTTAGCGCCACTCCTCCAAAAATTTCCAGCCCAGCACCAGTCCAAAAATTTTCGGCCTCAACGCCACTTCTCCAAAAATCTCCTGCCCTAGTGCCAAAAATCCAAAAAATGCTCCCAATCTTCCTTTCAACCAAAAATCTCTGGCCTTAGCGCCACACCAAAAAATCTTTGGCCTTAGCGCCACTCCTCAAAATCTCCGGCCCAGCGCCACTCAAAAATATTTCTGGCCTCAGCGCCACTCCTCCAAAAATCTCCAGCCTTAGCGCCACTCCTCAAAAATTTTCGGCCTCAACGCCACTCCTCCAAAAATTTCCAACCCCAGCGCCACTCCAAAAATTTCTGGCCTCAGTGCCACTCCTCAAAAAATTTCGGCCTCAGCGCCACTCCCCCAAAAATTTTCGGCCTCAGTGCCACTCCTCAAAGCCTTCGGCCTAGCACCACCAAAAGAAAACTCTCAGAGCACAAGAATGCGTTCTCTGACCAAAGCAACAACAAACCCCCTGAATGTTGAAGGTCACTCCTCTTAGATCTTCAGCTCCCAACATCCAGAGTGTGATCAACACGTGCCAAGGGCACTCACAAGATAATCCCAGAGCCACCAAGCTATGCCTTTCTCGTTACCACACAGGTGACATCATTTGTGTTCTTTTCCCCCTCAACATCATCATGCGGCACCACCCCATCATCACCATGAAGCCGTTAAAAAAAAGAAGAAGGAAGAAGTAGAAAGGAAATTCGTGCCGATAGGTCAAAGATGCCCCCGAAGGACACGTGATTGCCAAGCCGGAGCAACACCTCCCGTCAACACTCAAGGTGAAGTCTCACCAAAGAGACCGCATCAGAAACCCTCCATATCAACTGTACTAGAATTTTCGGAAAATGCCACACAAAAGCCCCCGACTGGACCTTATAGGATAAGAACCGAAGAGGTACCCTGCCCCTCCAAACAACCCCGAGCTCTGGTGAGGTGACTCATGAGCCTGCCAAGGGCTCCTTGACTATCTATCCAAGACACAAGCCCCCTTGACAAGACGAGACCTAAAAGCCTCCAAAACATCTTAGTAAGGATTCCAACAATGAACTTCAATGTCAAAAATCACTTCTTTTTCCGCATGTTGCACTTCTGGCTCCTCTCGAGGCGCAGCATTCATCGGGACAAGTTGTTATACAGCATTTTTGACGTACCTTAGTCCCTCAAGAAAATAAAAGAGAGAGCCAGCTACAACCTAGCCACAACGGCATGCAAGACACAGTTGTGCAGGAACAATAGCAGAGAATAAGCCTCGAATAAGGACGACCAACGGAAAAATGCCTACATTCCAAGAGACAAGTCTTATGCTGCCACCTTGTACATAAGAGCTGGATAGATACGCCAAACAGCCACTATCGTTGTCTTCCAAAAAAAGTGGGCCCGGGCTCAATTGGGTCAACCCAGCAATGCTAAGCCCGACCCATCACGAAATAGGGCAAAGGCACGCTTTCGCCGTAGGGCTTCACCAAACCAGTCAATGGCCATGGAGATTTCTGGTCAGTCCTTGACAAGCTCGCGACTCCTCTCCTGCAGCAGAAGAGTGGCTGAAGCCTCAGACGCCGACGAAGCCTCAACGACACCATTCTCCTAATGGCCGAAGAATATCATAGAACAAAGACCAAAAAGCAAACTAAAACCTATTGCAAAACACTGAAAAGACCTCCCTTAAGCTCACAATCAGCACATAAACACTGCAGATCAGGAAAGAAACCATCGAAGAGTTCATAAAACTAACCGGACTCCTTCCCTCACAAAAAAGATTGTTGCAGCATGATCAAAAGATATCAAAACGATCGCAAGAAAACGAATGTCAAGAATATAGCAATACATCGACCAAACTCACACTGCAAGTACACGGAAAGAGCTCTCGAAGTCTGACAATGGCAACGGCATCCTCACGAAAGGACAAGCATGTCATTTTCACAAAAGAGTTTAGAGGCATTTTGGTCATTGTACCCAATTTCAAGACTTTATTTTAATTACTTTTAATTATATTTAGGCTTAGTTTTTGAGTTTCCACCGGTGTTTGGTGAAAACTCTATATAAATAAGCTAAAGTCAATTGTAAAAAGGGGATTACAAGCATTACGCTTGCTTTTGCTTGTCTTTTCTCTTAACCTTAGCATCCTGGAGAGAGGAGAGAGAAAAAATTCGTAAGAGAGAGAAATACCCCTGACCGTGCGGTTACACATCTCCCTTATCTTGAAGATATCTAACGTCCTAAGGACTTTCTCTCTTCTCCCTAGACACGTAATCCCACCCCTGCGAAAAATCATGGGGGCGTGAGCGATCCAAAGGATTTCAGTCCCCCTTCTCTGAATAGTCCAAGTGAGCCAATGAAATCCCCCACTCTACCGTTCGACCATCCGAAGGAACATTGGTAAGAGAAAGTCAACCCAGGAGAGAAGAATTGAGACACTCATTGAAATTTAAACTTGAGAGTGGAGAAAAGAGTCGATAACATCTGAAGAGAGTCCCTGACCAAACTGCGCTGGTGAACAGCCGGAGGGCTTTCATAACTGATCTAAGAAGGCGAACTGCCCGGACGTGTTCCATGAACCCACAACAACGAGGTGAGTAGATTGACCTTCTCTCATCGTAAAATCCCTCTCTTTGTTGGTAGCCTATCCACGCTTGAGAAGGCACGCATGCTCGCGTCACCGAACGCGTCATGTGTGTGAGCCTTCTACAGTTGTTTGAGAGAGGATTTCTTCCTCGCGCACCGTGCGAGGGACCAAGAGAAAATCAGGCCCCGACCAATGAGGAGAGAAAAAACTTTGGTAGCGAGAAACTACCCCTAGACCATACACCCTAGCCTACACCATAGTCTGCACTCCCTAGCCTACACCTTAGCCTACAACCAAGCCTACACCATGGTCCATACATTCTAATCTTGACCTTTCTCCCTCTCATGTATAAGCAAAGGGGCTAAGGTGGTGCACCTAAGCTAGTTCACACCCCAAGCTCACTCTCTCTCCTCTTTCCCCTTTCTTTCCTTCTTCTTTCTCTCTCTACCATGTCTTCCCTGCACAGTAACTCGGAGCCGCAGCAAACTTGCTACCATGTCTCTCTCCTATCTCTCTTCTCGCTGTTGTACATGAACCCCAGAGTTGCAGCTACCTGCGGCCCCATCTTTCCTCCCTCTCTCTCTTCTCTCCTCCACTGCGCATGGAACCGAAACAAACATGTGGCTCTGTCTTTCCTCTCTCTCTCTCTCTCTTATCTCCTTCGTTGTGCACGGAATAGCAACAAACCTATGGCCCCATCTCTCCCCTATCTCTCTTCTCTCTGTTGTGCTCGAATCCCGGAGCCGCAGCCACCTGCAACCCCATCTTTCGTCCCTCTCTATCTTCTCTCCTTCCTTATGCACAAAACCATAGCTAACTTGCGGCCCCGTCTTTCCTCCCTCTTTCTCTTCACTCCTTTGATGTGCACAGAACCGTAGCAAATCTGCTGCCCCTTCTCTCTCTGCACATCTCTTTTGCCCCGCCACACACGGAGCCGCCATAACATGTGCCTCCCATCTCTTCTCCTTTGCTTTATGTCGTACTACGCATGGAGCCACAACTCTCTACGACCCTGACATCTTGTGGCCCCATCCTTTCGTAGCTCCATTCTGGTCCCTCTCTCTAGTCTTCCCTAATAATGCACAGAGCTGCATCCTAAAGTGAGCATCCATCTTCCTGGCCTCATACTTCCACCGTTTTTGTGCTCACACTCATGTCCACCCCTTCATGTGGACACGATATTCCCCTACATTTTTCCTCATTCCCTCTTGTGTACTAACAACATCTTTTATCCAACATGCATATGACTTGATACTTCTTAGAGCCGTTTTAAGAGTCTTGACACTCAAATAGCCACTCTAACTTCCACTTCGTACAGTCGAGTTGAGTTGAGAGAGATATAGATGCTTCGTCGTCACTCACTCGGGTGGAGTCATCTTGAGTTTGCGTTCGAGAGAGTTTTGACTCTTTAGCTACTCTAACTATTGAGTTTTGTAGCACTCAAGAGGATAAAAGAACTTCGGTCATCCTTTCTTCTTCTTTATTTGCCAACAAATCCCCACTTGAGCGAACCATCATAGAGGAGTGCCATTTGAATTCACATTGCAAGTTTGGAGATAAAAGAACGAGATGATGTGTTGAAGTTTGAGGAGAGTTCTTGTCCAAATCACGTTGGCAGACAGAAAGAGGGCAACGTAATTGTTCTAAGAGGGCGACTGCCCGAGCATATCCCCGAACCCCAAACGACGAGGTAGGCGCCTAAGTGCATCCTTGTCGATAAAATATCTCTCGTTGTTGGTTCCTATCTGCATTAAGAAGAACACGCGCACGCATAAACGCTAAAGCATGTGGGCCTTTCGCAATTGTTTGAGAGACGGTTTTCTCCCTGCCGACACCGTCGTCGCACGTGAAGAGGGAAAATCAAGCCCACGACCAGGTAGTTTTAGAATTGCTCATGCAGTTGACACCAATGGACTTTCCATTGATGCTGGTAGAGAGGGAGCAAGGGGTTTGAGGAATCTGAAAGACCACTCAAGAGATAAATGGGAGTAGTGGGTTGAGGAATCATACTTCTCATGAGTAAGTTCACGAATATGGGGATGATGAAATCTCCAATTTGGATGAGAGAGGAGTACTTGGACTCCATAGTAGTTGTTAAGTGACAGTGAGGTGGAATATTGGTTTTAGAGCGGATCGAACGAACGATAGGGTGGCGGATCTCCAGTGGAGTCGCCAGTTGGACGGGACTAGATTTACCTTGCTCGGGCTTAGTTAGGTACCTCAATCTGGCGTTACGGATCTGGATGATCGGGCAGCACGTGTCTCGGGTTTCAGGGGAGACCAGGGACGTTTTGAGATCGCTCTCTCAGAAACCTCATTCGAGAACGAGGGCAGATATTACCAACAAGTGAGAGAGGAATTTAAGGTCATGAGGCAGGATTTACCTCAGGTGGGTCTACGACACGCTCGAGCTGGCTCGCGTGGGCACCCTCTTAGATCACGTTGGAAAGGCCCCCTGACCTATAGCCGGTTTGGAATCACCTCCCTCAACTTGTTTTTTCTTTCCTGCAAACACACACACACACACATTAGAAGTAGCTACAAGTGGGGCAAGGTCCCCACCTTGTTACAGGATGAAATGAAAATGAGAGAGATGAATTAAAATAAAATAAAGAAGATAAAGATAAATTAAAATAAAATTAGTGGAGTAAATAAAATAAGGTAAATGAATATAAGATAAAAGAGGTAAATGAAATGAAATTAAGTAAAATAAAATAAATGAGTAAATAAAATAAAGAAAATAAAGAAAATAAAGATAAATCAAAATAAATAACTAAATAATGAAATGAATGAAGTAAATAAAGTAAGATAAGGGCATGAAGTAAATTAAAGCAAAAATAAAATAAAATAAGTGAAATTAGGTAAAATAAAAATAATAATGAAAATAATGGAAAGTTGAAAAGAGAGGAAAAACTTTTTGTTGTACTTTATGAGAGAAGGAAAGTATTAAAATAATATATATAAAAAAAATGGTACTTTGGTTAAGAGAGAGAAAATGTTTCATTGGATTTCTTTACTGTGAGAGGGGGAAAGAGAGTTGGACGTATGGATAGAGGTGAAGGGAAATAAAAAGGGGATGCTTGACATATGGAGGGAAGCAATAAAAATAAATAGTATTAAAAAAAAAAGCTCGACGTAAGGGAGTGAGAGAGAATGTTTGTTTGTTTGAGTTGAGAGGAGTGAAAAAAAAAGAAGGCAACGCTTTCAACTAGTAGAGAGGAAAGGGTTGAGTATTGGTTTTGGAGAGGGAAAAAGACATGCAAGTTTCGGTATTGGGTTTGAAGAAAGAAAGAGGCATGAAAGGTTCGGTGTTAACGAAACGAAAAGGACGAAAAGATAAAAAAAGGAAACAGAGTTTGCTTGTGGCTTTTTTAGAGAGAGAGAAAGAGAGCGAGAGGTTGCAGCAAAAAGCTCGCGAATGGATTAGAAGGGCTCGCGATTTGGTCGGAAATGGCGGACATATCTGTTTGGCTGCTGCCTGGAACAGCAGGCTGAGATGAAGGAGGTGGAGAAAGGTGACGGAGATGGAGGGGTGAACGATGGCAGCCACCAGTTGCATGGGATAGAGAGAGAGATATCAGTGGGACAGCTGAGATGGGACTGGGCTGCTGCGCGTGGTGGAGGAGAAGATGGCGCGCGTGGCAAAGGGGTGATGAACGGTGCTGATGATGCACAACAGGGGGTGGAGAGTGGATCATGAGAGAGTAGAGGGCAGCGAGTGGAGATGATGGCGAGGAAAAAAGGCTGAGAGGAGGGAGGGGGATGTGGTTGGTTACAGTTGATTGCTGCTTGGAAGAAAGGGATGAGTGGAGAAGTTGTGAGGTGAGTCAGCTGTGGAAGAGAAGGTAAGAGAAGAGAGAAAGACGGAAGGTGGCTGGTTTCTGGTCGGAGGTGGAACAGTGGCAAGAGTGCGAAGCTTGCGGGCAGCAGAGGATGAAAGGAGCAAGTGATGGCTGTGGCTGCTGGTTGCAGCTGTTGAGGAGAGGCGGAGCTGGTTTGCAGGTGATGGTAGTCGAGGCTGAGGTGAAAAAGGTGAGAGCACTGAGGTGGAGAAGAAGGAGTACATGGAAGAGGAGGCAGCAACCTTCTGATTACAGGTGGGTGAATTGAAACATAGGGAAATTGGTTAAAGATGGGGTGTTATGGGAAACGCAGCTGACTGTTTTTAGAGAGAGAAGAAGGTGGTATCAGAGAGGCTGAGAGGTGTGAGAACAGGGGCATGCCTAGAGTGAGAAAGAGAGAGATGGCGTGGAAGAAAGAGAAGGGAGGAGGACATTAGATCATACAGGGGAAGGTGGAAGGGGAGCGCACAGCCGGCGCTAGGAAGAGGGAAGGGGAGTTGCTAGTGGTGGAGCGGCTGTTTGGTTGTTGACTGTGGTGTGGGAGCAATGAAGTTAGCAAAGGTCAGGTGCAGCAGTCAGCCGGCGCTAGGAATGGATGAGTGCTCAGCCAGTGCTACGTGGAAAGTTGCCCAACGGGCGTGAAAATTGCCCAACTGGCGTTACGTGAAAATTGCCCAACTGGCGCTAAGGTTATGAAGATTTTAAGGATGGTGGTCGCGCGGGACCACGAAACGTGAGAGAGAAAAAAAGAGATTCAAGGGTACACCAAAAGAGGTATAGTGAAGAATCACTTAAGATAATGGGAGGTAGACATGAGGGACCACCAGAAAATGATAGAGGAGGTAGACTTGATGTGCAAAGAAAGTAGGTAAACATGCAGAAGATAAAAAAGCATGAGAAAAGAGGAGAATTGTGGTATTGCTAGACCACAAGGTAGGAGAGGAAAAAGTTGTGGTTATGAGAGACTACAGGAAGAGGTAAGAGAAAGGTTGTGGTGATGCGAGCCCATAAAGTCAGAAAAAAGGGAGAAGATGGGAAAAATAGGTGAAAACCCAATTGGCGCTCCGAATGAGAGGAGAGGAGAGAGAAAAGCATACGAGAGAGAAAAGAAGAGAGAGAGAAGAAGAGGAAGAAAGAGAAGAGAGAGATCGGGATGAGAGAAAAGAAGAGAGAAAAAGAGATAAAGATGAGAGAGAAAAGAAGAGAGAGAAAGAGAGAACGAGATAGAGATGAGAGAGGAAGAGAGAATGAGATAGAGATGAGAGAGAAAAGAGGAGGAGAGAGAAATTCCCGTATTGAAGGGTACTGGCTCTTTTCTTCTTTCTCCTCTCTCTCTCCAAGACACACGCATGAGCTTAAGCAAATATCAGAATTTTTATTCAATGAACGTCCCCCCCTTAACAAAGGTTCTTTACAATGTTTATATAGAATTAGGCTAAAACATGGGTAGATGCCCAAAAACTAACTAAATTGAAGATAATTACAATTTAATTGAATTAAAGAAAATTAAAAAAATAGGGTACAAAATAATTGTTTTTCCCATGCCTAACAATGTGGGAAATTTCATAATAGTCTTTGTTGCTGCTCGAAAACTTGTGTGATCTTCCATGACTGATCCGGGGTTGTTCTGATGCCTGTTTGATCGAAAGATGAATATTTTCTTGTAGGGCTGGGCATGGCAATCGATTTGATACCAATTTCGAGTCATCGATCATGTTTCGAACCACGATCACGAGACTTGAAATTTGCTTGAATCTTGAAAACTTTGAATCGATGGTGCGCTCATTTTGAATTTTGAATCTTGATGCGTGTCGCTACTGAATTTTCTGCAACTTCTTCACATATCGACAACTTCTCTCTAGTTTTTCTCCCTGCTCAGATATCGTCACAAGGCATACCACATATCAAAAAGCTCGTCTTGATGAGACAAACACGCTCACAAAATTTGAGAGAGATCTGACTAGGATTGAGTGAGATATGGGTCCTGAAAGTGGCTACTTGTGGCTGTAAAAACAACCACCTTTAATGGCGTTTTGTGGAGTGAGGCCACACGGGAATAGTGTGCGACCCCTCCTGTTTCAATGTTTTTCTCATATCTTTGTCCTGGAGTGTCCGATTAAGCCGAAACTTGGCCCATAGAGATTTTCGATCGTGTCGGATCCAATGAACGTAGTCCCACAGCAATTTGAGAAACCGAAAATCTAGTTTCAGTTGTAGGGTTTGTCTCAGGGTGCTAGAGGACATTTTTTTCCAAAAACAGTTTCTTTGTGTTCACTACCTTAAACATGTCTGATCGCGATGAGACTTGGCAAGTGGTCTTTTGAAGTACTGAGAAAGATCTTGATCAATTTTGGGGTAATTCTAAGACTGTCGGGAATTTCTACTATTTTGTAGGCTTTATTGACCTGCTTCTTACTTATTCCTAATCAGGGATCAAGGTGCTGAAAAATACGTTCAAACAGCTTGCCTCGCCAATTGTTGTACTTCAAGAGAAGCGAAAAGGACAATCACTTGAAAATTTTCCTTCGGCTTTTACTTTTTTCTTCCTAGTCAAAGGACCACGTGAACACCAAGGAGATTCACGTAATGGTGTAACTAGGACGTAGGGATGCATTGTTCGCGGGTCCGTCCGTGGAGACTTTAGGGGGAGAATAGACTCTTTTTTTTTTGCAGCATTTGTTTGCTGCTACACTAGGTTTGCTTTTGACGATCAGAGTACTACTATGAGTCTCGTCTACAGAGTCCAGTTGGGGGCAGGTTCTATTAGCTGATCCCGAAGGTCTGGTCTTGCTAGCTAGGTGTGCTGAAGTCTTCGGCAGGTTCCGCCCTGGCTTTGTCAGTTTCTACCTTGGAAGAATGAAGATTAGGCTACTTTATCACCTAGCCTCATGGAGAAAGAGATCCATAATAGAAGAAGGAGAGGGCATGCACATTTCATGCATGGGGAGAAGGTCCATAAGAGAAGGAGAAGGCATGCACATTTCATGCATGGGTTCATAAGAGAAGGAAAGGGCTTGCACATTTCATGCATGGGTAGAAGGTCCTTGAAGAAGGGATAATGACTAGGCTATTTTGTCGCCCTTTAAAGAATGAATAATGACTGGGCTACGTTGTCACCCAGCCTTAAAGAAGGGATGGTCCTTGAAGAAGGGATAATGACTGGGCGACGTTGTCACCCAGCCTTGAAGAAGGGATAATGACTAGGCGTTGTCACCCAGCCTCGAAGAAGGGATAATGACTGGGCTACGTTGTCACCCAGCCTTAAAGAAGGATGTTGACTGGGCTACCTATTCACCCAAGACTGAAGAAGGATGTCGACTGGGCTACCTGTTCACCTAGAACTGGAGAAGGATATCGACTAGGCTACCTGTTCACCCAAGACTGGAGAAGGATATCAACTGGGCTTCCTATTCACCCAAGACTGAAGAAGGAAGTCAGCTGGGCTACCTGTTCACCCAGGACTGAAGAAGGATGCCGATTGGGCTACCTGTTCACCCAGGACTGAAGAAGGAAGTCGTCTGAGCTACCTGTTCACCCAAGACTGGAGAAGGATGTCGACTGGGCTACCTGTTCACCCAGGACTGGAGAAGGATATCAACTGAGCTACCTTTTCACTCAGGACTGAAGAAGGAAGTCGACTGGGCTACCTGTTCACCCAGGATTGAAGAAAGAT
>NW_006494931.1:8711830-8722723 GCF_000471905.2 Amborella trichopoda | reverse complement strand
TTCACTCAGGACTGGAGAAGGATGTTGACTGGGCTACCTGTTCACCCAGGACTGGAGAAGGATATCGACTGGGCTACCTGTTCACCCAGAACTGGAGAAGGAAGTCGATTGGGCTACATGTTCACCCAGGACTGGAGAAGGATGTTGACTGGGCTACCTGTTCACTCAGGACTGGAGAAGGAAGTCGACTGGGCTACCTGTTCACCTAAGACTGGAGAAGGTTGTCGACTGAGCTACCTGTTCACCCAGGACTGGAGAAGGATGTCGACTGAGCTACCTATTCACTCGAGACTGAAGAAGGATGTCGACTGGGCTACCTGTTCACCTAGGACTGGGGAAGGATGTCAATTGGGTTACCTGTTCACCCAAGACTGAAGAAGGAAGATGAGAGATGATTATAATGTCTACACCTTGCTGGACGTCTTGATGATGAAGGGAGTGTTGGCGGAAGCCGCCTGAGAAGATGAATGTTGCATCAACCTGATTTTATTGGTCCGCGCACCCTTTGTGAGTTTTCACTTGGACTTGGAAAGTGGTGTCGTAGAGACGGTTTTTCACCAATTTCCTTTTATCTGGGGCTCTCTTACCCATGACCTTTCGGTCATGTCCACCTTTATTTTCTATTTTTACTCACGGTGCCCTTTTGAGTTTTCATCGTGCCTTGGTTTTTTATTTACGGAACTCTCTTACTCATGATTTCGTGACCATGCCTGTCCTTCATTTTTACTCATGTCGTTCCCTTGTTCATGTATACACAATGCCCGTTATTCTTTTCTCTTTTTCTTTTTTTTCATTTTTTGGCGGGGGCTTGTTTAAGGTCATGCCTCCAGGACCTGTGTGGAGCCTTTGAACGTCATGCGACCAAGACGTGCACTATAGTCATGCAGCTTGGACCATGGCTATGCAATTTAAAGTCATGCAGTTAAGACCATGTAGTTTAGGGTTGTGCAACTAGACCTCCACTATAGTTTAAAGTCATATAGTTTGGACCATGCAGTTTAGGGTGTTGCATCTAGACCATTGTGTCATGTAGGTGAAGCTCCATGGGGAATAGGTCTGTGGATGGTCTGTGGATGGAAATATAACTCCTTGGGGATAAAACGATTAAGGCCATACACACGCAGAGGGCTCAGATGGAAATGATGACCCGACAAAGGATGGTAAACAGAAGCGGACTTCATTGGGGATTGGGGCCAAGTGTGACTCCCTGGGGTGAAAGATGAGACTCTATAGAAAATTGGCTTATGACAGATAACCTGACTCCCTGGGGATAAGATAGATTGGTGTGAAACATATCCATTGGGGATTGGAGAGGTAAGAATGACCCTAACTCCATTGGGGATAATGGGTTGCAGTACAGGTGTGACTCTTACTGAAGATGACGGACAGTGGCCTGCTCCTGACTCCATTGGGGATGACAGGACACGGCTTGGGTGTAACTCCACTAGGGATAGTGGGTCATGGCTTGGGTACAACTCCACTAGATATGACAGGTCACGGCCTGGGTGCACCTCCACTAGGGATGACAGGTCACGACTTGGGTGCAACTCCACTAAGGATAGTGGTAGGACGCACACGACGATGACCAGGTTCTAGCACGTGCGGTGCTAGCATGAGGAACGTAACACACACGATGATGGTCTTGAACGGTTGCAGTATTGACACGTGCGGTGCCAACACAGACGGCGGTAACACACACGGCGCTAGCGTATGTAGTGGCAACACATGCAGTGGTGACTTTAAAACACAGCTAGTGCTAGCCTTTGAGAACGCATCTGACACTGGGCCTTTGAGAACGCAGCCCGCACTGGGCGTTAGTGAACACAGCCGACGCTAGACTTTTGAGAACGCAGCCGACGCTAGGCATTGAGAACAGAATCAGCGCTGGGCACCAAACCTAGCCGACGCTCAGCACCGAACACAGCCGGTGCTGGACCTTTGAGAACATAGCCGATGCTAGGCTTTGAGAACAGAACCGGTGCTGAAATGTGTAGAACACCGTCGTCGCTGAGGCACTGAGAACACAACTAGCGCTAGCCTTTAGTGAACACAACCGACACTTGGCCTTTTAGATCACAGCCGACGCTGGTCCTTTGACAACACAGCTGGCGGTGGGCACAGGTTACCCAACAATAATGGCTTGTGTTTGGGCCGTGGGATTTGTGACGCTGATTGGTCCGGCTTCACAGGGAAAGATCGCCGATGGATGCTAGGGCATGCGTGCGAGGGATGCGTGCAAAGGACATGCGGGCGATAGCTCGAGTCACACGTGCAAGGGATGCATAAGAGCAGCGACTTGTGAGGGACCTCATGGAGACATGTAAGCAATTTATAGTCGTAAAAATAGACTATATGTCGCGTAGTTTAACGTCTTGCTACAGGGGCATGAGACATTTTTACTCGTGTTGTCCCATAAGGCAAGGTCAGCACGCCCGTCATTTGAGAGGGAATGCCCCAAAGGGTTTTCACCACATCCCTTTTATTTCGACACTCTTATTCATAGTTCCCTTTGTGGGTTTCACTATGCCTGTCTTTTTCTTTCTCTCTTTTTCCTGACATATTTTGCTCATTGTCGCCTTCGGGATGCACACCATGTCCGTCATTTTTTTCTTTTGACATTTTTACCCATGACGCCCTTGCGGGTTTTTGTCATGTCCATCTTCTTCTTCTTTTTCTTTTTGTGGAAGCATGCTTAAGGTCATGCCACCATGACCATCAATTTGGCATGTTTTAAGGTCATCCGCCCAGAACTGAGACCATGTTTAAGGTCTTGCCTCCGAGACCGTATATTGTCCAGTTTAACGTCATGCAACTAGGACGTGTACTATAGTTTTAGGTCATATAGCTTGGACCATGACTATGTAGTTTAAAGCCATACAACTAGGACCATGCAGTTTGGATCATACAGTTTAGGGTCGTACATCTAGACCATCACTACAGTTTAAGGTCATATAGTGTGAACCATGCAATTTAGGGTCATGCATTTAGACCATCACTATAGTTTAAGGTCATATAGTTTGGACCATGGTTATGCAGTTTAAAGTCATGCAACTAGGACCATGCAGTTTAAGGTCTTGCAACTAGACCTCCGCTACAGTTTAAGGTCATATAGTTTGGACCATGCAGTTTAGCGTCGTGCATCTAGACCATCACTATAGTTTAAGGTCATGGTTTGGACCATGGTTATGCAGTTTAAAGTCATGCAACTAGGATCATGCAGTTTAAGGTCGTGCAACTAGACCTCCGATACAGTTTAAGGTCGTATAGTTTGGACCATGCAGTTTAGGGTCGTGCATCTGGACCATCGCTACAGTTTAAGGTCGTATAGTTTAGACCAAGCAGTTTAAGGTCGTACATCGGGACCATCACTATAGTTTAAGGTCATGTAGTTTGGACCATGCAGTTTAGGGTCGTGCATCTAGACCATCATTATATTTTAAGGTCATATAGTGTGGACGATGTAGTTTAGAGTCATGCATTTAGACCATCACTATAGTTTAAGGTCATATAGTTTGGACCATACAGTTTAGGGTCGTGCATCTAGACCACCACTGTAGTTTTAAGTCATATAGTTTGGACCATGCAGTTTAGGGTCGTGCATTTGGACCATCACTATCGTTTAAGGTCATATAGTTTGGACCATGGTTATGCAGTTTAAAGTCATGCAACTAGGACCATGCAGTTTAAGGTCGTGCAACTAGACCTCTGCTACAGTTTAAGGTCGTATAGTTTGGACAATGCAGTTTAGGGTCGTGTATCTAAACCATCGCTACAGTTTAAGGTCGTATAGTTTGGACCGTGCAGTTTAGGGTCGTGCATCTAGACCATCGCTATAGTTTAAGGCCATATAGTTTAGACCATGCAGTTTATGGTCGTGCATCTAGGCCATTGTGTAGCACTGGATCACATGTGGAATCATTCTACTAATTCAATCTCCCCGTTGTTTATGAGACTCTGGATAATGTCTCCGATGGTAATACACTCTTCAGTCTTGTGACTGAGTAACCTATGATATTGGCAATAATTGGGCTCGTCACCCCTCCCGGCTTCATTCGGTCTTTTTACCTTAGGTAGCTTGATCATCTCTTTAGAGAAGAGAGTTTCAAGCAACTTGGGGATAATGCAATTGTCAAAGGAATAACTCTCATGTTAGCTTCTGCCTGGGAAATGCTTGATTTTGTTCTTAGGGAAATTGAGTCTTTGATTTCCTTGTGGTAATAGATCCTGATCAATATAAGTTGGGGAAGTTTTCTTATAGTGATTCGGCTTTCCTGTTACTGAGGTATCGCATCTTTTTGATGTTTTGCCCACCATGCCTTTTACTAGTCGTCCGTTCCCAATCTGAAGGGACTAGCAGTGAGGGAGGCGAGGGTGGAAGTAGTTCATCGTTTGATGGCCCCATTTTAATGGGCAGGAGCAGTGGTTGGGGGCCAGTAAATAGGGCTTGGTGCCCTGAGGGGGTACACTCAAGCTTATGAGACTTCAGTACCACTTGACGCACGATTTCTATCATTTCATCTTTCAACCTCATCTTAGCCTGTAACCGCCTTATTGTGGTCTTAAGATGCACAATCTCATCTTCATAGGATTTTAGTACTTCCCTGATCACCACGGTTTTGACACTAGTCGTACTTGAGGGCTCCTTACCATTAAGACAGAACCTGAACCTCTCATAGGACGGCAAGCCTCCATCATCATCCTCGAGAGGATACATGAGGGATTCTTGGCAATCGACTTTGCAGGGAGTTGTGGCACTCTCAGGGCATGAAGGAGCCACTTGAACAGAGCTGGCATCAAGGGAAGCGGAGCTCGTTTCATCCAACACTGGGGAGCAACCTTTCTTGGATGAGAGTGACGAGTTTTCATCTATGGTAAGAATGTCAGAGGGGAAGCAAGCAAGGGAAGTAATATCATTAGAACCAACGAGAATAGGTGGTTGTTCATCATGTGTGCAAGATTCAGCGATGAATCCATGGAAAGAAGGAAGGAGAGTGGCCAGTGGCAAGGTCCCCCTCTTATTCTGAAGGTCGATCACGAAAAATGGGTTTCTCAAGCCCTTGTAATGGCTCAACAGTATCAGTTTTCACTTCAGCTTCATCTTGAGGAGCCAGGATGTCAAGGCAAACTTCAAGGGGAAATGATGGATCATTCTCTTGGACTATGGGAAGGGAACCTGTTTCCTCATAGATCAGATTCTCCACCACAAGGTCATGGCCGGTGCCCTTGGTGGTTTTAGCTTCCATTTCACTTGAGAAGCCTGGGCTACCTCGAGGCGGTGCCCTCGGGCTCAACATGGGTTTAGGGGAAATTGATTTAAGATTAGGAGCTATCCTGAGCTCAGTCTGCTCGAAGAAGCCATTGCTCTCGGTGTCCTGACACGAAATTGGTTCGGGTGTCTGATTAGGTGATGACGTCATTGGCTCATAATTGATGGGGTCAGTGGGGTGATACTGGCTTTTAGCCCCGTCAGTAGATTTGTCCTTGCCCCGAATGGGACTTGGACCTTCATAGATAACTGACTTCATCATGCCCCGAGTAACCATTTTAGTGTTCTCCTCATTCGATGCTTTTCCGGTATCATCCGCATCAAGGGGAGTTAGGGGAAGGAAATGCCTCTCGTCTTCGGCAGAGAAGTCTTTCATGACATCATTTTCTTTGCCTTCAGAACTAAGGGAAGTTTTGGACCTGTGTACATTGCTCAGGCGTGGCTTGGGCGGGCAGGGGGATTGACGTGTGTGTGCCCTCTGCAGAAGGACTTTGGGTGACCTGATGGTCAACCCGGGCTCAAGCAGCATGTTCAACCTTAAGAGGCGTAGTGCCATGAGAAAGTGTGTGTGACGAAACGGCTGTGTGACCATCCCTCACAGAGGGAACATGCATGTGCTGGGAAGGGGGACTAGGAGGTTCCCCTTCGTGTGCTCGGGTAGGCGCAACAACAAAGCTGCCCCGAGTAGTGTAGTGCATATGCAAGGGGTGTGCAGGGCCTGGTCTAAGAAGAGCCAAACTCTGACAGTGTTCCGAGGTAGCTTGAGGGTTGCCCCGAGGATGTGCAGGTCCAAGTCTAAGAAGACCCAAACTCAGACAGTATCCTGAGGTAACTTGAGGGTCGCCCCGAGTAGTGCAGTGTTCATGTAAAAGAGGTGTAGGGCCAAGTCCAA
This sequence comes from Amborella trichopoda, assembly GCF_000471905.2. The sequence continues at coordinate 8,716,565 of NW_006494931.1, read as the reverse complement.
GAAGACAGGAACCCTGATCGTGTATCGGGGTAACCTGAGGGTTGCCCTGAGGTGTAGCTAGAATGGGTGGTCCACTAGCTTTGATGAGTGTGTGTGAGGTGGTGGCTTCAGAGCCGCCTCCTCTTGATATTGAGCATCCTGTTACAGAGGCTCGAAGTGATAAAGAATAGGGGGTAGCCTCGCGGCGACCCACAGGAGTGGCAACAGATGAACTGTCAGTCGCGGGAGAGGGAGGAGCGGCCTCCGGGCTGCCCCGAGCAATGGGACCGGCAAGTCACTTGCCGGTAGCAAGGTGCATGCTATGTGTGGTGGCATGTGTGCCACCAATCCAAGGTGCGTTGGCGGAGGGTCCGCTAATGCAAGGAGGTAGGGAGTGAGGGACTTTTTGGTCCATCCTCACCTCAATCCAGGTCAGGACTTGAGAGCGTGACACGGGGTCGATGCTCAGGAGAAACGTCGGGAACAAGGTTAGCGGAACCTATTCCTGATATAGACTCATGAGTGTGGGGATCACGAACCCCTGACTGGGATGAAGGGGTTAAGCAACCCCAAAACCAGTTATGTGTATAGTGAGCAGGAATAAAAAGAAAGGAAGTTAAACAAGAACGATCCAACGATGGGGTAGTGTGTCCCCAGTGGAGTCGCCAAGCTGGTTAGGTGCCTCGATCTCGCCCTCCAGATCTAGATAATTGGGCAGCACGCGTCTCGGGTTTCATGGGAGACCTAGGACATTTTAATATCGCTCTCTCGAGAACCTCGTTATAGAACGAGGAAGGTATTACCAACCGGTGAGAGAGGAATTTAAGGTCATGAGGCGGGACATACCTCACGTGGGTCCGTGACACACTCGGGCTGGCTCGCGTGGGTGCCCTCTTAGATCACGTTGGAAAGCCCCCTGGCCTATGGCCGGTTTGGAATCGCCTCCCCTAACTTGTTTCTTCTTTCCTGCAAACATACACACACACATATTAGAAGTACCTACAAGTTGGGCAAGGTCCCCACCTTGTTACAGGATGGAATGAAAATGAGAAAGATGAATTAAAATAAAATAAATTAGACGATGGAACTAGGATTAACATAGAATGAAGTGAAGTGAAATAAATAAAATGAAGTAAAAGAAAATAAATTAAAATAAATGAGGTGAGAAAAATAAGATAAAATAAATAATGCAAATAAATTAAAGAAGATAAAGATAAATTAAAATAAAATTAGTGGAGTAAATAGAATAAGGTAAATGAATATAGGATAAAAGTGGTAAATGAAATGAAATTAAGTAAAATATAATAAATGAGGTAAATAAAATAAAAAAAATCAAAATAAATAACTAAATAATGAAATGAATGAAGTAAATAAAGTAAGATATGAGCATGAAGTAAATTAAAGAAAAAATAAAATAAAATAAGTGAAATTATATAAAATAAAAATAATAATGGAAATAATGGAAAGCTGATAATGCGAAAGTTGTGGTCATGAGAGACCATGAGAAAGAGGTAAGAGAAGGGTTGTGGTCATGCGAGATCACAAACGAACACAAGAAAGAGATAGAAGAGGGGAAAAATAAGTGAAAACCCAGCCGGCGCTGGGAATGAGAGGAGAGGAGAGAGAAAAGAGGAGGAGAGAGAAAAGAAGAGGAAGAAAGGGGAGAGAGATCGGGATGAGAGAAAAGAAGAGAGAGAAAGAGATAGAGATGAGAGAGAAAGAGATAGAGATGAGAGAGAAAGAGAACGAGATAGAGAGGAGAGAAAAAAGAGGAGGAGAGAGAAAATTGTCTTATCGAAGGGTACCAGCCATTTTCTTCTCTGTCCTCTGTCTCTTTCCAAGACACACTCACGAGCTTAAACAAGGATCTAAATTTTTATTGAATGAACGTCCCCCCTTAACAAAGGTTCTTTACAATGTTTATATAGAATTGGGCTAAAACATGGGTGGATACTCAAAAACTACCTAAATTGAAGATAATTACAATTTAATTGAATTAAAAAAAATTAAAAAATAGGGTGCAAATTGATTGTTTTGCCCTTACCTAACAATGTGTGAAATTTCAGAATAGTCACTACTGCTGCTCGAAAACTTGTGCGATCTTCCATGACTGATCCGGGGTTGTTCTGATGCCCAGTTTGATCAAAAGATGAATATTTTCTTGTAGGGCTCAGCATGACGATCGATTTGGTACCAATTTTGAGCCATGGATCATGTTTCGAACCACGATCTCGTAGACTTGAAATTTGCTTGAATCTTGAAAACTTTGGATCGATCGTGCGCTCATTCCTTGATGTTTTTCTGTGATTTTTTCATTGTAGCACACTAAGCATGTCGTCATGATCATGTGGCAACAAATGGGATGCGATTTGGAGCTCGAACGAAGATTTCGCGAATTTTGAATTTTGGTCGAGATTTCGAAATTTGGCGACCGAAATTTCAGTCACTTCGTCGGTTTCGTGCGTGAAATCTGACCGTTCATCATATACGGGGTTTTGACCAATGATACCATAAACCTTACGCACACAATGGAATTGGTTTTGCGTTGATCCGTTGTGCGAGCGTCGTGATTGGTCCATCAAGCGAGACATATCGCTGCTAAATTTTCTACAACTTCTTCACAGGTCGGCAACTTTTCTCTAGTTTTTCTCCCTGCTCGGACATCATCACGAGACGTACCATATATCAAAACGCTCGTCTCGATGAAACGAACACGCTCACAAAATTTGAGAGTGATCAAACTCGGATTGAGTGAGATATAGGCCCCAAAACTGGCTGCTGGTGGCTGTGAAAACAGCCACCTTTAATGGTGTTTTGTGGAGTGAGGCCACACGGGAATAGTGTGTGGCCCCTCCTATTTCAATGTTTTGGTCATTTCTTTGTTTCAGAGTGTCCGATTAAGCGAAAACTTAGGCCATAGGGGTTTTCGACCGTGCCGGATCCAATGGCAGTGGTCCCATATTGATTTGAGGTATCAAAAATATAGTTCCAGTTGTAGGGTCAGTTTTAGGGTGCTAGACGTCATTTTTTTCCAAAAATTATTTCTTTGTGTTCACTGCCATAGACATATTTGATCGCGATGAAACTTGGCAGGTGGTCTTTTGAAGTACTGATAAAGATCTTGACCAGTTCTAGGCCATTCAAAGATTGTCAGGAATTTCCACTATTTTGTAGGCTTTATTGACATGCTTCCTACTTATTCCGAATCAGGGATCAAGGTGCTGAAAAATATGTTCAAACAGGGCTCCCTCGGGGACTCGGGCTCAATGAACCCCCTCTTGGACAACCGCTTGACTAAGGAGTGCATGTGCGCTTCATGTGCCACAAGCGAATATGTATTTCCAAGTGTGAGTGAACTTTAAATCAATGAAAAGGTGGACTCGAACACTTGCATCACCACAGTTGAGTTCGTGGGATACACTTAGGCTGCTGCCCTCTTCGATCAATGATGAAAGCCCTCCGGTTGTCCAATAACGTGGTTTGAATTTGGACCCCTCTGAATTCAACACCTCACTTAGACCCTCACAAAAAGACTGCTAATGGAATCCCCTTATGATAAACTCCTCTCTGATGCTCTTATATGTTAATGGTTCTAGTTTTGGGATATAGTGGTAGGAGAAATAGGTAAAAAAGAGAAGAAAGAAAAGAATAAGAGTAAGTTGATATGAGCTTGGTTTTAGAGATGGGAAGAAGAAGAAGTAATGGAAGTAAATAGATGACTCAAAAATTGGGCAGCCTCCCAGTGTAACCTCTCCTAAGAGGTATTACCGGAGACTAGGAAAGCACCAGGCTCGAAGCCTTAGTACCCGACGGATTTGAAAACTGGAGTTATAGAACTAAGCTTGTAACTATGTCACTAAACCAAAAAGCCCCCAAAAAGTGATCCAGGGAGCGAAGAGAAGATAGTGAGAGCAAAAGAGATGAAAGTCTTTCATACCTCAAACATTGTATAACTAGGTGGTTAGAGTAGTGCTCTAAAAAAAGCTAGCTCAGGATGACCCCAACCCGAGCAATCGAGCACAAGAGAATTAATATCTTTTACGACTCAACTACACTGTATGAGTTGATGGTTAGAGTAGCAGTCTAAGAGTTGAAACTCTAAGGCACTATCTCAGGAAGACCCCGAATTGAGTGCTCAAGTGTGAAAGAAGCAGCAAGTGAAAGAAGAAAAGAAAGAAATAACAAAATAAAAACAAAATAAAATGAGTAAATAAGAGATGGATATATGGGTTAGGGAGAAAGAGAAGTGTTAAAGTGAGAGAGAAATGGGCTAGAAGGAGGGTTATGGGGAGATGGTCTGCCTTAGGTGCGAGTCCGAGCTCGGTAGGACAAGAGGGAATGAGAGAGGATGAGAGTGTAAGGGAGAGAGAGATGGACCCGCCTTAGGTGCGGGTTCAGGTTATAGGGGTGATGAGAGAGTAAAGGAGATGATAGAGTAGTGAGGGGAGAGATGGACTTGCCTTAGGTGTGGGTACGGGCTCTAGGGGAGATGAGAGAGTAGAAGAGGTGAGAGAGTAGAGAGGGGAGAGATGGAACCTCCTTAGGTATAGGTCTGGGCTCTAGGGGAGATGATAGAGTACAGGATAGAAGAGTGGAGGAGAGTAGAAGAATGATAGAGAAGGAGAGGGAGGGGACTCAAACATGCCCTAGGTCCAAGCAAAGGGAGAGAGAGAGAGAGAGAGAGAGAGAGAGAAGAAGAAATAAAGAGAGAGAGAGAAGAGAAGAGAGAGAAGAAGAAAAGAGAGAGAGAAGATAG
>NW_006494931.1:8681300-8701505 GCF_000471905.2 Amborella trichopoda | reverse complement strand
ATAAAAAAGAGATACATCTATATAGCACAAAAGTGAGCATACATATAATAAATAGAAGATATTCATCCAGCTCTCTTTTTATCTTTCCCATCTGAAGCCTATTCCAGTCTACCATTGCCCCTACCTCAACCATCTAATTCCAATATAAACTCTACAAGGAGAAAGCATGCACTTCTATACACACACACACACATGTGCACGCACGCACACACATGCACGCACACACACTTGGTTCAGTTTCTGCTCCGCTGTCTGATATCATAATGGTATTGGTTATTGGTTTGCATAGTTGCATGTACATTTGTATGTACAGCATTAAGAATGGGCAGCTATTTAAAGCATTGATTGGCTATGTTTTCTCTTTACAACCTATGAAGGACATTCCTGATTGTTTTAGATGGGATGTTGATCTTTCAAAGGTCCAACCCTGCTGTGATCTCAGCTTGGAGAAGAAATGTAAACTAATATCTGGGAAGCTGCCGAAGGTCTGCTCATTTTCTGGTTTAGTCACCACACACAAATGAATTCAGATGTTCATTTTGATTGTAAGTGCAATTCTATGTGCAGGTAACTTCCGCATTTCTTGAGAAAGCACTGACTTCGATCACTGGGAAGGGTATGTTTATCTTGTAATGGTTAATGACTGATAGGATTGCACTGAACATTTATGTAATTTTTATCAATCATTTAGTGAACTTGTAAGCGGTTGTTGAAATATATCAAATTTCAAAGTATAGAATATACTAAGTGCTATTGTTTCCTCTCGATTTTTATATTCGACTGCATTACCACTTTCCCAGTGTGGCACAGTTTGATTTTGAGCTAATACGTCATGTAGAAATCTGGGATTGGTGGAACTTTTTGCATTAGACCATATTAGAAACTATTGTGACTCCTCGTTCAGCAGACGAATGCTGTTGAGCTTACTAAGAGAAATTCTTTTACTGGTGCTATTAGTGCTTCCAATTAGCAGGGTATTAGAACCTTAAACTTCATGGCGGGGGCTAAGTGCTCCATACCCTAGACTTCTTCCTGCTTATTGTATGTGTAGGTAATCTGATTAGATGCATTCTATTTGGATTTGGCATAGTTATTCTTTGCATTGCTTTTTGCAATAGTTACTTATTTCATTGATTTTAACATTAGGCCTAGAAGGGTTCCAAGGTGTAGTGTGATGTTTTCTTATACTAGACTATACTACTGGATGTTGACGATTCTATGGTCTTTCTTGCTACATGTGATTTATGACTTCCAACAATTTTCTTTCATTCAATGTGCATATTTTAGCCAACATATTACATCTGCTATGTACAGGTGATAGATTTTCTGATATCTATTGCACAGTTAGCACATGGTTTCTTGTTCTGATGATAATCATATCATTTCACTGTTGCATTTTGTAGTTCTATACTTTTCCTGTACTTCACATATAGTGGCAGTCCTCTCATTAGTACTTCTAGTTATACTGTGAATGCCATAATCTGTGTTTGCTCATGGTTGCTCTTGGCTTTCTGTTGGTTTTAGCCTTGTTGCATGTGAACAAGATTAAGACTTTATCATTTTTAGAATTTCTTCATACTCATCTTTCTTGGGGTGGACCATTAAAGGGGATGGAGGGGTTGATTGTGGATGGGCACTACTTATATCTCTTCTATTATTGAAAGTTACTCATTGCTTTTAATGCAGATAATGAGGAACAACTTATGGCGGTTCCCACCCAAGAAGGTCTTAGTGAACAGATGGTTTCTTGCCATATATTTCAAGAACCAAATTCTGTGATTGGATTTGATGCGATGTTACGAGCAAATTCTACCCTTGAGGATTTTGTCAGTCTGCAAACCTTTTTCCTTTTATAGCTAGACTGACAGCGGTATTGTTGCTTTAATGCATGACTTCACATTATATTTTCTGTTATATATTGATCGTACATTATTTATTGTTGGATGCACAATGTTATCCTAAAGTTAATTCTTATTATATTTTATATTAGTTGTGCATTAGCCACAATGATGTATATATTATTATTCTATCTTTATTTTTTTTGGTGATAGAAGTCATTTCTGTAATCGTTGTACTGCCCCCTGCCGTCTTTCGTAATCCATTGAATATGCAAACTATGAGGGAGACTTGTTAACTTGATTACACATTTAGGAAGTTCTTCCCTCATGGGTCAGAGGTTCAATGTTCTCATCTTTCCCTTATTCTTCTTCCATACATAATTGCTATTTCCAATGACATAATTGGTAACATTTTTTACATTTGGTTTGAGTTTTATATTTTATTAATAATTATAGTGAGTTTTATATTTTATTAATAGTTATAGTTGAATTTTAATTAGTTATTTTGGGTTTCTATATTTTTATGAAGGGAAAAGTTTATATAGAGCCGAGGCTCTAAACAATTAAATTTGAGCCTGCCTCAAAAATTTCATTAGAAGAAGTTGTTTTGATCCCCAAATATCTTCAAATTGATCATCTCGACATCAAGATGCATGGACATGAGAAAAAAATGGATTTCAAGTTTTGGAAAAAGTGTATTTTGTAACACATTTTTGGACAGTCAATTTCATGATTTTCAAGTTTTCATAGATCTGTCGATCTACACTATTTTTTGAAGTTTTAAACTTTATAAATAAATATGAAAATATATTTTAAGGGTATCACAAAGATTTCCAATATTGAAACCACATTTCTCTATTTTGATTGTTTAGAGCCTAGGCTCTGTACAAAGCGCTCCTTTTTATGAATACTCTTAGTTTTAGATATTTTCGTTTCCTTTTCCTTTTCCTAATTGGACTCTTCATTTTTGTTTATTTAAGTTTCCTTTGGTAATAAGATAATTTAGTTTCCTAATGGTGTGGTGACCTTCTATAGTTTATGCATGATTATTAAATGTGGTTGCATCGAGGCAATGCTGCCTTCTGCTGCATCGCCACAGCCTGCCTAACTGGGCATACGTGATGTGCCCGCCCTGTTGGCACATCAGCCATGTCAAGCCAAGCCTATGCGGCCATGTGATTTGGGCATGGTTAGAAATTTAGTCCACAAGAAGGGATGAAATGGTATTTCCCCTAGTTTTTTTCGATAAAACTTGTAAAATTTGCTTGGAACTTCTTGAGTTGATTTCATTCTCACATTGGGATGAATTTTTGGGCTCAGACTACTGGCCAAGAGCAATGTGGGTTTGATGCGGCCACATAATGCATTAGGCGGTTGTATTTAATATGGCATTATGCCATGTTATCTATCCTTACCCTAGTCCTCTAGTCCCAAATTTAAGCATAAACCGAAACCAAATCATATTTCCTTAATCCCTAGCCTTAACCTAACATCCCTCTGCCCCCAAGTTCTTATCATACTTTTGTAGGAGCCAATTCTTTGGTCCTACATTAGTTATATGGTGTAAGCCTCCTATTAATATTTTTTTTTCTAGTTGTGTTGGAATTTTTATTAGAGGCTTGCAAGGAAACCATCCTTTCCAGTCAACTGCATTGCTTAGTTTATACCTATTGAAAGGATATTTCTGTGTGCATATCATTCTTTTACACTTTGGTGCAAACAATGAAAATATAAAACTTCAAATCAGTGTGCCCAATAGTAACTGCCCAATAGTAACTGCCTTTGCAAAATGCTTCTCTAAGGCAGCGGAAATGTCCCTGAGCTCCTCTAGGTTGGACAAATAAAAAATAAAGGATTCAGCATCTGGATTTCTCAATTTCTGTGCGAATAAACATTTGAAATATCCTCAATTCCTCCAACCTTGGGGATCCTTTGAGTGGAATGATGTTCTTTAGAACTGTGGAAAGCTTTGTGCACTTATTGGATCTCATAACTTCCCCACCAATCCATGTGAAGGTTGTCAGAAAAACCTTAGTGGAATTTTCATTGAAGCCACTTGAAACCTTGGGATGGTGTATAGAACCAAGTCCTAGTTACAAGACTTAAAAATTTCACTTAGAATGGACTTTAAAAACTCAAACTACAATTCAATTACAAGACATACACATGCATGAATTTCAATTACAACCACTTACACATGAATTACAGCCACATAATGGAGATTCCATACCAGTTTGGGGACACTATGCATGTGCATAGTGCTATGCATGGGGATGTGCCGCATATGCCGGGGCATCCCTACAAAGCGCATATGGCATAGCACATGATGCAGCCGCAGTTTAGAACAATGATCCATACACTTCAAAATCCCAGGCTTACAACTCCATTTAGGTCCCTTAACAAAACTCCAACCAAACTACACAAGGAGATGGACTATATTGCTATAAAATTCAGTACTGTACAAATACTATGCAAAATTATACATCAATTCCAAATTACATGTACTCCAAATTACATGACATCAATTCCAAATTACATGTAGCTTAAAAGCTTTCCATAGAAGGACTACTCGGATGGTACCAAGATCATGGCCAATTTCACATCATCTTATGGGAAGCTTTTAAGCTACACTTTGTGGCATTTTTCAACAAAGGAGAGGCTCACGAAATGTGATGAAAATTGTAGGAAAATTTTGGCATAGTTTCCCCTTAAGATTTCACCAAATTAGCGTATTTAGCAGATGAATTAATTGATTGATTTTGATCCAAAAGTTGCAGAGAAATCAATCAATAAATTCTCAAGAACATCAGATTCTTTCTAAAATGCGATCAAAGAACTAGGAATCAAAGGTTCATACTCTAGGATCAATTTGAGTATTTCATGAAATAAGTAGGTAAGAGTCTATGATACCTTGTTGTAAATGAGGAGTTACATCCATGAAAGATTCCATAGGTTTATGGCTTATGAAGGATTCTCCAAAATCCAGTCATCTTGGAGCTAGGTTTTCACCCCAACCTTGGGATGAAGCTTTGATGGACAGCTTACCTTCTTACCTTCTTACACTGGACAGCTTACCTTCTTACACTGGACAGCTTACCTTCTTACACTGGACAGCTTACCTTCTTACTTTAAAGAACTCACTCACTGCATGAAAGAGAGAGCCTAAAGGGTGCGTGGCACTCTATATAGCAATTGAGTGTTTAGGGTGATCAAGGATTGTATTTATAGGCTTGTGTAGTAATGCTTCTAAATGAGTTAATCTAGGGCAGTGACACAAGTCATCCATGGCATGAGTGATCCTATCCACTCATTACTCATGATGTCATTTTGATGAGTGGATGAGATTCAACACCATTTTCCTCCTAATCAAATCCTAAACGCACTCCAAATTTCTCATCATTTAACTTAAACATACATTCACATCAATTCAACGTGTTTCTATAATTACCCATGCTATCTCAATTAAATAGAATGAGAAAGGCTATGTAGGGGCATGCCCCTCATGGAATTGTGAATTCCTTCCAAAAACAATTAGAATTTGAGATTTCTCTCCAAATCCAAGTCATGAAGGTGTGCATGTACAACCTATCACATGATGCCACTTAGGGTAGTTGGTTATGCGCTTAATTCCAAAAGGACTTAGGATTTCAATGATAATATCAAACCCTATTTCCCTTCTAAAAGATCAGCCCATGTGCCATTTTTAACACTTGCCCAAATTCAATTTCAAATTTCCTCAAAATTCTCGTAAAACATAATTTATTTTAACAAATCACAGAATTACAAATTAGTCCCGATAGGGGGTTGACGTGTGGGACCTAGGTCATGTTAGGGCCACATGGTGATGATGTGGGCCAAATGGGTTTCATGTGTGGGACCTAGGTCTGTGTACTTATCTGTCATTTCTTGAAAACAATTTCAAAATTTCATCTTTAGCTTCAGAAAAATTCATAAAAATTCTTAAAATTTCTCCAACTCATTCTCTATGAATTTTCTTCAATTTGGCATCATATCATAATTACTGGGAACAGAAGTGACAAAAACTTCGCAATTGCAAGCAGTAGCATGGAGTGAGGTAGGCTCGAAGCTCTGTGGATGGGGGAATGAGGTCCGTACATGGTCAGGTATAGGATCGAGATCCTTGACTTTCAGGGAGCGCATTCATATTTTCATAGGAGCGAATTTCTTGCAGAATTGGATCACGTTCCGTTGAGATCAGGATCGAGGTTCCCAAAGTTCAGTTATTCATTGTACTGTAATTTGCGAGTGAATTCCATTGAACAATATGTCTAACTTTTTCCAAATACAGAAACCCCAGTGTCAATATAAACAGGAATCTTAGCATTGAAATTCTTTTTGATATTTTGTTATTTTTAGCATATCGTTTCCATACAATGATAGTTTAGGACGTTGTGCAACACCTTCCAACTTCACTCAAAGAGAAACTGGTATCCAAAATTTTTGTATTTAGGTGATAATGTGCCATTGCTAGGTCATATGACACATCTTTTTCTTCTCGATTTGTTCTTGGAGCTGTTAAAAAATAGTTCGTCAAACACCTTGATAAAAACAATTGTTTTTAATAAAGAATGGAGGGTGATAAAAACAATTACTTGTGCAAGAATCACTATAAAAAATTACTCATGCGGGCTCATTACAATAATTGCACAACTACTGACATTAGTCTGCCTACATACACAGGTCCTTATTTTTGCCACCAATCGGTTGGATTGGACGACTCCCGCTTGAATATCAATTGATGATTACATTTAGGAACACTGCAATGGATTGTTTTTGAAAAGGAAATATAACGATGGTTAAGTCCTCCTTTGCATAACAAAAAAAAAGGGAATGACATTTCCATATATAATTCCCAATACCTCTCCTCCGTTAAAGATTGCCACGGGATCAATGACATATATAGGAGAGACCTCACATTTCCAATCATACATGTTACTCCATCACCCATAAGGCCACCCATGAGTGGCTCGATTTGGTTGACAAACACCAAAGCGATAGAAGTCCTTCGGGGGTGAACATGACCCAATGAACTAGCACCAAGGTAGTTAAGCGTATTGATCGCGAACTCACTCCTCAATAGAACCAAAATGCGACTAATTTTAATATCTCCTTTCAACTTTTTCCTTCTCTCTCCTTGCCTTCTCTTATTGCCCTTCTTTGAAACTAGACACGTCATGATTCACAAGGTGTGTGAAGTTGTGAACTGTAAAATATATAAAAAATCATGGCATTCAAAAAGTTTGTACGTTTTATATGAACCAAAAAATGTGCCGGTGAAACTTGCTCCGAAATTTGAGGATAATCGATTCCAAGTTGGTTCAATTGTGGTTCCTCTTATTCATGGAACCATGATTTTTGGCATAGCGATTTAGATCCCTTTAACATGGAATCTGGTTTCTGATATCTTAGGTCGAGATCCCATGTATGAAGGAATCCCCTAAATCGAGATCCCGTGTCCTGGATTGTTGGATCAAGCTTCTGGAGCAGGAGGGACCCCTCCTTAGAAGACCAAGATAACCATGCATCATATACAAATATCAATGAAAGAAATTAGGATCCTATGGAGATGAATAGGGTAACAAAGTACTCCCCTTAGCTAGACTTAGAATCCAATGGAAGTTCTCAGAATGACCGAACAAGCCCATGCCCATAGTTTGTACCAGGGGCCCATGCTTTGCTCATCAAAGTCTATCCAATATATGATTCTAGACTCTCAGGTTATAGTAAATTACAGCTGCACCCTTGAAGACATGCATTCTTGTGGATGCAGGGGTCCGCTTTTGGCAAATGTGCATTTCTCTTCCATTATAAAAGAGCGGCTTCCCATTTATGACTGTGTATGCTCATGCCATGGGAAGGTTCGAGGTTTGGGATTTTGGGCTTATGTCATAGAAAATCCTAACCTTCTCATATAGTGCCCATTTTCACAATTACTTGAGCTCTTATCATAAAAATTATGGGTTTCTCAATGTCTTGGCCATCACCTTGTCATGAGGCACAAAACAATCCTACCCTGACTAGAGGTAACCCTCAACCATCCCCATACAATGCTTCTCATATGCAAGCCTCATGACAGGGTTTTGTGACTCTTGGTCCCAGTTCACCATGATCCTAGAGACACATGGCTCTCACTCACTCTCGCTGTAAACAAGAGCTATAAAATACTGGGGTCTAGGCCTTGAAAGGTCATAACTCCAACATGGGCTACATTTTGAACCATAGCACTGTGGTGAAAACAATTTCTACATTTCGTTATGTAGTGGGTGGGTCCAACCACTATGAGTTTGCAAATCTAGCAGATTTGAGGCAACTCTTCTTGAGCATCCTTGAGATGACCCTTAAGTTCGGTCCGTAATTTTGGCTTCAATAAAGGGGCTCAAAAGAGGACTTTTGACAGGTTAAGACTCAGACGAGGAGTCCTTTTCTTAGAAGCTTGGTTACTTTGGTAATGGATTGTTCGTAGTCCTCTAGTAATTTTTGTCATCATTTTCTTTTCTTTGTAAGTGCATGGTTTGAATGTGGGACAATGAATCAATGTACCTAGACTCGGTTGAGTTACTAGGGCGAGGCTGAGTAGCCCCAAGTTACAGGTAAGCCCATGAAGAACTTACATGGGTGTAAACTACTCGGGTAAGTACTTCATGTACTTGCCCGAGATTATGCAAACTTAGCCGAGTATTGTTGGGCTCGGTCGAGGTTTTCCATTTCGTGCAAAAAGAAGCATCAAACAATCAAGAAATTGGGGTTCTTGCTGGTTTTTCTTTCCCAGAAAAACGAGTTGCCTTTAATCGATTTTTGTCCTCTATATTCAGTCATTTTGACTGATTCTTGATTTGTTTTGCAGGTTTTTGAATTAGGTACAAAAGCCCTAATCAGATGGAGCTTATAAATTGTCATTTTGATTCAATTAGGAGCTTCAAACCATTAGAGTCCATGCGGTTTTTTGTTCCCAGAAAAACCAGTCTGCCTTTTGATGATTTCATCCTCTATAGTCAATCATTTCAACTGATTCTTAGATTTGTTTAGATGGTTTTTGAATTAGCAGCAAAATCCCTGATTATTTGGAACTTATAAATTGTCCTTTCGATTCAATAAGGAGCTTCAAATGATCATAGTTCATGCGGGTTTTTGTTCCTCGAAAAACCAGTCCGCTTTTAATAGATTTCATCCTCTATAGTCAGCCATTCTGACTGATTCTTGATTTGTTTTGAAGGGTTTTGAATTAGATGCAAAGGCTAGTTGGAGCTTATAACTTGTGATTTTGATTCAATAAGGAGCTTCAAGTGATCAGGGTTCATGGCATGTGAAGACACCACTTTTCTGAAAAGACAAATTTCTATTAATTTGAATTTCAAAGAATGAATATTATTACATACTCTAATTTCGAAAATACTTTAATTAAGAAGTTTGAAAATATTGTAATTTATAGTATTACTAATTTTATTTAAGTAATTATAATAAATTTTTACTTTTGAGTTAGTACCATATATTAAATCTGTAATATATATTGATTATTAATAAGTCAAATATTTCATGGAAAAGTTTGACAAAGTTTTACGTTGGTTGCCTACTTAACACAATCCACTTCCTTTACCCTGGCATGTGTGGGCAAGTTGGAGATGTGCAACTGGAGTTTTATGTTGTCGCTGCATACCAATGAAGTTAAAGGGGAAGTTTTATTATACAGCTGTGAGACTAACTTTGCTTTATGGGGCAGAATGTTGGGTAGTCAAGAAACAACATACCCATATGATGAGTGTAGCTAAGATGAGGATGTTGAGATGGATGAGTGGCATGACAAGAAGGGATGGAATTTAGAATAAATACATTATGAAGAACTTAGGTGTGGCTTCAATAGGTGATAAGATGAGAGAAAGTAGATTTAGTTGGGCTGACCATATGCAGCGCAGACCCAGTGCAACACTTGTTAGGGGTTGCGAGTTGGTGCAAGTGGAAGACTAAAAAAGGGTAAGGGGTAGGCCCAAAAAGACATGATTGGAAGTAGTGAGAAAATATATGGTGGCTTATGGCCTTACTGAGGCTATGACCCTTGTACAACCTAACCATTATCTCTCTTGTGCATGCAAAGGGACCCGCGCCTAAACCATAAGTCAAATATTTTTTATTTGTTTGTGAGGAACAAGGTGACACTGGAGAGGGAGGTCCAATGGTGATTGGACCTGGAAGGAGTATTTGACATATCTTTCGTACTTTATGATTCACCATAAAATTGTTGATTTTATAGTATATAAATAATATCATTTCCAATTTTTATCTATAAAAGGTGTAAATGGCTAGCATTTATGGTTGTTGATTTCAAACTAAGGAAATTTTTTAAGGGGGTTCAAAATGAATTAGTGAAATCAGTAAGGGATTACTCGAATTAATGTTTCTTTTAGGAGTTCAAAAATGGTTTTCCCAAATTAAGGTGCTTTTATTGAATAAGAAAAAATATTAAAATTAGTAAGATATTTTCTATAAAAAGTTACTAAAATTAGTAATATATGTACATATCTAATTAATCATATTTAATTAGTTTGAAGGGGTACATAATGTACATATCTAATTAATTATATTTAATTAGTTTGAAGGGGTACATAAAAAAAAAGGGTGTATGGAATCTCAAAACCTCTTCCCCCAATAACCCAATTTAATCTTTTTTACTCCATTTGATATAATATGTGTACATATCAATTAATTTGAAACGGTGATAAAAAAAAGTTGCCAATGAGGGGCATGGAACCCCCGACCTTAGTCATCGTCCAAGATTGTATATACACACACCTTTTTTAAAACGACTCCTAAAAGTATTTGACACTCAGAATACTAGATCCCCAAACCTTTTGTTCCTCACGCATGGCGACTTACCATTCTGACACTTTAGGCTATTTAATTATGATTACTAAATATTATCGATATAAGATTTTTTTTATCGTTTATGTCTTTTTTTTTTTTCTTTTTATCTTTTTAATTTTAAATTGTACAAGCCCCTGCAAAGAAGCGAGTACATTGGCCGAGTCGTGTTTCAAAACAATGCGATGAACCCTCGCTTTCCTACAAATTGGGTGGCATGTCACTTGATCAAACTCCACAAGACTTGTCACATTCTTTGACTTGCATTGTCAAAATTACACTTACTCTTCTTGTTTTTTGCATCTTACTTGAGCAGATAGCTTCAAATTGTCACGTGTCTTGGAGTCCTATTATAATGAATACACTTTGTTCCTGTTTGTGGATTTCCAAAGCTTTCACAATTTAGTGATTTTTGTTAATGTAACAGTGCAGATCATACTTTATGTTCCATGGTATGGATGCCAACAGACCTGAACTGGTCTTCAGATACCTCCCTTTCCTCTCTTTCACTGAGAGCTATATTTACCAGGTACCCTGAAATTGAGTCTTGTGCTTCCTTCTTCAAGAAAAGGAATTAGTATAACATGCAGTGATTTGTTCAAAACAGTTGGATAGTTTCAATGAAGGTATTTTACATCCATGTTTCAATAGAGTGCCTACTGCTGAGCAAGATTTTGAATTTCTCCACAATTCATATAAGTTGGTAAGGGATTCTTTTGATTTGATGACCATCTGTTATGGTGAAGTACTGTTATGAATCTTAATGACTTAAATGAGCAATGCTGTATTTTAAAGGAGATGCAGAATAGTTATCAAAAGGTGACAAGTTCATTTCCCAATGCTATCAATGGTGATCGTTTTAGACCTCTTTCTCTTCTACTCGAGCAACATGGACTTATGAGTGACAGGTTTTTGTTAATAATTAGTAATACATATTACTTCTGGCAATTTAGACGTGGCTTTGTATTCCTGAATCACAGAAGCAATTACTTTCATTTTATATTGAATCTAGGTTACAGATGGAGTTTAGTTGTGGTAATGAGTATTGGGCTTTGGAAAGGCGCTTGTGCACTGATCTGATAAACAAGAAAAATGTGAGTTCACAATCTAGTTTTCTTTTTTCCATCACTGACATGGCTACGATTTCTTGGGTAATTTAAGAAATTCTGATAATCTAGGTAGCCAACATGTGATTGTGCTTGACTGTATTTGTTCATTCAACAAAAATTTCCTAAATCCTTTTCTAGAACATATTTGGAAAGCTATTAGTGGCAAGTATTATATGGTATTGAAATGTTTGTGGTTAATATCATGATACATATTTGAATGATGAACGGGGATAGGGGGATCAAGGATATGATAAAATAGTTTTGTAATGTGGGATGCATATATGGATATAACTATCCTATCCAATACACGCGCCCATAGTCGTGCAGAAAGTTGTGGATTGTATGACTTTTTGTGGACCCTTCTCTCATTTATATACAGTAATAGATCAAATTTTATTTTGAACCATACCCATTGAGGATGGGGGTAAAACTGTAAAAACTTGTTTTTCCCATCTTATTAAGGCAGCTAGGTGTGGCAACATGTAGAGCTGTCATCTTTTTTTCAAAAAAAGTAGAAGAAGAAAAACGCAAAAAAAACAAAATAAAACTGCTTTCCCCAATCTCTCATAAGGTGGCTGGCTTGGTGTGGCAACTTACACACTACATCTAAACTGGTGCATATATAGTAGACAAGTTGTGGTATATTTCTTTTGTACAAAGAAGTATCCTATACCTTTATTATGTTGATATTATATTTTTGATATATAATATCATGTGTAT
Organism: Amborella trichopoda; assembly: GCF_000471905.2. The sequence continues at coordinate 8,688,964 of NW_006494931.1, read as the reverse complement.
GTTTTCTATATATGTTTTGAAACATTAAAAGCTACTCACGTTACATTTTAGAAATATTACATTATATAATTTATTTATAGATGCCTAATTTTTGCCATATTTCTATATTTATTAGTATTCTAAGACTTGTTGGGATTTGGAGTCTTTAAAGTCCGCGAGAGCATGTAAATAATAAATATAGTGACTTGTGCACTTCAGTGGGAGTGTATTATTAGTTGATTGACCTAGGGTTGGGTGGTCTATAGCTTGGCTCATGTCTAAAACCCTTGTTCCTGCATAAGCACTAATGTTCAGGGTTTTCGGGAGGGTCATCCCTTGATGAGGTCGGAGAGACGCCCAGGAGAGCTTCTCATATCTTGTGTGCAGTTGTAGCACTAAAAGAGTAAGGCCAAATCCTCAATAAAACTTCCGCACGATATGTACATATGACAACCACATTCTAGGAACCAACCCTATAGAGAGATACATGTACATGTGCATAGAGAATCCCATTTGTACTCTAGTGATACGTGCATCTGACTTGCTCTTATGGGGGACTACAATCCACATATTAGGATTGTGATTGCACTATTTATTGGTTATGTTTGACAGGCCAATCATGAGCCCTTGGACATGATGGTGGGTCATGGCTCTCGTTGGTTGGTTTGAGAAGCTAGTTGTGGATTATGTTTTCTAACATGGGTGGAGGGCTTAATTGTCACTTTTCTTGACCTATTGGTACCAATCCACTTCTAGAGGTAATTTTTGAGTGTTTTAGAATTTTTAAGAATTTAAAAAATATTGTTTTCAATTTTATTTATGCTCTTGTGATTTTTGAATATTTTTTCAGAATTTTTTAAAAATGTTTTATGCATTAAAACCATGAAATGGGCATAATTGATATTTTGGACATTAAGAGGGGAATAGTGGGATCCCTTAGGGGGCCATGGGCCCAACTCCCACACATGGGGGACCCACATGGGACGTGGGGCCCACATGGGCCACATGCCCCACTTAGGTTGGCCCCCACTTATTTCCAATTTTTTCGAGATTTGTTGAGTAAATTCTCCCATGTGCTAGGGAAACCTTTAGGAAATATTCTATACGAGATTTTATTAGATTTAGTTGGTTGAATATGTTCCTATAATTTTGAGACTAGGATTGGGGTCATGGTGGTAGCACCACTTGAGCCCCAGCTAAAGTCTAGGCTTCCATTCTTACCTAATGCATTTAAAAAAAAAATATCCCTATGATTTTGAAAATTGACCAAACTATTTGACTTTAAATTTCTACAAAGTTTTGTGAGAGAAAAGAAATTCTTGTCAAAATAAAAGATATGGTTTGATTGGTCTTATCCTAAATTGACTAGTATTGGATAAGGGTTAAAGATTTAGGTGAGATATAGGTCAAAGATTCAGGGTATACGGTTCTTAGATTCCTTCCTAATCATGATAACTGATTTTAAGAATAGATGGCTCCGATTTTTTTTCCTTCTCACCTCACAAATTATCTGGGAATTGTAATTGAGATTGGGCATACCCTAGGGCCTTGAGGCCTATATAACGGTGGGTGCTCCCCTCATTCTCAGCACGTTGAGTTTAGACCTCTCTCTCTCTCTCTCTGCTCTCCTCTCTTTCACTTCTTCTCTCTCTATGCAGGTACACCCCACTTAAAAGGCAGGGCTATAAGGGTGGCACGTGCCACCCGAGCTAGCCAAGTTAGAGGGCATACGCAGCCCACCTTTTGTTTAGTTCAGAGTTGGTTCCTTTTAAGCATGACCCAACGTGTAAAGGGTTGGAAAGAAACCAAATTGTAGTCCATGCTCTCAATTCCAATTCAGTTAGAGGGTTTTGCCTGAGGTGCTTCCCTAGTTAAGAGGATTTAGCAAGACTAAAGGATCAGAGTGTGCCATAGGTTTGATAAGTACGTGTGGGGTGTATTAAGTTCCAAGGGACTAATCCCTGGCAAAAGGTCCATTTAGTCTTCACCACTTTCTTCATCAATTTATTTTTGGTTTTTGATTCTTATTTATTTTATAAGTCCTAATTGTATTAGGAGTCCTATTTGGATTAGGGTTCCTCCTATTTGGATTAGAGTTCCTACTTGGACTGGAGTTTATACTTAGATTAGAATTCCTAATTGTATTAGAATTCATATTGTAAGTTTGAATTCAAACTTTTATTTTGGCAGTAAGAATTAAAGATCCCTCGACGGTAGTAGGTTTTTTCTACATCGTAATGTGACAATTGTAAATAGAAATTTCAGTTATTAATAAAGAAAGAGAAATTTTTTGAAATTTCTACTTTGGAATTTATATAGCCACATTTTTCAAGAATATCTGGTACTGCTAATGATATCATATTGTGCCAATGCTAATAAGCTAAGTCATGAGTGTTTAGGCGGTTTCAAAGAATCTAGAACATTCTACTTCTAAACCAAACTTAAAATAGAACTTGATTGTCAAATTAAACCAAACTTAAAAGAGAACTTGAGTGTCAAAATTCTTTTTCAGTCTGGGGCTATTATTTCATTGAATTGTGTACTAGCTTAGATGCATAATGGCAATATTTAATTACTCATTGCAGACTCTCACACTCGATCATGTAAATTGGATATTTTTATTTGAAAGGCAAGTTCTATAGGACAGCAGTGAGACCAACTTTGCTCTATGGAACGGAATGTTGGGCGGACAAAAAACAATATATCCATAGAATGAGTGTAGTAGAGATGAGGATGTTGAGATGGATGAGTGGCAAGACAAGAAGGATAGAATTCGCAATGAATCTATTCGAGAGAATTTAGGCGTGGCACTAATCGGCGATCAAATGAGAGAGTAGACTTAGGTGGGCTGGCCATGTGTGGCGCCTACACCTGTTAGGAGGTACGAATTAATTCAAGTAGAAAGACTGTAAAGGCCAAGGGGTAGGCCCAAAAGGACGTGGTTGGAAGTAGTCCGAAAAGATATGGCGACTTATGGTCTCACTGAGGATATGACCTTTAATAGAGCAGAATGGAGAACTAAGATTCATGTAGCCGATCTCAATTAATTGGGAAAAGGCTAAAATGATGATGATGATGTTTAGAGTTCAATCATGTAGACTCTAATACACAATTTTACTTGGTCTTTTTGCTTATTGCGAAATATTTCCATGTATAAACTAAGTTGTATAAGGCTCAGTTGATGATGATTATGAAACTTAATCTTGTTTCTTGGTTTAAAGTCAGTGTTTAAAAAATTACTGTGCCAAATTAGGACTTGCTTGAGTCAATTGGGGTTCGGACCATGTTTTTCTGGAGGAAAACGTCAGTTTCGCCCCAAAGTCTTGTAACTTTAACTTTTTGTTAAGATATCATTGTTCCGACTTGGGACTCGCCCTTCTTGAGCCGCATCAATGACTCAGGTTCGGATCTTGTCGAGTCCAACCCCAGTCTGTGGCTTCAAACACTGGTTTGAGGAGACATATTTGAATGTTGATCATATGGATCCATACTATAATGGCAATTAAGCCGTAATTGTTTTATTTTTCTTTGAGCTATTGTTTACATGATTTTCTTTCCTGAACAAAAATTGTTCAGACACAATTGAAGCTTAGTGGTATTCAATCACAGGGAAAAAAACAATTACAGAAAAATTCGCAAAAGTAGTGTTTAAAGTATTTATAGGATCAAATTCTTAATGACGTATTCATAAAAACGCCATAACAATTTACTTAATCATTAAAAAACAAATTAACATGCGCCTTTTCAAGTGCTTGTGGAACAAATTACAAGTGACTTGTGTATAAAAGGAAATTAAAAATTGAATTCATACTTACAATTAAAGCTATAAATATGCTATTTAATAAATGAAGTGGAAATTGAGCCCCATCACAGGAAATATATTGGAGGGTACATAGCCCAAAAATAAAATAATAAAAAATTCATTGGATGCAATTCAAACCCTAAATTTACCTTATTATAAATCTTGATAATAAACCCAAAACTTTCGCTATAAGAAAGGCCTAAAATTTGTTTGTTGGAGGTGAGATATTTGGTGGTTTTTTTAAAAACATTTGCATCCTTCGAAATACTTCTTATCAGAAATCAGTCTTATTACTTTTAACTATCATCACATAAATGTAAATTTCGAATTTGAATAATTTAAAACCAAGAAAAATTGAATATCCAAAGAGCAGGATTCAACAAAGGACCTCTACAACCTAAAAAATCCAAAAAATAATTAACTTTGCTAAAATTGAAAATTGCCCCAATATGTCTCAGTTCTTTACAATGTCCATGAAGATTGGTTTGCAAAATTGAGAAAAATATTTACCAACCTTTAGTGCTAGGGGTTTTTTGAAAACTTTTTATCGTACTAAAGGATCTTCTCATAGGATTTGAGGGTTAGGGATTCAAAGATTTAAAAAACAGAAAAACTTAACTGCAGAAACATGCCCAAATTCAAATTCCCTCAGCTCTCGAAGTGAGCTCGTTTGGGCTTGGTGCTTGGTGTGCGGTTCAAATGCCCCAAGATCAGCTTGCACTGTGAACTAAAGTCCGAAAACCCTAAGCTCCGTCTGAACTGTCTTGAATTGTCTGAAAACCCTAAGCTTGCACTGTGAAGTGGTTCGACCTGTTTCAAGTGATATTTACCCAAATCATTGTCCAATGTTCAAAACATGAGACCAAAAAGAAGCGATATGGTTTGTCTGACCTTTAAGATGACCTATATCGAAGGTTGTCCGATGTTTATGTCTTTAACAAAATAAAAAAAAGATGTAAATTTTACTGGTCCTATGTTTTGATTATCAAACATAGGGAAAAATTAGGGAAGAAAAAGGGCATGAGGTGTTTTTTAGAAAAAGGGCACCCATCCAATGTCGTAAATCTTCTGGTGTATTTCCGTGTAATCATCATCATCATCATCATCATTATCATAGATTTTTCCCATTTAATTAGGATCGGCTGCGTATTTCCATGGAACATTTCCATAAAATTGTATCAGTCCGTATTACCTTAATTAAATACAGTATGGACATAATTTGTCCTTTTTATTTTGTAGTACATAAACTGCCTTAGGACTTTTACATTGTACATATCCTTACATGCTATAGATAATATAACATAAGCATAGGGCTAAAATATATATAAAGGACTAATGTGCCCTTGTGGGTCACATCTGTCTACGAAAAGCATTAGCAATAACAATATGAGTTCGCCGGCTTACTAGCAATCCATGTTATGCACATTCTTCTTTCTGGATAAACTTTCTTGTACTTTCTGTGCTTTTTGTGATCTGTTCTTTGGTATGACTAAATCGAGCTCCATAGATCCTTGAATGTAAATGTGTCTTCTGCTGCCTTTGACAAATGTATGAGACATTTATAGGCGAGTGGGTCGATATCTTTTGTTTTTTTTTTGGGATTTATATAAAAGAAGTGAAGAACAAGTCAACTCCCTGTTGAGTACAGTTGGAAGTTTATTTGTGATCGAGATTCTTAACATTCATTTTCTTAGAGTTCTCATGAAGTGGTCTCTCAAGTAAGCATTTCCTTTCTGGAGGAGCAAAAATACATAAAGGGTTATGAATGTTGAAACTGCTGTGAATGCAGGCCTCAAAGGAGGAATACTTTTTTTTTTTTGCTTGAGGATGTGCAGCTGAGCATTGGGTCTGTGGCAAACACATACAATTCATGTTATGCAGTGCCTGTGTCTTTTGTGGAAGGCAACCTACTTTCAATAAGCAGTGCTTTATGTAATTATGGTTTCTATTGAGTTTCTGTGATTCTTTCAATTTCTTGACCCTCATTTATGTATATGCAATTCTCGGTCCTTGTTGCTAGATTGATGCTACACACTATCATAGTTTAAGTTGTGATAACTTTGTTCCTATTACTTGAGCCAAACTGGTTACTTGAACCAAACTGGTTTATGTATCTTCTTCCATTTGTTTTGAAGGTATTCTGTTATTACAGGCTTTTAATTGTTCTTTCAGATTTCTATTAATGATGTCATGAGAGCTATTCATCTGAAGTCTTTTGACTATCGAGTTTTGAACCTCTTGTTATATAGATTGAGAAATGAAGAGGTAAAGACCGCACTAATTTCTTTCTATTTTTGATCTCTTCAAAGCAATTTCTTTGGTTTCAATTCACTGTTGTCAAGACATCTATTAGGCTATTACATACGAGGGAAATTGATCATGCAGAAGCATTTTACCTGCAGGGGAACGCCCTCATGCCTTTTTGGTTTTATGGTTCTTACCAATCTACTGTTGTAATATATAGAGTAAAGTGGATTTAATTCTGGACCCTCAGTTTCATGCATCACTTGTATCTTTTCCTTTTTCAGTTAAGAATAAATCAAGCGTTTTCTCTTTGGAGTTTGTTTAGCATTTTTTAATGTATCGAGTGGAGCTTGTACCCTCCCAAATCAGTAGGGGATATATGGTCTTAACATTTGGACAACTGGATACTTTTTATTGATGATGAATAGAATATGGCTGTTACTCATTGAGCTATCTAGGAAAACAAAAGAAAGTTCAACTCATTTTATCTCACATTTTTTCATAGCATGCAACTATTTTTTCATATCAGTGGTGATTTCTTCCTGTAAAATTAATTCCTTTGTGATTTCATGCCTCCATCCAATCTTTCCAATGTTGTCTCATATTTACTATGTTGCACTTTGTAATGCTAGCATGATAAGCCTACATCTTCATTGCTAAACTTTAAAGGAGTGGCCATGTGAAACTCAAGGTAATAAATTCAAAAATAATTTTTTTTCTTTTATTCAATGTACCTGAATTCCACTTACATGGCTGTCACACCCCAAGAATTTATAATATTGAGATGTGACAGTCAAAACATATATATACGTCTAGATAGGACAAATTTACAGTGGCGAGGTCTTACAAAGTAAATAAAGAAAGCTAGCACAACAACAGTATCTTCCAAGGTTGATCTTGACTAGCACTCAAAATGAATCCGCAGTTATCCTGAAAAAATATTTACTATAGTTTGATGAGTTTGGCTACTCAGTTAGTGATCATCATAATCCTAAAAATAATCATGGTTGAAATATATCAATATTTTCAAAAAGAAGATCTATTAACAGAAATGTATTAACAGTTTCACTTTCAATAAATGCATAATTAAGTATAATCCGAATAATTGAAATGCACATAACACTTTAACGGCAGTGCATAATTCAAAGGATTTCACAAAATACCCTACTGGCGTCCCAAGTAGGTCACCTGTATACCCCATCAGCGTCCTGATAAGTCCACTTAATCCCTATCGACGTCTCAGATAGGTCCACTTAATCCCTGCAGGTCCGCTTATACGTCACCGGCGTACCGGATGAGTCCACTTAATCCCTACCGACGTCTCGGGTAGGTCCACTTATACCTCACCGGCGAACCGGATGAGTCCACTTGCATACTTAAATTATTTCTAAATCTCTTTAAACATTCGAAAGCGGCAAATATCATGTACTCAACATATCACTGAAATCATTAATATGAATCTCACTGACACCATTAATAACAGTCACTTTCAATAACATTTCAACCAATCAAATATTTTGGGCTCAAATTTAGAAAGGTAGCAGTTCGTAAAGACATTCTAGCATAATTGCGAATCTAATATGTATAGAAAAACTTTTATAGAAATTCAAGAATACGAAATTATTACAATTTATGGGAT
>NW_006494931.1:8650996-8675953 GCF_000471905.2 Amborella trichopoda | reverse complement strand
GTCATTTGCACATGAAATTCACAATGTCTAAATATTTGAAAACAGTAGAAAGAAATTTCACAATTTTACTAAAAGCAGAAATATCACATTTATTTCTAATAATTTGATAGTATCTAAAATATTCTAACAATAGACAAGAAAAAATAAATAAATTTATTTTTCTAAGAATTTACAGCATTTGAAATTTCTAACATAGATAAAATATCACAATTTTTATTAAAAAGATTATCTTTCAAGATAATGAGGTCGGGTGCGCATAAAATTTATCACGCCTAAAATTCATGATAATATGCAGAAATAATTATTTCATTTTATTTTTAAAAAGAATGGACTATTTTTCGAGACAATGAGGTCACTTACACACAAAACTTATAAAATAAAGATCTTGGATGGAAATATCACTATTTATTAAAAACAGACTATTTTTCAGGAAGACGATGTCACTTACTTAAAATATTTTGAAAGGGAGCTTCCGATAAAAATTCGGCTAGAGAGAGAGAGAGAGAGACCTCGCCTCTCGTATTTAAACTCTTACGACACCTGATAATAATATTTTATTAAGTTACACCTCATACACAAGGTGTAACGTTTATATTACCTCTTATACGCTTAAAGCCCACGTCCACTGGACGTGGCAAGGCAACAATAAACAAATAAATTCAAACTAAAAGCTTTGAAAATGGTGATGGTCCCTAAGGACTATCATGCTCATATGGACCATCACTTATTAAAAGTTTCTTTTTTTTGTTTTTTTTTTTGTTTTTTTTTTTCTTTTTTTTTGAAAGTTTAAGATTGTTACAATGGGCCACTATACCCTGCTGTAAATCAAAATTAAAACCCTAAACACAGCCTAAGATCTTTACTTTTACTGTCTAAACAAATATATACTAGTTAGGAGCAATAGTCAGTCTTCCACAATGATTTTATGTGCAAAATATGTTCCTAAAAATTCACAGAAAAATATAAAATATGGCTGAGAATTAATTAAATCAACTGGGAAGACTTATTAGAAGATGCCCAGAGTTACCCTCATAGGGCTTGATACACCCCACACCCGATTTCCTGATCGATGGTGCACTTTTAATCCTTTTGGTCTTGTTGGAATTTTTGTGATAGGAAAGCTCTACAGGAAATCTAGGGTTTTAGAGAGCTCAAAAACCCTACTAGGGTTTGTAGAAAACCTATAGGAACAAATTATGGCTTAACTATTCAATTGGTCTCTCTCTAGGCTGTATGCACCTCTCTATTTTTCAAAAACAGCAAGCCCTAGCTTTAGGGTTTCATATGGCACCACCTATTTTCTTTTCTTTTTGGGTGACATGACAAGTAGGAGAAGGAGAGAGAAGGAGAGAGAAGGAGAGGGGTTGGCGTGCCAAGAATATGGGAGTGAGAGGTTGGCGTGAGAGAGAGAAAATATGGCATGAGAGAGATCTTATTGCTTAGGATGTGAGAGAGAAAAATCTTATTCGCAGATTGAGAGGAGTCCAAATAGATTTAAATAGTAAAAAATCTATCTCCCACTTGGAGTAGGATGAAATCTAGGTATGCCTTATCTTATTTTCTAGCTTGACCTTTGGGATATTTAGTAAATCTTTGGGGTGAGAGAGATTTAAATCTAAGTCATTCATCCCACAAATCAGCCGGCATGATTTTCGGTGGAAAATAGGAACTTTATCCTTTTATAATTTGACTCAAGTCCAACTTTTATTTAAATTTAAATTATAACCACATTTAGCATTGTCTAGATCTTCCAAAATCTATAGGAAGTTAAATATAATATTTTATTTTAAAACTCCCATTTGAATAGAGAACAAATCTATTTCAATTTTAAAGGATTCCCTAACCATCTATCTTTGAACTGAAGGGTGTGGTTTGTATAAGGTTGCAACCTTAAACAATCAAATTTAGGCACACCTCCAAATTTTATCATAAATATAATTTTGGTATAAAGTAGATCTATAAACACTTGAAAATCTTGAAAATGAACGGTCTAGATAATGTATTGCAAGATATATAATTTTTTGGACATGAAAATCTTTTTTTCTTTTCATATTCATACATATTGATATCGAGATGATCAATTAGAGGGATTTCCAAAATCAAAACAACCTTTTATGATGGATTTTTGAGGTTAATTCTACATTTTAAGGTTGCAACCTTATGTAAACGTTTTTGTTAACTAAAAGATAACATATAAAAAAAAAAAGTGGGGCATGCCACGCTGGAGACATTATGTGGCCCCCACAAGGCCACATGTCCCACACATGGGTGGCACACACATGGGGGCTGGATCCTTGCTCCCCACATGTGCCCTTCCAAGTTTTGAAAATTTCAAAACTATCTTTTTAATGAATTTTACTGCATAAACAAAATTTTAAAATTTTTATAGAAGTCAGAAATATATTACTATTTCCAAAATAAAATATTTTAGAAGCGGAATGGTATCAATGGGTCAAAATTAGTGACAATAAGGGCACTCCACTTGAACTAAGAACAATGATCCACTACTGTTTTTTTATCCGACCCAACAAAGACCCATCACACAGTCTCAATGCAAGAGCTCATGATTGACTTGTCAAAGTTGGACAATAAACAATGGAACCATGATCCCAAAATGTGGATTTCTGTCCCTCCTTTTAAGAGCAAGTCTAGCACTTGTCACCACAGTGCACAGGGGTCTCTCTCTATACATATGAACACGTGTCCCTCTTATAGGACTGCTTCCTAGTAATGCAATTGTTATATGCATATACTGTGCGGAAGTCTGTTGAGGCTTTGGCTCTTACTCTCATAGGCCTACGATTGCACACAAGATATCACACAGTTATTCTGGTCTATAAACATCATCCTTGCGCATCTCTCCGACCTCAACAAGGGATAACCTATTGTAAACCCTTCTCAGTAGTGCCACATACCTAGAGGTAAGGGTTTTGGACAGCACCAGGGCTATAAACCGTCCAACCCATTGTTATTCAACACACCCACTCCCATTGAAGTGCATATTCACTATAAAGTATCATTTTTACAAGCTTTATAGGCCTTTAAAGGCCACAAAACCAACATAACTTAACCACTGTATTGCCCTCTGTTCTTTATTGTTCTTAAACAAATAGCTTTTATATGCATGAATAATGCTATGGATTTCCTGAAAGAGAAGCTGACTTGGTGTTACTAAGTGGGGCAATGTCAAAATGGTGATGGTATTTTATGTCCTTGAAGTGTTGAGTTGCATTAACAGAATATTTTAAATATATAGTGTTCTATGCTCCAGAAAAATATTGCAAAATCACAATAAAGGTATTGAAAAACTATGCTAGATGAAGAAAAAAAATCGTGGAGGACTTGTCATAAGGGATAAAAGAAAGCTCTTTATGATATCTACGAACAATGGCTGTAAATGGAGGAAATTGAGAGGCAAAGTCAACATCCTACTTGGAGTTGGCAAAGTAAGAGCGTGTAGTTTAGACAAGAAGAATGTAGGGAGGACACCTTGAGAGGTGAACTACTGCATCTTGGAGAGTGGAAAGCTTCCAAAGGATGGAAAACCCTTATTAATCTTTATATGTTAAGTAGGTTTTAGCTGAAACACCTGAGATAGTAGTTGCAGGCAGATGAAGGTTTGGAAGATATGTTTATCATGGAGGTTTGTTTAGAAAGGATGTTTGCTTCATTTCGGTGGTTTCTGTATTAAAGAGGGCTCAAGAAATACCTAACATAACTTAGCCATAGCTGAAGTAAGGTTAACCATGGCCAAAAAATGCGAGGCCTGTTATACCAAACAGGGCCAGATACCCTCTGAAATGGCCTCCATTTGGTCAATATGCCCGGGGTCTATGGTTAAGAGGGAGAACACTCCAAGTTTCAGATAAAGATAGGCTCAATTACAACCCAACAGCCCATAACCATGGCAAATGTGCCTCCAGGCTGCAATGGGTCGATTTCAGAGTAAGAACCCCTGAAATCAGCTTAAATATGGTCAATATTACCAAAAAGCTTTCAGCACGAGAAACCAGTGAGTTGGATTGGATTTCGACCAAGTAAAAACAGAAAGGTCATAACCTCGAGTTTGTTGAATGTGCACAGGGCCTATTTCTTGAAGGAAATCTTGGACTTTTCAGGATGTACACTCTGAAATGGATGAATGGGTGCCAATCAAGGTCCACTCATATACTGAGGTTCAAATGGCAGTGAAATATTGCTGATTTTGGACCCAAGGCTTTCTTGCCAAATTTAGAGAATATCTGGTTTTGGATAATTTTGGGGAAAATAAGGCTCAAATACACCTAATTATTGATGCCTAAATGAGTGAGGCAGCTATATAGCTGTTACCCCACTCAAATATGAGCAAAAAGCTTGTTAAACAGGACAAACCATGGTTAAAGATAGGCAATATGCCATAACCATGGAGGAAGATGCTCAGGGCTATATTGTTATTTGATGATCATGCTATGACTTTCAAATGATTTTCCATCATGTCTTGAGTATATATATGATATGACATGTACATTCATGTGTCTCCCCTAACTGCTGATTTGAGTGGTGGGTCATTGGGTAGCATAACCTGCTGCTGACTTAACATAGTGGTTCCCAACCAAAAAGTGATGGAATTTGAAAATCCCTGAATATAATATAGTTATAACATAGAAAACAATACAACTTGCATAGAGAAGCCAGAGAGGAGAGCATACATTAAAGAGAAACATACCCAAACCTTGAGAGATACCTATCTGAAGGACCATGGGAGAGGAGGAAAAACCTGTGGATGGCGAGGTATACTGGCATGGATCTGCTCATATTCTTTTTCTTACTTTTCTAATTGTACTCTGTAATATGAGGCATTTGATTAATCACAGATGATTCAACCTAAAAATTGGGTTGAATGTAAATTAATATGACATGTAAGGTTCCCTGGAACTGTACTCCAAGGAAATATAAAAAGCCTCTAAGAAAGTGTTTGTTGGTTGTCCAATCTGTTCCTATCTTTATTTCACACCAGGGTCATGTTTTAACACATTTTCAGTGAACATACTTCTTTTTATGCTCACATCAGATAGAGAAGCAACTTTCATCAATTAAAAGGCTCATAGAGACCAGATGATGGGGGAATAATTTTAAATAATTGGCACCAAGGACTTGAAAAATCACATAGGGTCATCTGAAGATGGATTGGTGTGAGGGATGTTGCCCTCGATGGTTTGATGCAGCTGACCTTTAGAGTTGTTGGTTCTATTTGTGTTGAGGTCCTGGAAGTAGTCCTCTCGATGGCCAGTGTTATCTCTGTCTGGTGAGTTCTTGTTCATATGCTTGTTGAGTATTAAATAGCAGAGAAACTTGGGGTGGTGATTTAGTATTTTCAGAACTAGCACCAGTTCTGCCAGCAGTAATGTGGAAGGAACTGGAACCTTTCGGTCATCAGTCTAGCAACACGTGGCTGGTTGTGGGCACTTCTGTCAAGCTTTTTATATCCTAGAAAATCGGTATGAGATAGTCATAGGAGGACGGCCCCATCTCTGGGTGGAAGTGCATGATGTTAATTATACATTTAGTTGTATCTGTAGTGAATAATACACATGATGTAGATTTGCCCAAGTCGAGGTTTTTGTGACTTTGAATGCCATGACCTCTCCATTTCTTGTAGAGAATCATATTCATAAGAGATAATGGGCGCAGCCTGATTGCAGTGTCAATGAGTGAGACTGAGTCTGTTGTCAATTCTGATAAATCATAGTATCATAAATATTCTATACTTTATTTCTAGGGAAACTTTGAATTTAAATTGTATTACATTTTATTTACAAGTACCATTAGAGTATCCAACGTTGGTGTTGGTGTCGTATTGTGTATTTCTAGGGAAAGCTTTTAATTTTATTTGTATTACATTATATTTACAAGTATCATTAGAGTATCCAACATTAGTGTTGTTGTCATATTGTTTTGATACTGTTACACTGATCAAGCATTTGGGTATCTTAAATCTTAGAGAATCACCCTTTGCCAATTGTTAGGAGTTCCACAAATATTAGCAGTCCCTTCAACCTTTATGGCTTGGAGAAGGCCTTGCAGGGCATCTTGACTTTCTCATGAGCGCAGCATTGGTCAGAAATCATGCGGCCTCATGCACTTAACTAGAATTAGAACAACTCTTGATCATCTCGTCATTGATATGCCCTAAATGATATTGCTGGAGATGCATATTTGTATGTATTGATTTATATATGTATGTGTTGATACCAGGTCATCTGGTGAGACTGAAGTATCAATTATTCAAGGAGAACCATAGACATATTTTCCTACAAGAACTTCTAGTATGCCAAATTGTTGGTTTGATCTTTGATATTGTTAGGATTGTTAAACACAAATTTCCTCTGTTTGTTGATGGTTACATGAATGTAAGAAACAGGTTGAGGTAAATGTCATAATGAATGCTCTTATAATTGCATATGAGTACTCTATCCAGATGACTAAATTACCCTTCAAGGTAAAAGGATAAATTACCATAAGGATAAAAACACCATAATATTCTTGAGATGTTCACTTTAGATAAATGATAACCTATCTCATAACACAAGGAACAATATAATTTTTGGGTTTTCCAAGTCCCGCTTCTAGAAAATGCTTATGCTTCTGTCCATCTGCATAAGAATCTCCACATTGAGTCACGTGTTCAAAATTTCTTTATTCAGTCTGATCGTGTCAAAAGTTATATTTACCATTTATGCTGCTCCTATCATTCTTAGTTTCAAAATTTTAACTTAAGTCTTTGTATTCAGCTTACTAGAAGAACTTTAGGATCTCAGAATCATAAAATGCTTCTTGGATCCATGGTTGTGAATATTAACGTATATTTTCTGCACTCTTTGGAAGATCAGTGAAAGCCACATGGAATTCCTCTCAGTGTCAGAGTTCCTGGTTGAAGTTTCAGATGATCTGTAAGATGTTATTTCCATTTACTATTCTTAAACAGTGTACTAGGTTTTTTTGGACTAATGTTATTTGAAGTAAATATTGCAAGCATATGATACAAATACTGGAATCCTCAGATTCTCCTCTCTTGTCATTTTCATTTGTTCATTGAAGAGAAGCAATTATTATGTTTCGTGTTGCTTCTATATTCTCCAACATGCCATGCCAATTTCTAATGTGGTATCACCTATACACTAGGTTACAGATTTTAGTGTTGATTCTCAGTTCTTTATCACTTGCTGAAGTGATTCTTTTTCTTTTTTTGGGTTGGTGATGCTTTGGGTTTCCAAGTAGAAATTTGGACAGGAATGTTATTCCTACCTTTTTTTTGCCATTTCTGCAACTTGAGAGGGTAAGTTTTGCATTAGTACGTGATTGTGCAACAAGCTTATGTGCTTCACTTTTGTTCTGCAAGATCAATGCCATATTAGGGTTACTGTTTTCAATTAAGTTATGATAAAATGACATACTCAAAAAGGAGAACGACATGTCTTTATATATGCGTGGCAAAGACATGTAGTGTGGATTGAGAATGCATTAACCAGAGTACTATGTGAATTGGAGTGTGGAGATTTGTTACTCCTGACGAGCTGAAGACTATATGTTGAGCCAAGGTGGAACATGGTGAGAATGACTCATCACAGGTCGTTTTTGATTTCCTGGTTGAATGTTCTGACTTCTTGTTGGATGGCTTTCACATAATGCGATGGAATTCAGTTGCGCTCTGGTTTCGAACCAGGGAGCTGTGCTTTGCAGTGCATGAATAGAATGATGTGGTTCAGTTGCTTTAATTGTTGCACGTGGTAATGGTTACATGTAGGCGGTTGGAAAGGGTTGAAACATTGTTGGCGCACATGCAGTTGAAGAGTGAGAGTCCTATCGACTAATCACAATGTCGGCATGCAGTTTTTTGATGCGTTTTGTGTTGTGTTTGGCCAATACATGCAAATGCCTGAAGGCTTAATATTATTTAGTGTATCATGAATAGCTATGTGATCTACAGCATGATGTTCAGGCTTCTGCTTCTGGAGTTTCTTGAGGCAACTTGTTGACTGGTAGGGAGGTTTAGAAATTAAAACGCAACTGCTAGTATCGTTGTAGTTTGTACGTCTTCTAAGGCCCAAATGATGCCAACCTCTGTAGTTTTGTAGTTATTGTGCATCCTTAACCATGTCAGAAACGCTGGAGAAATTTAGGAACATTTGTTCCTTGTTAGAGAATGAAAAAATTTAGGGAGAAATTAATTAGCCAAATGATAGTTTAGCAACTTATATAGGTCTGTTTATTAAAATTCTTGTATAAGGGTGTGAATATTTTGAAGAAATTGAGCATTGGTCTTGGAGGTTGCTTCTGACAGATCTGAAATTTGAGATGGTTTTCAGTCGGTGTGCAAAAATAGGAGTTAAAAGGAAACTGAGGAACTATATGGAATTCAAAATGAGTTGGAGTAGATTGTTGTAGAAGTGGTGACTTCTAACGCAATATTATTGTTCTTGAAATAAAAGTAGTTTTGCATAGATAATTCTGAAGTTGGCTGTTGATAATAGCGTCAATCGTAAATGCTGATCAAAACCTTATTTTGGACCATAGTTATTGGGATCTCCCATCTGAGGCGGAACTCTTGCTCCCATAGTGTGGTTCCAAGATTTGAGAGTAGGAACGTGGTCCCAATGAGCTTCCCATTATCTTTGGAACTCTTTCCATGATATTAAGGAATAGCCCCATCTCACCTATAGTGGGCTCCATTATGGAACCTTTAAAATGCATCACAACATAATTATTGGGTTTTAAGGGAGGAAAAACATTATTCTTTCGACCAAATTTGAAAGAGAAATCGAGCATCAAACTCCTTAGATCCTAAAAAGTTTTATCTGTTTTTAAACATTATTTATTTTTGAATATATGTTGTATGGGGCTTCTATGATGCTCGCTAAGTTTGGAGCTTCTGGCAACCGACATTACACTTTCCTGATTCTCTTTTTTGTATGTGAAGATTCTCTTAATGCATGAAAGTGATGTTATTGTCTCCTTTTTTTCATGCGTGGCACATCATTTCACATGATACTCTACACTGAAATCATCTTCTTTTTTTTCGAGAAGGTGCACTGAAATCATCTTTATCAGACCCCAGAATGGAACACTATGTTTCAGAATAACGGATCCTATGAATTTTCTTTTGTTCTTGAAAATATTAATACAAAATTTGGGATTTCTCAAGTCAACACGAAGTTTTAAAAAGCTTAATTCATACAACGCATTATCTATTTCAGTATTTCAGATTAACAGACTGGTTGTAACAGTGTTCTACTTGAATTATTTTGGGCATTGGTAGCAATATTGTTCTGATATTCTCATATTTTGAGAATCTCCTTCCAGGAACAAACTAATTCTTATGAGGTACTTGTATTTTTGGTGCACTAATGATCGTACATATCTTGATATCTGATTCATGTGCTGTATTTTTGCCCCTGCCTGCATGCTATTCATGTACAACGATGCGGCTGGATGTCCTTTGCAGGTTCGATTATGAGGTGGGCACATTTAATTTTGTTTCCTCGCATTACTGCATGATTTTATATAAATTGATATCCAAAATTGCTATTTCTAGAATTGTTTCAGAGAACTGCCGGAACATATTTCTTAGTACAATACAAACTCAGGCCAAAAAATGCTCGAGAAATGGTATCTTTAACTTCAAAATGTAAAACCTGGATAAAATCACTAAAGAACAAAGATAGATCTAATTTTGTTTATAGCTGCTGTATGTCTGGTCATTTGTGAGAAAAACTTAAAAGTTCTTTCAAAGTCTCACCCAAGTTCTGATGATACTTGGACCCAGTTTTTGTTGATTTAGTTGAATTCTATGGTCCACTGCATTTAGAAAGAAAGAACAATTACCATTTTGGGAAATGGCTGTCATAACTAGGCGAAATTCTTCAAAATTTGAAACCTTTATGTGGATTATGGCTAAAACATGAGTTACTTGCAACAGTCATGCTTTCGGCCATTTATTTCAGTAATTCCATATATTTTAAAATATCCTTTAGTATTGACAAAAACAACAATTTTCTGGAATATTATCAGTCTTTCATATTATGTGTTAGCTGACCCCAAATAGTTGGGATAAGGCTTGGATGATGATTTGATGTAACTATTACCTTGTACATAAATATTTTGATATTGATTCTGTGCAGGATGATGTGTTGGCAAATAATTTCAATATTTTACGCATGTTTGTTGGAATATATGGAGTTTCAAGGGCACCAAGTGAATTGGTGGGTGAATTTCGACTTGATATATCTTTTCAATCTACCATTATTGTTGTCATAATAACTGGAGTACTAAATGATATTATTGTAGGCTTTAAACATTCTTAAACTTGACTACGGAGGTTTTCTCGTGTTCATTTTTGTATATATTACCAATTGTATGTGCACTTTGGGTTTGAAAATCCTTGTAAGGTGGCAGGTGCCACAACGTGACACTGGAGTTCTATGCTTACCAGGTCCTTCGTTAACATTCAAAAAAAAAAAAAAAAAAACAAAAAAAACAAGATAACTAAACTCTGTTTATTTTATTTGCCTCAGGATATCAGTTTTGTCAAGACTTTGGAATAGAATGTATGCATGTGCAGTGTGTGTAGAGGCCTATGGGGGTGCATGCATGAGTGTTACTTTGTAAGACAGGATTTCTTAAATTTTTAATCATAGTATGTGGCTGCTCATCTAGTTATTCTTGCCCAAAATGCAATCAACGAATGGTGGTTTCCTTGAAGGTTTTTTCTTCTCTCTTCTTTTGTAAATAGATGTAGTTAATAGTTTTCTGGTTCAAACTTTGTATTGGTTGTGAGGCAAGCTCCAAGACTAAAGTCATAGACTGCAAGAATATTCCGCAACATATTCTTATTTTATATGCATGCCTTCGAAGTCTGTTGAAGGGGGAATATTCTCTTGGAACTTACCTTTAGATAGAGATTGCCAATTTTCTGATCTAGACAGCAATTACCAATCAAAATTTTTCTTAATTTCATTTCTCTTTCTTCCAAGAACAAGATGAGATATGCAGCGAAGAAACTTCATTTCTTAATTGCAAGTTGAAACAATTCATATGCCATCAGCCATCTGATACCACTAGTAGTTTCTTTAATTTTACACATGCCTTCTTTTTGCCTTCAAAGATTGAAGATGAGTGTATGAGCATGGTGAAGATCAAATCCAAAGGTAAGCCGGTTGGACATGCTGTATCAAACATAGGTCTCATGGTAGAGCACACTAAGTCTCCTAAAAGCCCCAACCCTTACATGACCTAGCTTTCTTTGAAGGTAAATTTGCGCCTGAGTTCCCTAACCCACCATAACAGCCTTCAATCCCTAGTAAAAGACATGTATATCGACAAATGGTACCATGTTGACCAGATATCACCATAACCATGTGTCACAACCATAAGCTTACACTCCGGCCCTCCTTGCCTCTTTGAGCTTTCAAAGCCCTCAAAGGGGAAAATAAAAGCTTTTTAGCTCCCTAATCCAAGAGGTAAGCAAGCAGTTATTGATAGACAAAGGAATCATGGGATGCACCTTTGTACTAGCTAAAGCATTACCTCTGTTTATTGGGGATCATATTTGATGCAGGACAAAATTATTTTAATTTTTATCTTTGTTTAATTTCAAGAGATGTACATTTTAATTTTAGTTTTAATATTTATTTTTTTGGGTTTTTAAGTTGTCTAGGGATGCTAGGTTTTTATTTATTTATTTACTGTTCATGGGTACTGTTCATTTTATTGTTCATGGGTACTATTCACACAAACACATTTCTATTTACAGGAGTAGAATTTTAGTATTATTTAGAGGTAGTTTAGAGTCTTTAAATGTTTACTTGGATTTCAAGTTAATTTTAGGATTTCATAGGCTTATAGAAGTTTGAATGTCACATTTTGGGAATCTTATGTTATTGGAATGAATTTTATTTTATGAAAGAAGAAAGTTCTTTTCTTGGCTTGATTTACATCCATATTCTTTCTGCATAGTTTTACTTGTTTAAGGTTCATGAAAAGGGTTGATTTATTTTCCCACCTTTCCTTCTTGCATCAAGTGGTATTAGAGAATGTTTGAAGACGGTTAGAGATTGCGATGGCTGGTCGTGAAGGTCTTAGCTGTAGGGATGCGGATCTGATCCAACTGCACAAGGAAAGCAACAAGTTAAATATAGAGGGTTACAGAGCTATTGTTGTGCAAGCGAGAGTAGCAACAGCCTCCCCTAAATAAAGAGGAATCTATGGGGATAAATCTAAATCATGAGGGTTTTTATGGAGAATGGCGCGAATCAGAGATATTGATGGCATATCAAACTACATAGATGGGTTCAATGCAATGGTATCGATGGGAGCATAATTTTGAAGAAGAACAAAATGGATCGAATCATCAATTGGATTCAATATTCTTTGAATCAATAGATTGTCCTATCTTTGGCAGTGCTCTTATCTTTGATAGTAATCCTATTTTTAATAAAGAACGGGGGGATCTCTTTGATGGTGATCCTATTTTTGATGAACTATTGCATGAAGTTGAAGAATTTGGAGAACATATCTATAATAAGGATTAAGATAAAAGATGATCTTGCTTGAGAATAATATGTACAGAAGGCAGCAGGGGGATTTGCTCAAAACCATGGTCTTTGAAGATCTCAAGGATATCCAAGACGTTGAGCATTCAGAGATTTAGGACATTGGAATCAGAGTAGCACAATGTAAGTGTGGTTGAGTCATAAATCGCAACTTGTGGCCCTGAATGAAATAAATATCGAAATGCCTCTAAAGGACAGAAAACTGGGTTTGAAGTTTCCTCCACGATTTTCAATGGAAGTTCAATAATAGCCGAATTGGATAAATTTGCATCGATTCCTCAATATATATATTAGGATCCGTTTCTTAATGAATTCTTTTTACTGCAAATAATATTTGAGCTAATAAAGAAGAAGGTTGAAGAAGGTGGTTTTGATGCTGAATTCATCTTAGCACACTTCAAACTCGAGGGCGATTTTTCTCCAACCAGGGGAGAATGATGCAGGACAAAATTATTTTTTAATTATTATCTAATTTCAAGAGATGTATATTTTTAATTTTAATTTGAGGATTTATTTTTAGGGTTTTTAAGTTTTTTAGGGATTCTAGGGGTTTATATTTTCTATGACTTGTATTGTTCATGTTATTGTTCAAGTGTTACTATTTACAGGGGTATTTCTGGAGTTTTAGTACTGTTTAGTGGTAGTTTAGAGTCTGAAATGTTTATTTGGATCTCAAGTTAATTTTAGGGTTTTATAGGCTTATAAAATGGTTGGATGTCACATTTTGGGAGGCTTATAAATGGTTGGATGTCACATTTTGGGAGGCTTATATCATTAGAATGAGTTTTATTTGATGAAAGGAGAAAGTTATTCTTTTGGCTTAATTTACGTCCATGTTCTTTCTTCATTATTGCGGATTTTTCTTGTTTAAAATTCAGGAAAATGGTAGATTTATTTTCCTGCCTTTCCTTCCCGCATCTAATATTCACTCTGGTACCATATTAGGTATACTAGAAAAGTAACAGGATGTCACTTTGGGTATTCTTGATCTACTACGTGGCGATTTTATTAAAAAAGGCTGTAGTTGCGGGTGATCACAAGTGTATAGATGTGTCAAAGTGGTGACCAGATGTGTATGGACATGCCATTGTGGTGACTACTTGTTAGAAAAATGAGGCAATTGTCCAATTACATGCATAAAAGTTGATGAGCTTTCTTTTATTCCTACATGTTACACATCGTAAATAAAATATTATAAAATATTAAAGAATTGCAAGATATCCCTTTATGTAGTTCCAAGGTTCCTTTATGACTAAAAGAAATTGCAGATTTCCATTTTAGCCGAGGAAGTTATTCACTCTTTTACATGTATTTCTTGAATGTGCTATTCAGAAAATGACCAGATCACCAATTATATTTCATTTAGTTCAAATCTTAAGGGTGCCATTCTAAGTTGGATATGTAGTGAACTTAATATACCAGGTGAGCCTTTTAAAAATCATTAATTTGGAAAATGTGGACACATTTAGATTGAAGTGAAATGAGGCATCAAGGCTGGGGCTGGGGTAGATAAAGGCATTTGAACCCATCTATTCACGAACTCGTGATATGGGCTTTTATCCACGATATGCAAGGTATTTGAATTTGGAGATTATCCCACAAGTTGACAATTTTTTTTTCAATTAAAAAACTAGACATGGTGTTTCACCATTTGATGGGTTTTAGGTTTATGAGTGAACCAGGCCAACCCATACCTTTGATTTTCTGTGGAAGTTGTGAAAGCTTTTCCCAATAATAATTTGGCATGAGGCCATGTATTAAGCAGCTCAAACGTCATAGGTGGCTCAAATGTTTAGCATCTCAAGGAAAACATCAGCATGGAGCCATTAAAACACTATTACACATAACACATGAAGGCTTTGTTATGTGACACTATGCTTGCATGGTCATATCTTTTTTTTGATAACGGGCTCTTGCATGGTCATAACTCCACTGAATCTCTATTAGTTGTGCTCTATTGATTTTCCTTTGGTCCCTATGAACCAAGGATTCTTCTGTCTCCTTTTGCTGAAATATATTGTGCAACATGCATCAGCTCCTCCATGCTAGAATGCTCAGCACTTTTTGAGGCATCTTATTTGATATTAGTATGATCTATCCAGATATTATTTTATATTCCCCTTATTGATAGTCTCAAACCTGCTCATAGAATGCCCTTACAGATTCCTACTCATATGGAAAGACATTGAATTATGTTAAGAGAACTTTTCATCCCATCCATGAGCTTTAGGTTTGAAGAACTAACATACCCAGTCAAGGAAATACATACTAGAGCTCAAGAAGAAATATGAAAGGTAGCAAGAACTAGGATCCTATTAATTGAAATCTTTCCTTGTAATTTAGGAAGAGGTGTTTTGTTCAGCTATCCACCCAAACAATAATTCTGATTCATGGAAAATTTATTTATTTTCCATGTATGTTATTAGTTGCTGGGTGCTTGTGATCATCATATTTGTTTCACAGAATTTAGTTTAGACCTCTTTGCCATCCCACCCTAGCTTTTCCATGCCTTGGCTTTTCCTTAATGCCAATTTAAGTTTAAACAAAGATTTGTAATCCATGAGCATTTCCCTAGAACTTTAATGTAATTTTTCATGTACCTCAAATTTTAACTCGAAATGAAAACTTCTCTTGTACTAGATTTGTTCTTCTTACGGAAGCACATGTTGTAGTATTTCCAGTAAGTTGCAATTCTGTTATTTCAGGCAAAATATATCACTGAAACTGAAGATCAGTTTGAAAATCTAAAGAAAAAACTGGATCTGGAACTTGCTTCAAAATATCAGAAGCGATGTGAAGAAGCCACTAGTGAAGGTGACGTAATGATTCATTCCCCTACACATGATAATTGAACTTTATTATTTTCATTGGTTTCTATATTTTTCACTTTTTATTTTATTTTTGATGGTTTATTGTATCTTCTAGACTTTTTCATAAATTCTTTTGGTTCAGGTGGAAAGAAATCAGGTCATGCCTTGGGCACTTGGGTTATACCACCGGTAATTGCTGATGAGGAGTCGTATCGTCTGCTCTTTCAAAATCAATTGTAGTGGTGCTAGTATTTCACTTGAGGTTTGGTTCCAAGGGAACTTGAACTTGACATGTGCACCTTTATCTAAACAAATGAATATTTATATGCTCTATTAGGCTGGTATGAGCTCTTATTTTGAAGCAAACGTTGTTACAGCTAATAGATGAAGATTTTAAATTTTAGATATACTTTTGTTCCTTCAAATTTGTAGGGCCGATCTCTTTCAAATTTCGTAAAAAAATGAACACTCATTTTATCCATCACAATTTATCTACAGGCTACCAAATGCATGATGAATACACACTGTTCCACAATCAACCTGAATTGTTGTTTCAAACTAAGAAAAAGAAAGAAAGAATGACATCCTTTAAGTTATATAAAAGTGAGGGTCCATTGCTCTATGCAATTGATTTATTGCTCTGCAACATATTTTGATTTTGAAATACTAATAATCTGCATAAGTTTTTAAAGCAGACCAGAGTGGATTCACGTTTCTGTGGATAAGTTCCAATAGTTTGTATTAATCTTCTGTTACCATATATGTTCAGGACTTGTATTATAATTTTATAATCCTTTGCTGTTTGGATCATAGTTACCATGGAGGGGACTAAAAAAGCTCCTGGATCGGGAGCTGAAGAGCGGGGTGAGGGAGCCACAACATTCTGCAGTCGAGGGAATGAGTTCCGTGCATGGGCAAATGTAGGGATCAAGTTCCATATTTGCAAAGGAGCAGATCCCTTACGGATGGGTTCGCAATTCGGCATGTTAGGATCAAGGTTTCCAAAGTTCTATTATTTATTGTATTATAATATGGGAGCGAGTTCTATTTAATAAGTGTCAATGTAAATAAGAATCATGTTAGTGAAAATCTCATGGACTTTTTGTTGTCAGTGGAGCAAGATTTCACAAATGAGTAGTGAGACTAGAAAACAAATATGGTGATGTAATACCTATTAAATCCTTGGGCACAAAGTGAACTGTGTCCTTGGCAGTCTCTCTCCCCCTTTAGCGCTCTCGTCAACTAGTGAAGAATAAATTCATTGGAGACTTTTATGGACTACTATCCTGTCCAAATTTTTTAGGGAATATTGTGGTCTATCTTCCTCTCAACATCGTCAAGGGATGTACTCTCCCAACTCATTTATTGTAGGTGCACTGGTGCAAAAAAGGAGTAGAGGAAGCATTTCTTAGAGGCAATCTTGCACTTTCAGTGAAGGAACCCTTTCCAGCCGTTGACTTCAACACAATTAAGCAATAGAAGCCTTTCGGTAGGTGAATTGGACTCAATGACCTAACCCTAAGGAAGTTTAGCATTTTTTTTGTGACCTAGCCCTAAGGATGTTTATTGTATTTTTTGTGACCTCGTTCCTCAATAGAACTACAAAACAACTATCCTCTATATCTCATCCCAATTTATGTCTTCTCTATCCTTGCCAATTTTTGCTGCATTTCCTTGGAACTAGACACAAGTTACAATCCAAAAGGCATGTAAAGTTGTGAACTATACAAATATATAAAAAATTGTGATAGTTATAAAGTTTGTAGGTCATAAAAAAAAGAAGAAATCCACACTCCATTGTATATAAATTGAAAAATGTGCCATTGAAACTTGTACTTAATGCATAGGATACTGGATTCCATGTTAGTGGAATCATGGTCCTGCTTATGATATAATGGTTTTTATGTTGAAGAAACAAAAGATGCTTATTAAATATTGCAAAAATTAGTGAGCTCAATTTTAATTTCTTTTGTTTTCTTTTTCTGAACATGTAGCCATTCAGAGGCAACACTTGGCCATTCTCTTTCTACAAGTGTATTCTTTGTTATTTCTTTAAGTGAGTATATATTGGAAGCGTTTTAGAGGAGTTAAGGCGCCTTGCATGACCTATCTTTAAAACCTCCCTCTCTCTTATACTTCCATGTGAGCTGGGTATCGGGATGTGCTTCTCATTTCTTTGAGAGCCCAATAGTATTATGGGATAAATTAGAGCATTGTGCTCCTTGATTCATCACTCTCTCAAGATTATATCCTAACATTTGTTTTGCACCAGGCTTCTCTTCCCTCTATGTGCACTAGGCTTTTCTTCCCTCTATATGCATGACAAGCTCTTTCTCAATAAGTCTCTCAAGAAAAGCAGCAAAACAGGGCATGCAAGTCTCTATAAGATTTTGGTGAGTTATGTTAGCTTTACTCATATTTTGTATCTAAAAGACTACTTGAAGTTGGGAAAAAGTTTGTTTGAACAAGGAGAAAAGTGTAGGGCATCGATTTTAGTTGGTTGGACTGATTTGAATGGACTTTTGTTTTGTATATGCTTGTTGAAAATTTTATTTGGGTTCACACAAATCAATTTGGGGTTTCAATTATGACAAAATTGTGATCCTAATGCATCATTTTAAGAGTGTTAATGACATTTACAAGCCCAGGGGACTATCTTTTCATATCGAAAGAAAGTTTGCATGTCAATTGTTTGTCGAATTTCATGGTTTGAGTAGAAATATAGTTTATATGCTAATATAACTCTATTTATGTTTCGAAAACCAAAAGATTTTATTGTAATGGGGCCAACACTTGGTATTAGTGAAAATGGACAATGTGAACTAGCACGGTCTATGTAGTTTAAAATATTTTTTGACGATATTGACCAGAACACTTATATATGTCTTAGAATTACAATCAAAACTCAAATAAATAGGTAAAGTAAAAATTAGATTTTCACTTGCTGTTACTTTTCATGACTTCTTCATTACATAAGCAAAATTACATTAAAGGAAATTGGGAACAAAAAAAAGCACAAGAATTAAAGCATAAAACAAGATAGTGTGTCAAAGTATTACTTGTAATGGACTTTGTACACCTTATACCTCTTTTCCTCCATCAATGGCACACGAGATCTTCTTACCAAAACGGGAAGCATGCCTAAAACCTTTTATTTAGAACTTGAGAGCATGCACATGGAATATGGGGCCTCTTTTACACCTCAACTATCTGGGGTGTGTCCCTTTCTTGCTTGATGACCTAGGGGTGTGCCCCTCTTTCTTTTTCTAATTTAGAGAGTATGGGAGAGAGAAAGAGGGTGGTGTGCCACCTATGAAGTAGAGAGAGAGAGAGAGCTCTAAGCTATGTGTATTATGGTGCATTGATGTATTTATAGTAGTGAGGCTAGGGTTAGGATTTTGGGGTTTAGCCATCCTTACGGAGATTCAATCTAGACTGTTCATTATAAGTGACATGTGGTGTGAGAGATCTTAGCCATATAATCTATAGATTAGCCATCATGATTTGATGGAAGGTATTAAAACCTTATCCCTCAGCTTCTTTAACCTATTTCTATCAAATATTTTATGTAGAGAAAAT
Source organism: Amborella trichopoda (assembly GCF_000471905.2). The sequence goes on along the minus strand of NW_006494931.1, from coordinate 8,656,977 downwards.
ATTTTATAATTTTTCTTTTAATTTCAACCAATCTCTACACATTCTATTTTGAAAATCAATCATTCTCTTTTCATAGACCTTTCCATTTTATCATGATTTGATGGAAGGTATTAAAACCTTATCCCTCAGCTTCTATAACCTATTTTTATCAAATATTTTATGTAGAAAAATATTTTATATTTTTCCTTAAACATTTTATTTTTAAAATCAATCATTCTCTTTTCATAGACCTTTCCATTTTATTTTCAAATCAATTTGGTCGCTTATACAATAAGCTATACCTTATAGAAAGTAGGCAAAAGCGGGGTGTTCCACTTATGTAGAGCATAATGGGCCACATGCCCCCATCAAATAGGGACTAGTGTGGTGGGCCCTAATGAGTTTTGAGCTCCACAATATTAATTTATTTTTAGAAGAAAGAAAATAATTTTTAAAAATACTTAAGTATTTTATTTTCCTCTCTGAATTTTTAAATACTTGAAAATTCAATTTTAGCTAATTTAAAAATCAATTTTGATAAAATAAAAAATATCCAAGGACTTATATTTTTTAATATTCTAAAAATCATTTAAAATAATTAATTTGATGGGAATCAGATTTAACTTTGTTAAGAAAAATATGAAAATACTGAGGCACTCTATCTCTGCTAGTGACTTTGTTCGACACTTACTTTCTCAAACTGATCCAGTAGTTCTTATGACCCATAATCCATCACAAGAATTTATGATTGGACTACCAAAGCCAATCAATAGGCAATGAGAACACAATCCCAGTCTATGGTCTCCAAGTTCCCCTTAGGGATAAGCCTAGTTCATACAGACATGTGCACACTAATTGCAATTGGTGCATGGGGCCTATCTCTTGTACATGTACATGTACATGTAACACCCTCAATGGTGTCTACTTCTCAATATGGCTATCATCTATATATTACCGTTTAATATTAATGATGATGATTTGGCCCTTATCCCTTCAGGCCTACCAATAACACACTATGCTCAATAAGTTCTTTGGCCAACTACCATTGGCATCTCTCCGACCTCATCAAGAGATAACCCTGCAAACCTTTATAGGTCGTGTAATATGCGCAAGTCTTATAGGGTTTTAGAACTTAATTCAGCCTCGCTCTTCAAGCTTAGTTTGAGTCTTAGCATCGATAGTACTAACTTCGGCCCCTCTGGACCATGCTCCCATTGGAGTTGTTATTCCATTATTATAAAATTTCATTGCATGCTATCGTAAGGCCTTTAAATGGCCACAAAATTCTAACATCTCCCACTTAGCCTTCTAAGGCTTTACAATCTATCTTCCTCATTGTTTTTCAGCTCCATCCGATGTACATATTTAATGAAAAGACAAATACCTTTGCTCCGTATCGCTATACATCAGGGGCTAACCGAAGATGAGAGGGTCAAGCTCCGTTATCAGGAGTTGGATGCCCTTGACGAGAAAAAACTAGAGGCCCAACAGAACCTCGAGGTCAATCAGGGGAGAATGAAGAGAGCCTTCGACAAATCTGTCAAGGTTCGCTCATTCGCTCGTGGAGATCTAGTCTTAGCAGTCAAGAGACCGATTGTCATGCATGGGCACCGTAAAGGAAAGTTCGAACATAAGTGGGAAGGTCCATTCATAATTAAAAAGGTCACACCAAATGAGGTCTATATACTGGCAAACTCGGATGGAGGAGAGGCGATGCCCCTTATCAATGGGAGATACTTAAAGAAGTACTATTCTTGACATATCCCTAAAATGCGGTGCATGCGGTAAAAGGAAAGAATTGAAGATGAGGAACATTTAGCCAATTGAAAGGAAGTTCATTTCTCTCATTGCATTAGAAAAAGTTACAAGCCACAATCAAAAGCCCGTTATTAGGGAGGTTACAAAACTCTTGCATCCGAGGATAAAAGTATGGTTACAGGCCAAAAAGAAATGCTCTCCTCATGAAGAAGAAGCAAAACGACCAAAGAGGATGGTTAGAGGCCAAAAAGAAGTAGCCCAACCATTTTCGAGTCAGCTTTGATTCATCTGACGAGGCATGGCTCGCTTCTAAGGAAGTGGCCCATGATGGCTTCCCTTCCTCCAAAACAACATGGACTTCACTGTTGTGCAAGAGGACTTGGCTTCCAACAGACCACAGTGACCGAGCCTTCTCATTTGCCATCACTCTTGGCCCCCACAAGGCATCACTGTCCATGGTCATCACTGCGTGCAACTGAATATCGTGTGTGATCATTGCCACTTATGACTCAACGCCACAGGTGACCACTGCCATGCGCAGCTCAATGCCGCGTGCTACCATTACCACATGCAAGTTATCAACGTGCGAGACTATCGGCGTAAGCAGCATGCCCCCCGAGCGTGGCTATTGCCGTGCATGGCCTAAAGACGTGCGAAGGCAGCGCTGCCTGCGACTTAATGTCACACATGCCTTCAGGGTGCCCCGACTGCCACTGTTCCAATTCCTGAGAGGCATTAACTCCCACGCCTCTTCGATTTTCCCAACCATCACTCCTCGCCGACGATCCACCTTCTCACGACCTTTTGCCTCTCTTGCAACACTTCAAGTCTTGTCAGGAACTCACTCCGGTTGTCGAAAATCCCCGTCTGACCCTGTTCTTTCCCCTTTTCGATAGCCTGGAAAATCGAAAAAACCACCAAAATCCTCAAAAAGCTTCCCTGTGACCCTGCAGATTTCCCTTCTCCCTGTTTTTACACTTCAGCAGTTCGTCACAAACTCAATGGAATTCCATTGAGTTTTCTGGTGAACCCATTGCTACTCCTCCTTCTAATCCCAATAACCGTAAGACTGTCAACTCCTCTAACTTCTCTGCAACCTCCCCTTCAGCTTCGAGACTATCGAAAAAGAACCACATCCCCGACAAAACACCACTGCGACTCCTGCAACTTCATCGGAAAGGTCTCGGTGAGCCCTTGAGAAGCCCCTCTTCCCTGCTTAGCAGAGCCTTGACAACTTTCGAAAATGCCTGCAAGGACGCCGCAAGGGCCTACGACTTGCTGAAGCTCGCCAGAAAAGTTCTTGAAGCCTGTTTGCTGCAAATTTGGGTCCGGAAAACTCTAGCCAGGAAACTCTTGAAGGAAACTTCGGCTCTCTTTTCTCTCTCTAAAACTCCCTTCGATCAGTAAAAATAGTAAAATGAGGTTTTCTCCCCTTTTGTACTCAGCAGTGCCACAAACTGCCGCTCAAGTTCGAAATGATGCCCCAGTCCCCAGCTTCTGACTGCAATAAAACCAGGCCAGAGCAGGTCAAGCCCGAGGCCCGAAAGGGTTATCGCCATGCGCTGCGTAAGATGCTATCATTGCGCGCCTTCCTCAAGGGCTATCGCCACGCGCTTCATCCAGAGGCAATTGTCGTGCACTGCGTAAGATGCTATCGCCGTGTGCTTCGTTAATGGCTATCGTCGTGCGCTTCACCCAAAGGTTATCACCGTGCGCTGTATAAGATGCTATCGCCGCACACCTTTGTCAAGGGCCATGGCTTCGCGACCTCACCAAAGGCCATCGTTGTGTGCTTTGTCAAGGACTATCGCTGCGCGCCTATCAGGAGTTAACGCTGCGTGCCTCACCAAGTGGCTAACACTGCATGCCCTTCATCAAGAGCCTAACATCGTGAGCACCATCAAGAACTTAGCACTGTGCGCATGCCATGGCACTCCCATTTGGACCTTCGTCCTGCATCCCCAGGAAGTTCATTCCCTACACCCCAGCCTCACTCCTCCAGGAGTCGAGTCCCCAATTACAACTCTATTCCCCCAAGAGTCACATTCTCCCCACAAAATGGTCCATGCTGCATGACCTTAAACTACACAGCCTTGGTCCCTGCCGCATGACCTTAAACTGCACAGCCTTGGTCCATGCCGCATGGCCTTAAACTACCTAGCCTTGGTCCATGCCGCACGACCTTAAACTGTGCAGCCTTGGTCAATGCCGCATGACCTTAAACTGCACAGCCTTGGTCCATGCCGCATGACCTTAAAATGCACAGCCTCGATTCTAGCTGCATGACCTTAAACCATACAGCCACAGTCTGTGCTGCATGACCTTAAACTGCACAGCTACGGTCCTTGCTGCATGACCTTAAACTGCACAGCCTTGGTCTGTGCTGAATGACCTTAAACTATAGAGGTCCAAACTACATGACCTTAAGCTGTAGTGGAGGTCTAGTTGCACGACCTTAAATTGCATGGTCCTCGTTGCATGACTTTAAACGGCATAACCGCAGTCCAAACTATATGACCTTAAACCATAGTACATGTCCTAACCGCATGACATTCAACTATTTGGCTCAAGTCCAAGATGCATGACCTTAAAGATGCTCCTACATACGCGTACATGCCCTTTATGTGCATCTTCACGCACGTCTTACCAAACTGACATGTTTGTGTGCGCACACTACCTTCATTACCTCTGTAGTGAGTCCACATATGCGCACACACCCTTTATGTGAACCTTCTGGCACGTCTTCCCAAATTGACCCGTTCATGTGCACACACCACCTTCATTACCTCCCCAGTGAGTCCACATACGTGCACATGCCCTTTATGTGCACGTTCATGCACGTCTTCCCAAATCGACCCATTCATGTACGCACACCACCTTCATGACCTCCCCAGTGAGTCCACATACACGCACAAGCCTTCCCTAACCGACCTGTTCGTGTGTGCACACCATCCATCATTTCCTAGTGAGTCTTACCCATGCTAAAAAAACAGCCACCCATCTCGCCACCCATACTCGCCGTCAGCTAGTGGGTCACCACTCTTCACCCACCATTCTTCCTTCATAGGGTAGCCTCATGCTATCTCCCCAAAGTGAGTCAAAACGATCACCATACTTACTCCATGGCCTCTACAAACTGTCATTCGTCACCACTACGGTTCAGCAGTTTGACCCTAAACTACAGTGTACGTCCTGACCGTATGACTTTAAAAGGCTTCGCACAAGTCCCGAAGGCATGACCCTAAACACGCCTTCACAAAAATTAGCATGGTGTACACCTCGACAACGGTACACCATGAATAAAAATGACGGACGGGCATGGTCACGAAACCATGAGTAAAAGAGTTCCATGAAAACAAAAACCCAGGCACGACGAAAACCCAAAAAGGCACCGTGAGCCAAAACGGATGAAAAAAGTGGACATGACTGCAAGGTCATGGGTAAAAGAGCCCAAAAATAAAGGAAGAATGCTGAAAATTGTCTCTACGGTGTCACTTCCCATGTTCAAATGAAAACCTGTAAAAAGGTGCTTGGAACAACAAAGCTGGTTGACGCACTACCACAGCCTCAGCCGACACCCAATAGTCCAATAGTCATAATCCTGGTTAATGAGGTCTACCTAAAATCGTCCACTGTCAGCATCCAATCACAACGCAAAATGGCTCATTCGGGAGTGAGAGTCGGATAAGATCTCCCACACTTCAACATCAACAAACAACAAGAATCCTTGAGGGTGAGGACGACGATCGAAAGATTCCTCCAAAATGCTAAACACCATCACGAAGGCAAGAAACTGACGAAGCCAGGGCCTAACCTGCTAGAGACTTTAGGGTTATTCCTTGCCATGAGATCGTCTTGCCTAAAACCTTCCTTAGCCAACAGGCCCAAACCTTCTGGACTTGGCAGGATGGGCCCCACGAGGTCGCCTCCCCAAAATTCTCCTAGTCGACAGGCTCAGACTTTCAGAATAGGTCAAAAGCTCCCGACTGGACCCCACTAGATGGGACCTACAGAGATAAGTTGAACATCAAAAGCAAACTTGGTGTAGCAGCGAATAATGCCGACCAAAGGTTCATAACACTTGGCCTCTAGATACCAATGAGGTCTCTACAAAATCCTCAAGCTGTCAGAATCGCAATTAGTCCCTCGAGGGTGAGGACTTCGATAGGATCCCTCAAAAGATTTTTTCCCCCTAAGGTCTCCACTGATGGACCCGTAAATTGCTGCTTGAACGCATTTTTCAG
>NW_006494931.1:8625028-8650801 GCF_000471905.2 Amborella trichopoda | reverse complement strand
AAATCAGCACTCTAAAAGTCCACTTGCTAAGTTTCGTCGCATTCTGACATGTCTAAGGCAGTGAACAAAAAGAAACAATTTCGAAGAAATTGGCTTTTAGCACCCTAAAATGGACCTTGTAATTAGAGCTATATTTTTGATGTGTCAAATAGCTATGAGACCATAACCATTGGATCCAGTACGGTAAAAAACTCTTATGGGTCAAGTTTCGACTTAATCGGGCACTGCAGGACAAAGTTATGGGTAAAATACCAAACGGGGCAGGCCGCACACTATTCCCGTGTGGCCACCTTGCACCAAAACACCATTAAAGGTGGTTGTACTAGAAACTAGAAAGAAGTTGCTGATCCGTAAAGAAAGCTGTAGAAAATTCAGTAGTAGCACGCCTCACTCCGGTGGTCAAATCACGATGCTCACATGCCCCGATCGGCATGAAACCAATTGCATTATCTGCGTAAGGTTTGAGAATATCTCTGGTCGGAACCTCGCATATGATGAATGGTTGGATTTCACACATGGAGGCATTGAAGTTGGTGTAAATTCCAGCCATTGGATTTCAAGATTCTGTCTAAAAACTCAAGACAACAAAATCTTCATCTGGACACGAAATCAAGCTGTGTTTGTTGCAATGTGATCGTAGCATCATGCTCAGTACGATTCAGTGAAGAATCAGAAGAAAAACATCAAGGAATGAGCGCACTATCGGTTCGAAGTTTTCAAGATTCATAATTCAAGTCTCATGATCATGGCTCAAAAACGTGATTCATGGCTCGAAGTTGGTATCAAATTAATTGCCATACCGAGCCCTACAAGTAAACAATTATCTTTGATCAAATGTGCATTAGAGCAACCTCGGATCAGTCATGGAAGATCATGCAAGTTCTCGGGCAGCAGCGAGGACTGTTCTGAATTTCCACACATTGTTAGGCTGGGGCAAAACAATCTTTTTTCACCTATTTTTAGAATTTCTTTTAATTCAATTAAATTGTAATTATCTTCAATTCTAGGTAGTTTTTGGGCGTCCACCCATGTTTGGGCCCAATTCTATATAAATATGCAGAGCTTCATTGTAAAAAGACCTTTGGTTCAATTCTCATTCATTCAATCAAATTTCACTTATTGCTTGAGTTCGTGGGTGCATCTTGGAGAAAGAGAGAGGAGAGAGAAAAAAAGGGCCAGTACCCTCGATAAGGTAAATTTCTCTCTCCTCCCCTCTTTCTCTCCTCTCTTCCCCCCCCTTTTCTCTCATCTCTTCCTCTCTCTTCTTCTTTATCTCTCTCTCTTTCTCCTCCTCTTTTCTCTCTCATCTATTTGTCTCTCTTCTTCTCATCTCTATCCCCTTTTCTCTCTCTTCTTTTCTCATCTCTATCTCTCTTTCTCTCTCATCTCTTCTCATCTCTATCTCTCTTGCTTTCTCTTTCTTCTCCTCTTTATATCACTCTCTCTTCATCCTCTGGTCCACCATATCTCTCTTCCCGTGCTTTTGTTTCTTTTCTCTGTTCGCCCATGGTGGACCTCTGTTAAAAACTCTGTCTTTCCTTCCTTCTCCTTCTGACACAGCCGGTGGAGGTTTAGCACCGCCTATGTCCCCTCTATCGTATCCTTTTGATATAGCTAGTGAAGGTCTATCGCCGCCTATGTGCCCTCTCTTTGCTTCTTCTCACTCAGCCGGCGAAGCTTAGCACCGCCTATGTTCTTTCTCTGCTCTTCTTCTAACACAACCGGTGAAGGCTTAGCACCGTTTGTGTCCTCTCTCTCTTCTTTGTCTGACATAATCGGTGAAGGCTTAGCGCTGCCTGTGTCTTCTCATGCCTCTTCTCTCGCCACAGCCGACAAAGGCCCAACTCCACCTGCATCTCCTTCTTTATCTCTCTTCTGTCACACTAGGGGAAGCACATCGCCCCCTGTGCCTTCAACATCTTTTCCTTACTTGTCATAGTCGGCGGAACACATCACTGACTAAGCTTTCTCTCTTCTTCTCTCATTACCGTCTGTGTCTATCTTTGCCCTTTTCTTTCTATCCTCTCTCACTCTTCTTCTCCTTCTTCTCTTCTTTCCCTTTTTGATCTTTTTCTCTTTCTTTCTCTCACTCTTTCGTTTGATGCAGAAGAGTCGAGATTAACCTTCCATGGTGGTCTTGTTGTTTAGCCATAACGTTGTTGTGCCAGTTAGAGTTAGTGTGGCCGCTTTATTGCCACGACAGACTAGCTACCGTGTCTAGCTACAATATCAATAGTAATTCTGTTGAGCCGGCCTGAGTTACTGAGTCCGTTTTACTGCCACGTCAGGTCAATTACTTACCGGTTTAGTCATTGTGTTGATCTCCCTTCTTGGTCAAATTCTTCTCTCCCCCATCCTTCTTCTCTCATTCTTCTTTTCCTCTTCTTGAATTTGCACTCCCGTGTCCATTCACTAAAAGGCAAGGTGAGGTCTGTTGCACCTGTCTTATAACATTTGCCATATGTGTGTGATTGCAAAAAACAGGAGAATACAAGACAAAGCAGCAATTTTGAACCAGTTTTACCACTTCGTGATCTAAAAGGGCGCCACGCAAGTCAGCTCGAGAAAGTCCCGAACCCATCTTAATTCCTCTCTCATCGGTTGGTCTACCTACGCTTGTTCTCGAACGAGGTTCCCGAGAGAGAGATATCAAAGTCTCAGGTTTCCCTGAAACCCAAGACATGTGCCGCCCGATCATCCAGAACCGAACCAGCTTGGCGACTCCATTGGGGACTTACTACCCCTTAGTCGAATCGTACTTGTTTGGCTAAGTTTCTCCTTTTATTTTTTGTGTCTGCACTTATGCCTGCTGGGTTATGTAACCCATTTATCCAGATTGGGGATTTTCTTATCCCCACATTCGCGAGTGTTCCTAGGGAACAAGTTCCTCCAACTTCGTTCACAACCCTTCTTTTGAGCAAAGACCCCAAGTCTAGCTCCCAAGTCTTAACCTGGATTAGTGTGAGAAGGGACCTGAAAGTCCCTAACTCCCCATCTCCTAGCTCTGGTGGAACCTCCACTAAGGTGCCTTGCATCGGCAACACATCTGTTGCCCCTTATAGCATGCACCCTATTACCGGTAAATCACTTGTTAGTCGTTTTGTCAAGGTATGTCGAAAGGCTGCCCTGTCCCTCTTTGCAAAAGGAAAGCAAGTTGCCATTGCTCCTGTGGGTCGCCGCAAGGCTACCCCCCACATTCCTGCACCACCACGAGTCTCTATCCCTAGAGGCTCAACACATCGAGGCAGAGACCCTATGGTCTCCACTCCTAGCACACACCATAAGGCTCGTGGGTTACCCACTCGAGCCACACCTAGGGGCAATCCTTATGTCACCTCGGGTCAGCATTCAGAATTGAACCTCCCAAGGCCAGATCCTTCACAGGTTGTTCATATGCATCCCACTGCTCGGGGCAACGCCGTCATCACGCCAACCCGAGTACATAAGAGATGACCTCCTTGTCCTCCTACCCAACACACACTAGCTCACCCTATAAGGGGTAGGCCTCTACCTGTTCTGTTACAGACACTTGCTCGTAGTTCTCGGCCTTCTAAGAAGGCCTGTCCACTTGATCGAGCCCGGGCTGACCCTCAGGTCACTCGTGATCCTTCTTCGCGGGGCGCACATGCGTCGTCGTCACAGATAGCCCTCGCCCTCGACTCAGGCGTCCTCATGAGTCAACCATGCTTTTCCCTACTCTTTCTTCTTCCAGCAAGCACCTCCAGCCTTGGTACTCGAAGACCTTCCCCAAGAGTACCATCTTGAACCAGCCTCGTCATTTCATTCGTGCCTTTGGAGCCATAAGAATGCTCGGGGAAAAGACCTGATGGAAGATCGAGTCCTTCATCCTCCCCGGCCCAAGATGACTCCAGTCCCTGGCCCTCATCCTTTGCCGCACCTGATAGAGACAACTCTGTCTTGTGCAAGAAGAGCTGACCAGCTGTAGTCTCGATCACAGTTTTAGCACGAGGTCCATCAAAACCTCAACACTAAAAGTGATAGGGGTTTGCAAATTCCGACCAAGGCGGTCGGAGCAACCACTTCTGATAACCCTCCTTGCTTGAATCCCTTCTACCCTCTCAGATGATGAAGCCTGAAGAAGAGGTCCATGAGTCCATTGTGGTAAATGTTGTAGAAAATGACTCAGCCCCTCATCAGCCACAGTCCCAAGATCGTCGAGAACCAGTCCTCACGCGATCGACATACAAAAAATGAGTCCAGTCGGGGCACGCAGACCCCCTGCTGACTGATCTGCCGCACGTGACCCGTCAAGTTCGCAAGCCCTCAACTGCAACTAAGGATGACCTCCCTAGAGAATTAGTCAGCATGATGGTTATAGATGAACCTGAATCGCAAGAAGACTGCAAGAACAAGTTCGAAGATATGGTGCACACAATGATGGAGAAGATTGATCGTATAGGCGCTGCACGACATTTAGTTAACCATGAGGTCAATTCCCACCACTCAGATGGTGCACCTCCAAGGCAGCCCCTTCCCTCCACCTCATAGGACAATTCTGTCCCTCACTCCCTCTCACAGGCAGACATCGATGCTATGGTGACCCATAGCTTAAAGAACAGAAAATTTTTGAGGATACAGGGTGCAACGCCTTATCAAAGGTCGTACCCTTCATACATTGAACAGGTCCCGTTTCCCTCAGATTACAAGAAAGGGAAGTTTCCCTAGTCAATGGAACCACTTCCCCCAGCTAGCATATCGCCCACTTTCAGGCAGCATGTCGAGAAACAACGGCTGATGGGAGACTCTTTCTCCATCTATTTGTTGAAACCCTTGGTGGCCCAGCTTTTCAATGGTATGCTGGACTTCCCCCAAACTCGGTGCATACTCGAGAGGAAATGGAGAAGCTGTTCCACCAGCATTTCTATGAGGTTGAGAGAGAGGTTCAAACCATCGAGCTTCTCACCCTGACCCAAGACCCCGATGAGCCCGTGGACCAGTTTATATCAAGATGGAGAAATTTAGCAGCTCGCCATCCTAATCCTATGCATGAGAAGGAAGCAGTCCAAACATGCTTGCGGAACATGCGACCTGAGATCGCTCTACATGTCGAAGCCTGTAATCCGACTTCCATGTCAGAGCTGATCTCTAAATTAGTCTGCATAGAAAGCGTATCACACCACCACGATGGGTCACGACGACCGTCTGTAAGCTCGGGGAACAACCGGGCCAATGGAAGCTCTCGGACTAACACCTGGGGTAGCCCATAAAAAGGAGTGATTAGTGCAGCCGTCGCGGTAACTGATCTGAAGAAGGTTTCCTCCCAAACTTTGGACCTCTCAAAAGGGGTGGGCATAGTAAAGGAAACTCCTCAGACAGGCAAGCAACAACAGTCGTACAATCAAGTACCCCTACCGGCGAATCTTAATCGAGGTGATTATTTCACCAGGCATAGGAACAAGGTCTACCCCTTTGAGAAGGAATGGGTCCATATGCTATTCCGATTATTATTGGAACAAAACATGATCGAGCTTCTAGAAGCCAAGTTCCCTGAGCAAGCTGGGCTCGATACTTAGGCTAATTATTGTGCTTATCATCGAAGGATCAATCATCCCACAGATGACTGCTTCATGCTAAAAGATATTATCGAGGCCCTGATTCAGAAGGGACAGATCAAGCTTGAGGACTTAAAGAAGGCCTTCGGGGAAGCAGAAGGCTCCCATGCAGTAACAATCCAAGAAGAAGGCGAAACCCCTAATATCCTTCACGCTTTCTTTATTATAATGCTTCCAAAAAAAATAATCACCTCAAAACCGACAAGGTAGCCTCGACACCTTGCTCAGCGGACCGAGAACTGTTGGTGCCCATACCACCAGTTCTGAGGCCACTACTTGTGGGAATGCACCAGTTTCCATGATATATTCGCAAAGAAAATGCGGGAATGTCAGGAGTTTTACAACGTCTCAGTAAATGATCCCCAAGCCACTGCTCCACCGATGCAAGAGGATCTCCCAACACAAGACCTTCCTAATAATGATTCAGATTCTGCTGAACCCTCGACTTCCCAGCCATGGATAGTTCACCGTGGGCGAAGTAGACTCAAGTCCTTAAGACAAGAAGCAGTTCACCAACTAGGGCTGCTCACAAGCCTAGCAAGATGAATCAAGCACTACTTTAGAAAACCAGAAGGCGACGGGCACCAAGGGCTGCTCGCCGGAGAAACAAGATGGCTCAACCTCTAGTTGAGTAGGAATTTCTCAGACCACTTCCCCCATTGCTAAATTTATTGGACTTTATCCCTAGCACAATCCTTCTTCCTTCTCCATCCCATCAAGAAGACGTCCCTGAGTCATCTTCTCCTCAGAGCACGTCCAATGAGGGTGACGACATTAAAGCACTCCCCAACAGTCTAAGCAAAGGAAAGTCTTCAAAGACCCCCTGCACACGTCCAACGAGGGTGACAACGTTAAAGGCATTCCCCAACAGTCTAAGCAAGGGAAATACCTAAAAGACCTCCTGCACACATCCAACCCTGGTGATGATGTAAAAAGCTGCCCAGATCTGTTCGATGAGGGGAATGACCTTAAAAGTCCCCCCACTTTTTGACCCTTCTCCTTATTCTTCTTCTGCTTCTCATCCTTCCTCTCCTATGTCTCCTGCGAGCACAACCTTGAAATGCTTAGACTTCGAGGCACTTGACAGAGAACTTGAAGAATCCAATATAAGCAGGACGCAATGGAAGCGAAAAGTCCTTGGCCCAAGCAGTTGGATTCTTAACAGTTGTTGATGCCCTAGCAGCTAAAGCTAAGGTAGAGCCATCTTCTTCAAAGAAGCATAAAAAGTTAAAGCCCAAGAAACCCCAGTGGCCCCCTAAGCCCAACTTTGAGCTGAGAATAATAAAATCAAGAGGACAGAGCTTTTACTCTCATGAAGTTTGCCACATGGTACAAGTCCATGAAGTATCAGCTAGCGTGGGGCAAACACTGCCGATACCCATGCAAAGACTGTGTGATTCATACGAGGACTCCTCTCGCCCCACAATTGCTGAATCTTAATTTCCCTGTAACTTCCAAGTCAAACTCTTGCAGCTTGATATGCAGTCCATGTTTGAGGAAGATCCTTCTGTTCCTCAATTTGGGACAGGTGCAGAAATTATGATCCACCCTGGAGCTCTATCGGAGGCGGAAATGTCAAGATCATGGGTCTCTGCACTTGAGGTTGATGAAAAAGCCTCTGAAAACAATGAGGAAGAGTTGCAAGAGGCCCCAAAAGAATGGGAAGATGGCGGTCAAGCTACAATCGATGAACTCAAAGAAATAAACAAAGGGGATGATCCCAAGCCTACTTTCATCTCGACGAATATGTCTCTAGGAGAGAGAGAAAATTTCACTACTTTCTTAAGAGAAAACTGGAATGTCTTCACTTGGCATTACCATGAGATGCCTGGTTTAGACCCTCAAGTTGCCGTTCACCATCTCGACGTCGATCCAACTGTCAAACAGAAATCAAGGAGGTTTAGGCCTAACCTCAAAATGCAGATAGATGCAGAAGTTACCAAACTCAGACAAGCAGGCTTCATTCATGAAGTCAAGTACCCGAAATGGCTAGCAAATGTTGTTCCTGTCAAGAAGAAGAATGGCCGAATCAAGGTTTGCATTGACTTTTGCGACCTCAATACCGCCTGTCCCAAAGATGACTTCCCGTTGCCATTCACCGAGATGCTCCCACTACCAGATCTTCTCCTTCATGGATGGATACTTCGGTTATGATCACATACAGATGGCGCCCGAAGATGAGGAAGCCACTACGTTCTTGACTCCAAAAGGGGCCTTCTGTTACACAATGATGCCTTTTGGATTAAAAAATGCTGGTGCCACATACCAGAGAGTAATGACGATCATCTTCAAAGACATGATGCACAAGGAGGTGGAGTGTTATGTAGATGATTTGGTGGTAAAATCCGAAGAGAATGATGCTCACATGAGAGACCTTGAAAAGTTGTTCAACAACTACACCTTTATCAACTTAAAATGAAACCGCTGAAATGCGCTTTTGGCGTGCGTTCGGGAAAATTCTTAGGGTTCATTGTCAGACATTGAGGGTTTGAAGTAGAGTCAGTCAAGATTAAGGCGATCCAAGAAATGTCGTCACCAACTACACTACGAGAACTGCGTTCTCTTCAAGGACAACTAGCATACATTCGCAGATTCATCTCAAACCTCTCAAGTCGCTAAAAACCCTTTATGCACCTGTTAAAGAAGGATACCCCATTCATCTGGGAGGAAGGATGTCAGACAGTCCTTTATGACATCAAGCATTATTTATTCAATCCTTCAGTACTCTCTACACCAATATTGGGAAAACCTCTCATTCTGTATGTGACCGCTTTAAACGAGTCACTTGGGGCATTGTTGGTGCAGAACAATGACGAATGAAAAGAAACGACACTATATTATCTCAGCCGCAGGATGCAAGGGACCGAGAAGAATTATCCCTCGATAGAGAACATGTGCTTGGCCTTAATCTTTGCAGTACAAAAACTCCACTATTACTTGCTTGGTCATGAAGTGAAACTCATATCAAAAACAGATTCTGTAAAGTTTCTCATGACACGTCCATGCTTGTCAGGACGCCTTGTTAAGTGGGCATTATAGCTGATGGCATTCGACATCACATATGTCCCACAAAAGGCCATCAAGGGCCAAGCCCTAGTTGATTTTCTTGCAGCACACCTCGTACCAGCGGAATCTCCCTTATCAAGTGACCTCCCTAATGAAGAAGTATTCTGCGTAGAGCTTTCTCATGCATGGGAATTATACTCCGACAGAGCCTTCCAATCAGATCGAGGAGGCACTGAAGTGGTTTTCCTAACCCCAAAAGGAGGAGTATTGCCACTTTCTTTCTCTCTCTTCGAGGCCGGTTCTCATAACGAGGCAGAATATCAGGCCCTTATAATTGGGTTAGTGATAGCCTTCGACTTCGACTTGAAGCAGCTCAAGATCTATGGCGACTCTGAGTTGGTTATCCAAAAGTTCAAAGGGATCTATGACGTGAGAAAAGACACTCTCAAGCCTTATCACGATATAGCAAAATCGTACATGGTCCAGTTTGAGGACGTATCCTTGAGTCACATCCCCAGGAGGCTGAACTCGCAGGCTGACGCACTTGCAAAACTCGAGGCTACGATTCAATTATCCTCATCAGGACCCACGCTTGTCTAGGTGGTGGAATGGAGACACATTGAACTAAGAACCGAGGTAGATGTGGATGATGAGAGAAATATCTTCCCCGAGTGCCCTCCTTATGCATTCGAAGCACTTCTATCAACTAAAAACGTAATCAAGACTGAACAAGATATGGCACGGAGTCAAGGAGCTAAGGTTCAAAACTAAGAACCAAAATTCTTCGAACTACATGTAGCGTAGGTCTAGCTACATGATCCTAAACTGTACGGTCCAAACTATATGACCCTAAACTATAGTATACGTCTTGGTTGCATGACGATAAAAGGCTTAATACCATGGTCTAATCTATATGACCTTAAACTGTAGCGGAGATCTAGTTGCACGACCTTAAACTGCGTTGTCCTAGTTGCATGACTTTAAATTGCGTAACCACTGTCCAAGATATATGACCCTAAACCATAGTGCGCATCCTAATCGCATGACGATAAACTGCTTTGCACAGGTCCAAGTGGTGTGACCATAAACTTGCCCCCACATATGCGCACACACCTTTTACCTGCATCTTCATGTGCGTCTTCCCTAACCGACCCGTTCGTGTGTGTGCACCACCTTCAACACCTCCCCAATGAGTCCATTCATTTCATCATCCTCTATCATTCCTCAGTGAGTCTCACCCATGCTCACAAAATGGTGAACCATCCCGCCACTCATACTCGTCGTACGCTAGTGGGTCACCACGTTTCATTTACCTTTCATGCATCATCCATCTTTCATAAGTAGCCTTGTGCCATCTCCCCAAAAGTGACATACTCACTCCATGGCCTCAACAGACTGCCATTCATCACCATCACAGTCTAGTTGTATGACCTTAAACTAGAGTGCACGTCCTGGCCGCATGACGTCAAAAGGCTTCACACAGGTCCTGAAGGCACTACCTTAAACACACCTTCACAAAAAAATATATAAACAGG
This sequence comes from Amborella trichopoda, assembly GCF_000471905.2. Next base: position 8,640,687 of record NW_006494931.1, on the reverse strand, counting down.
TGACCCCGTGCCGTTGAAGGCCTGACCTTCCTTCAAAGTGTTGACCCCATGTCATGCTCTCAGGTCCTAACCTGAATTGGTGTGAGGAGGGACCTAAAAGTCCCTCAATCCCCATCTCTTAGCCTTGGTGGACCCTCCACCATTGCACCTTGTATGGGTGGCACACTAGCCACCACACACTGCATGCACCCCACTATCGGCAAGTGACTTGCTGGTCCCACTGCTCGGGGCAGCCGAAAGGCCGCCCATGGTAGTCAAACTATCAGTGCTCCTTCGGGTCACCGTAAGGACAACCCCCACTCTCTATCATATCGGGCCCCTGTAGCCAGAGGCTCGACACGTCGAGGAGGAGGCCTTAAGACTGCCACTTCCCACACATGCATTAGAGCTTCTGATCCATCCACTCAAGCGACACCTCAGGGTAACCCTCAGACTGCCTCCAACCACTATCCATGCTCTGGTCTTCTTGGACCTAGCCCTGTATACCTTTACATATTCATCTCACTACTCAGGGTAGCCCTGTTGTTGCATTTACTTGAGTACATGAGAGACGTCGTTGTCCCTCCCAACACATGCCTGTACACTCTGTGAGGGGTGGTCACAAGGTTATTTCCTCACAAACACATGCTCGCGGTATTCGGCATCCTAAGGCCAGGCCTACTGTTCGAGCCCAAGTTGACCCCGAGGTCACTTGGAACCCCTCTGCAAGTGGCACACACACGCCACCCCCACGGACGACTCCCAGCTCCTGACTAAAAGGTCATTGACAGTTGTCTCCTCCCCAATTCGTCCCTTCTGCCCTGGTCAACTCTCTTACCATACCCTATGTAGACCAGCCCTACCTTTGGAGCTCACAAAAGATCTTGGGGCAAGGCTCCATTGAGTGATGAGGCCTTCCATCGCCCCTCTCTCCCTAAGCTAAGACAGAAGCCCGAGCTGACTCCTGTTTCTAACCCGCATCCCTTGCCTTATCTCATGGAGACTGCCTGGTCATGTTTGAAGAAAGCAGACCATGCATAATCATGGTCCCAGTCTCGATTCTGGAGGGAAGTATACCAGAGCCTGAGATTCAAACATGACCGAGGCGTGCGAATAGTTCATAGAGAAGAACTTCAGACACTCGAGGCAAGCTAGCCTGCTGATCCCCTAGCCAAGAACCCCTTTTACCCACTACAGGCCTCAGCAGGGCCTGAGGTGGAAGTGTCAAAATCATGCATGGTTGTCAATGTCGTAGGAGACGACCGGACCTTGCGGCTCCTACGGTCCCAATACCATCGCGAACCTGTCCTGACCGGATCAGCATGCAAAGCTCGAGCTCAGTCAGGGCATGATGAACCCCTGCTGACCAACTTGCTGCCTGTCCACGTAAGAGATCAACCTCCCTGAAGAAACAGTCAGCGTGATGGTCGCTGAGGAGCCCAATGATGATTAAGTAGACCATATGAATCCGTTTGAGGACATGATGTACAGGATGATGGAGAAGATCGAGCTGATGGAAGGTACCCGACTCCTTGGGAACTCATCTCACCAGGAAGCCAATTCTCCTCATCCAGCAGATCCGATCGTGAGGCAGCCACCTCCTTCGCATGACCATTCCTCCTCTCAGCACGTCTCACAAGCTAACATCGATGCCATGGTCATCCACAGTTTGCAAGGTAGACAGATCTTGAGCGTGCAAGATACAGCCCTATATCAGAAGCCCTATCCCTCTTATATTGATCAGGTCCCATTTCCCCTTAATTAGCAGAAGGGGAGACTCCCACTCTTCAATGACACGAGTTCCCCTCACCAGCATATTGCCCACTTCTTTTTGGCATGTCAAGAGACAGTAGCTGATGGGTGGCTTCTTCTCTGTCAGTTTGTTGAAACTCTTGACAGGCCATCATTCAAGTGGTATGCTCGACTACCCCCGAACTTAGTACAGACCTGAGAAGAAATGGAGCACTTGTTCTAGAAGCGCTTTTATGAAGTTGAAAGAGAAGTTCAGACTATTGAGCTTCTTACATTAACCCAGGGCCCAAATGAGCCAGTTGATCAATTCATCGCAAGATGGAGAGATCTAGTTGCGTACTAAACTACCCCCATGCCTGAAATTGATGCGGTCCAAACATGTGTGCACAACTTGCGGCCAGAAATCTCCCTGCATGTCGAGGTGTCAAACCCAACTTCTATATCGGATCTGATCTCCAAAAAAGTTTGGATAGAGAGCCTCCTTAAGCATCATGGCAAACTTTGAACCTCATCATCAAATGGGGAAAACAAAAGAAGCTCTGGTAATGTTCGTCCCAATTCTCGGGGCAATCAATATAAAGGAATGATTAGTGCTTCTGTCACTGTATCAGACCTCAAGAAGGCCTCACCTCAAACTCTGGATTTCTCCAAGGTTGTGAACGCTGTAAATACTCAGGGGACACCTCAGGCAAGCCAACAAAAATCCCAGTCCTACAATAAGGTGCCTCCACCTCAGAACCTCTATAGAAAGGACTATTGGGCAGAGTAGAAAAAGAAAGTCTGTAGCTTTGATAAGGAGTGTGTCCTGACTTACTCCGAATGTTGATAGAGCAACAAATGATCACCTTGCTTGAGATGAAAAAGCCAGAAGATGCTGATTTCGTCACCCACAAGAATTATTGCGCATATCATAGAATGTTGGGGCAATCTGTTCAGAATTTGCTTCACTCTCAAGGATCACATCGAGGCTTTAATCCAAAAGGGGCAGATACAGCTTGATAGTCTCAAGAAGGCATTTGAGGCAGCTGAATCATCTCACGTGGCGACAGTTCAAGAAGAAGACAAGCAAGAGTATCGTCATAATGAACTACCACCATACCTTCTTCAAACGCTATTTCGTATGATGCTTCAAGAAGAGATCATCGCATCAAAGCTGTCAAGACACTCAGGAATCTCGCTCGAGGGACTGACAACCTCTGGTGCCCATATCACCAGATACGAGGTCACGATTTAGAGGGGTCCTTTGACTTCCAAGCCATAGTCACAGAGAAAGTCCAAGGAGGACACGTCACTAGCACTATCCTAAGGGATGACGTTCGAACCATAGCTGCCAACACAAGAAGTTACTCAGACACAAACCTCCTGTGAGAGTGCACCACCTGAGCCTTCTGATCTTGACGAATCCTCAACTTCCCAACCATGGCAAGTCTATCAAGGATGAAACAGAATGAAGTCTATGAAGAGGGAGGCTGTTCGCCAAGCAAGGCCAGCCCTTAAGCTTCGTGAACCTGGTCAGCCTGCGCCCGTTCATAAAAATGGTAAAAGGAGATGAGCACCAAGGGCCACCTACTGATAGAGGAAACTCCCTCAACCTTAGACTGAGGTTGAATTCCTCAAGCCCCTTCCTCCGTTGCCAACCCTGCAGGTTTTCTTCCCTGAGTCCGTCGCTTTCACTGATCAAGACACGCAATCTAGCCAAGAGGGCATTCTTGAGCCTTCTTCTACTCAGATTCCCAACATGTCCGATAAGGGTGATGACATTAAACGCACCCCCCAATGGTCCGAGCAGGGTGAAGACCTAAAAGATTCCTTGCCCACCTCCAATTCCGATGATGATGCTAAAAGTTATTCGAATTGGTCCAATGTGAATGGCAACCTTAAAATCTCTCGCCCATCTTCTATCCCCGACTCTTGTAACCCTTCTTCTTCTTCTGCTAATACGTCTTTTGCAGGTTCAACTCTCAAATGCCCAGACTTTGAGGCTCTTGACAAAGAGCTGAAAAGTTGCAACATTAGCAGGCGGCATTGAAAACAACTGAGGAAGACGGTGGCCCAAGCAGCCGGATTCCTAACAGTTAGAGATGCTTTAGCATTTAGAGCTAACAAGAAGCCTCCTCCCACTATTGAGGAGCTTATCAAGCAACACAAGAATCCCAAAGCCAAGGGAGCCCAAAGGCCTCCTGAGCCCGACTTCGAGCAACGCCTGAAAGAGTCAAGAGGGCAGAACTTCCATTCCCACAAAGCATGCCACATGGTGCAGATCTCTGAAATAGTGGCCAACACTGACCCAATCGGTCTAAGGTCAGACAAGAAGTTACAGCCTCTCATGCAGAAATCGAGACTCTTGAAGTACCCTGGTCTGCCACTCATCCCATACCCTAACACATCGACCAATCCACCATTGCTTAGGTACTCGGAACCACCATTGGTTCCATACACTCAAACCATCTCCAAACCCTCAAACTCCATCAACCTCTATTGCACCAATACCTACTCCTATCGCTCAATATAACCATTCCGCACCGGACTCGACTGCACGACTTGGCCAGTCTGCATCAAGTCCGATGACGCAACCATTACCTACCCAATACTCACAACCTCCCTAATCCATACGGGTTGCACAACAAAGTCAACCAGTGCCTCAAAACAAACCTTCATCGCCTAAGCCTACCTCACAACCTACCATCTCACTAAAGCCCATGGTGAATCGATGAGTATATGGAAATGGTGATCGCAAGAACGAGAATGATGTGGTGGTTGTATCTATGATCGCTGAATCACATAACTCTTCCCTTGCACTCTCCCTCTCCTTAAAACCAACCCCTCTTCAAGCAAGGAGGAAGAAGAAGTGGCTACCATGCTCTATACCATCAAAGCACAATTTGAGGTGGAGATGTCAAAAGCATGGGTACCTATGAACTCGAAGGTTGGGATATTCGAGGTCAATGAAAGTCCCCTTGGATCACAAACCGATGATGAGATGGAAGTTCAAGAAGCCCCCGAGGAATGGGAAGAGGGTAGACAGCTACAACTGACGATCTTGAGGAAATAAACTTGGGCGATGAAATGACCTGAAGCCAACTTTTATTTCAGCTAACATGTCGTAAGATGAGAAGGAGCACTATATTACCTTCCTACGAGCAAATCGAGACATCTTCACCTGACACTATCATTAGATGCTCGGTCTCGATCCCTAAGTCCGGTACATCAGCTCGGCATTGATCCATTCTTCAAACCCATAAAGCAAAAATCGAGAAGGTTCCGACCTGATCTTGAAATGCAAATAGATGCTGAAGTAACTAAACTCATGGAAGCAGGTTTTATTCGGGAGGTCAAATACCCGAAATGGGTCGCCAATGTTGTGCCAGTTAAAAAGAAGAACAGGCAACTCAGGGTCTACATTGATTTCCGTGACTTGAATGCTATCTGTCCAAAGGAAGACTTCCCATTACCGTTCACAGAAATGCTTATCGATTCCATGGCCGATTGCTAATTCTTCTCCTTAATGGATGGATATTTAGGGTATAATCAGATAGGGGTGGTACTAGACGATGAAGAAGCCACTGCCTTCTTGACTCCCAAAGGGGTCTTTTGTTACACAATGATGTCATTTGGATTGAAGAATGTAGATGCTACATATCAGTGATCGATGACCACCATTTTCAAAGATATGCTGCACAAGGAGGTGGAGTATTACATGGATGATTTGGTGGTGAAATCCAAAAAGAAGGATGTTCACATGCATGACCTTGAGCAGATGTTCAAGTAGCTCCGCCTTCATCAGCTTAAGATAAATCCCTTGAAATGCACCTTCGGTGTACGTTCAGAGAAATTCTTAGGGTTCATTGTCAGCTATTGGGGATTGGAGATCGAACCTGTCAAGATCAGAGCAATTCGAGGAATGCCACCGCCATCGACGCTCTGAGAACTCTGGTCTCTTTAAGGACAACTTGCTTATATTCAAAGATTCATTTCCAAACTCTCAAGTCATTGTAAGTCGTTTACACACCTGTTGAAGAAGGACTCTCCTTTCATATGGGATGAGGCATGTCAAGCAGCCTTGGATGATATCAAAGAATATTTGCTATACATCCTGGCACTCTCCATGCGAGTGTTAGGAAAGCCCCTCAGTTTGTATGTGATCGCCCTCGACGAGTCGCTTGGTGCGCTCCTCGCACAGAACAATGAGGAAGGGAAAGAAACCGCTCTGTACTACCTCAGCCGCAGGATGCGAGGAGCTGAAAATAATTACCCGCCAATTGAGAAGCTGTGCTTGACACTGATCTTCACGGTTCAAAAGCTTCGCCATTATCTGCTCGGTCATGAGGTGCAGCTTATCTTAAGAGCTGACCCCATCAAGTTCCTCATGATACGCCCTTGTCTGTCAGGGTGCTTGGCTAAATGGTTGCTATTACTAATGGAGTTCAACATCATGTATGTACTGCAAAAAAGTCGTCAAGGGCCAAACCCTGGCTGATTTCTTGATAGCACACCCCTTTTCAGCAGAATCTCCCCTGTCGAGCGACCTCCCCGATGAGGAGGTGTTTTGCGTTGAGCCAACTTATGATTGGAAGATGTACCTTGACGGGGCCTTTCAAACTGAACGAGGTGGTGCCGGTGTAGTATTTTTGACCCCTCAAGATGGCGTCATTCCCTTGTCCTTCTCTCTGACAAAGGTCGACTCGCACAATGAGGCTGAGTATCAAGCCCTCATAATAGGGCTTGAAGTCACCTTAGACCTCGAACTAGAACGGTTAGCCATTTTTGATGATTCTGAGCTGGTAATAAGGCAGCTCAAACGGATATACTATGTGAGAAAGGATAGCCTCATGCCTTATCATGACACTGCTAAGACCTTGATGGCAAACCTCGATGACTTTTCCTTAGGGCATATCCCTAGAAGGTTGAATTCCCAGGTTGATGCCCTTGCCAAGCCCGGTGCCACTATTCAAATCTCCTTGAAAGAACCCACGCCTGTATGGGTAGCAGAGTGGAGGCACATCGAGCTGGTTAAAGAGTTAGATGGGAACGATGAAAGAATTCTTTTCTCAGAATGCCCTCCTTATCCATTCAGGGCACTCCTTGCTTCCAAGGATGCTCTCGAAGCAGCAAAGAAGGTGAAGCAGGTCCAAGGCGATAAGTTTGAGAAACAATAAGGGGAGATCTTTGATCCAATATGCGTCGAGATCGAGTAGGTTGAGGATTGGAGGGAACCCATAATCAACTTCATTAAACATGGTCGGTTGTCGAACGATCGCATTGAGCGCAACAATATACGAAGAATGGCTGCCAAATACACTCCTTGATGGGGATGCTCTCTTTCGACGATCCTTTGACGACATCCTCCTTTAATGCATTGACACAAAAAGGGCGAAGCAAGTACTGAAAGAAGTGCATGCCGGGATCTGTGGCCTTCATCAGCCTGGTCCTAAGCCCTATGAACGGATATGCAGGATGGGATATTACTGGCTGTCAATGGTCGTAAATTCATTGACTTGTGCCAAAAGGTGCCAAGTATGTCAGATGCATTCAAACCTCATTCACTAGCCACTAGTGTCTCTGCATCCTATGCTTATGTCATGGCCCGTCTCACAGTGGGGTATGGACATTATCGGACCCATCAATCCTCCCTTAGCATTGGGCCATACCTTCATCTTAGCAGCCACATATTATTTCTCCAAATGGGCTGAAGTGATCCCTCTCAGACATGTCCCTGGGGAATCAGTGGCCAACTTCGTGCCACATTACATCATTTACCAATTCGGTGTGTCAGACCGAATCACATCAGATGACGATCCCCAGTTCAGAAGTCAGCACATTGACCTCTTGGTTACCCAATTTGATTTAGAGTGGAAGTACTACTATGTACCACCCTCGGGCAAATGGTTTGGCCAAAGCCTTCAACAAGGCCCTCTGCAGTGTTCTGAAGAAATCCGTGTCGAAGATGAGGAAAAATTGGCATGAAAAGCTTCCCGAGGCTTTATGGGCCTATGGCACTACCACCAGGAGTGCCATCGGCTCTACTCCATATTCTTTAGTCTATGGGAGCAAAGTGGTACTACCCCTCGAGATCCAACTTCCCTCGCTTCCCGTCGCTATACATCATGATATGACAGAAGATGAACAGGTTAAGTTGCATTACCAAGAATTAGACGCACTTGATGAGAAGAGATTTGAAGCTCAACAGAAACTTGAACTCCACCAGGGGAGGATGAAAAGAACAAGTCATTCAAAGTTCACTCATTCTCTCGTGTTGACTTGGTCCTAGCAGTAAAATGGCCGATCGTTATGCATGGGCGTTGCAAGGAGAAGTTTGAGCCAAAGTGGGAAGGCCCTTTTATCAAGAAAGCTTCTCCAAATGGGGGTTACATAGTGACCCATTCTGATGGGGAGGAGGCAATCCTCTTATCAACGGACGTTATCTGAAAAGAACTCATGACTTACAGTCTCAGCGGCACGACCTCAAGCGCGCCCCTCACCACATGCTGCCGTCGAGCACGTTTTCACTGTCGAGTGCCACCCCTGTACCCACTAGTGCAACCTTTCTACCTTTACGCTCACATCTTTTGCATACACCTCCACACATGCCTTCCCTAGACGGGCCATTCATGTACGCATAGGAAAGGTTCAACCCTCATCTACTTTCCATCCCCAATGGAGTCATACTTGTGCCCCCGATCACATGAGTTGACCCATTTTAAATCACCAGGGAGTCACATCCACTCCCTAATCCCCAGTAAGTCTTCTTCCACTCACCATCCCTCACTAAGACACCTTCATCTGAATCCACTGCCCATAAATGGTCGTGACCATTCCATTCCTAGTGAGTCAAACCACTGTTCATAGACTCATTCCCCATGGAGCCTCATCTACTTCATATCCCTAGTGAGTCCACCCCTCACTGAACTACACACATATATGGTGACTCGCACCATGGTCCACTTGCATGACCCTAAATTGTAGCACCCGTCCTGGTTGTATGATGTTGAACTGCTTCGGAACACGGTCTAGTTGCATGACCCCAAACTAAAGCACCTGTCCTGGTCGCATGACGTTAAACTGCTTCACACCACGGTCTAGTTGAATGACCTTAAACTGTAGCACCTGTCCTGACGGCATGTTGCTAAACTGCTTTGCACCACGGTTCAGTTGTGTAACCTTAAACCGTAGCACCCATCCTAGCCGCATGACGTTAAAATGCTTCGTACCACGGTTCAATTGCATGACCTTAAACTGTAGCATACGTCCTGGCTACATGACGTTAAAATGCTGTGCACAATGGTCCAGTTGCATGACCCTAAACTGTAGCCTACATCTTGGCCGTATGACGTTAAACTACACCGAACAAAGGTCAAGGCTATGCGACCCTAAACCGTAGCCCAGATCCTTGTGGCATGACCTTAAACATGCCACCATACACGTGTGTACCCTCTACATGCCCTTCTATGCATGCCTCCCCTAGCCAGCCCATCCACACGCACATATCACCTTCACTGCCTCCCCAGTGAGTCTATCTTCATTGCCTTCACAAACTCACAACACCCCCAGTGAGTGGTACCCATGCTCAAGAAACCACGGTGAGCCATCCCATCATCCATACTCACCGTCAGCTAGTGGGTCACCCATTATCCATCTTCCACACAAACACCACCCATCATACATAGACAGTCTTGTGCCATCTCCCCCAAGTGAGTCAAACGACCATACTCACCCTATGGCCTCCACAGACCATCGTCCATCGCCATCACAGTTCAAGTTATATGACCCGAAACTATAGCGCACGTCCTGGCCACATGACGTTAAATTGCTTCACACAATGGTCAAGGCTATAAGACCTTAAATCATAGCCCATGTCCCTGAGGCATGACCTTAAAAACGCCCCAACAAAAAAATGGGCATGGTGTAAACCCGAAAGGGGAATGCTATGAGTAAAAATGACGGATGGACATGGTCACTAAAACCATGAGTAAGCGTGTTTCGTAAAATAAAAATCGGGCACGGTGAAAACTTGGAAGGACATCGTGACCAAAAAGGGAAAAAGTGCATACATGGCCGTTAGGTCCTAAGCAAAAGAGCTCAATAAAAAGGAAGTTGGTGAAAACCTTCTTTATAACACCAATTCCCCTAGTCCAAGTGAAAACCCAAAAGGGCACTTGGACCAATAAGCAGGTTGATGCAGCATTCCCCTCCACAGGCGGCTTCAACCGGCACTTCAAGAAAATTCCTCGGTAGCAGAATACTCTGTTGTCGAGACCCAAAAACAAGATCGTTCATAGGTAAGAAACTGTCAAATCAAGTCAGGCAAACCTAGTGTAGCAGCAAAATATGCCGCCCAGACGTTAAATAGGGTGTAGACTATAAAATCATCTCGCCATATGTCCAACGGGGTGTAGACGTTAAAATCATCCCTTAAGATCCCTCACAGGTTAGAAACTGTCAAATCAGGTCAATACCTGCCTGCAACAACTAGGGTAGAACCCTTTCAAGGCCGCCTCACCAAAACCCCTCCGTGGCCGGACCAGACATTCGGGACAAGCTAACAAAAAGCCCCCGACTGGACTCAGCAGAATGGGGCCCACGGAGGTACCCTGCTTGTCAAAACAAACCTGGTGTAGCAGCAAAAAACACTGCAAATACGTCCAACAAAGGTGAGGACTTTAAAAGCATCCTGCATGTTCAACAAGGGCGAGGACATTAAACACATCCCCCCAAAAGTCTCCATGTTTGGGTCTATATGCCCTTAAACAAGGCCCCCAGCCGTTAAAGCACCTTGTTCACCCCTCTGGGAAGCATCTTTGCACGAGTATCCCTTCAACGTTCATGTGATCCGGTGGCTAGGAAGAAAACTAAAGTCGAAGGACAATTTTGATTCTGAATGTTATCCTTCTCGCTTCTCTCGAAGCACAACGTTCGATAGGGCAAGCTGTTTGAAGGTATTTTTCAACACTTGTATCCTCGATTTGAATAAAGAGAAAATATTTTATGATCGAGGTCCGTAGGTGCCAAAATGCCTGTCGACTACGGAAGCCATAGATCAATAAGCACTGATCCAGAAGTGAAATTTTCAAAAGTCTCAGAATGGCCCAAGAAGGTTCAAAATCATGCCAAAAGGTATTCTAAGAGCACATGCTAAGTTTTATCACAATCCAACGAGTTTAAGGCAGTGTAGATTCATAAACAGTTTTGGAAAAAACGACCTTTACCGCCCTGAAAATGAACGTTAAAACTCCATCCCTATCACTGGAGTGTCAAATGACTACGAGACTACCACCATTAGATTCAGAATGTCCAAAAACCCCTTGGGACCTAGTTTCGGCTTGATCAAGTGTTTTTGAACCCAGTTATGTTCAAATTACCAAAAAATAGTAGGCCTCATGCTATTATCGTGCACCCTCAGTGAACTTGTTTCAATTAATGGAAATTGTGTTTTCAGGTTTCAGACTGAACTTTGAAAGGACATATCTCTCTCGTCTTAGGTCAGATCAAGCTCAAATTTTGGGAGCATGTCCGTCTCGTCAACCCGAGCATTTCGATAAGTGGCATGACCCATGTCGTAGCTAGAGCTGGGATAAAAACAAGAGAGAAGATTGCAATCCAAGGCAAGGTTGTAGATTTTCTAGCATGAGCATGCCTCGAGCGAGCAGCCACATCACGATGGTTGCACATCGGATCGATCCAAAACTAAGCCCATTATGAACTCGAGGTCAGAGGGTTCATCTGCGCCGAACGTCACGCATGATGGACGGTTAGATTCGTCGCACAATAGAGTCGAATTTGCTGTAATTTTTGGCCACCGGAATCCAAACTCTGGCCAAAGTTCCAAATTTGGAAAATGGTCGTTCGGACACCAAATCAAGCCACGTTCATCGTCAAACGCTCATGACGGCATGCTCATCAAAATACAACGAAGATATTGTTGGAAAACACTGAGAAACGGACGTGATCTTGAATCAAAGATCCCACGTTTCCCATGATTTTCACGTCTCATGATCGTGGCCCCATAGTCCAATCCATGGCTCGAAATGGGTATCAAAACAACAGTCTTCCTGAGCTGATCAAGAAAGTAATAATCTTTTGGTCGGATGAAGACCGAAGTGACCACAAACGGATCCCCGAAGATCGCAAAGGTTGCATGGCCAAGACAGAAACTTAATTGGAATTTCAGGATTTGTGGGTGAGGGGCAAAATCATCATTTTACCCCTAATTTATTAATTTTCTGCAATTCATTTACTTCATATTTTTCCACAATTAAGTTAAAAATTAGGTATCCACCCATGTTTGGACTTAAAATCTATATAAGCACGTGATGCTTATATGTAATGAACCCTTCTTCGATTAATAAAATTTGGGCTCTTGTTTAAGTTTTTGGGTCACGGTTTAGAGAGAGATAGGAGAGAGAAGATCTAAGCAGGTTCCCTTGGATGTTAAAAGTTACTTTCTCTCTCCTCTGTTCTTTCTCTCTCTTGTTCCTCTCTTCTCTCCTCCTCTCTCTTCTTTCTCTCTCTTCTTTCTCTCTTCTTCTTCTCTTCTTTCTCTCTTTTCTTTCTCTTTCTTCTTTCCTTTCTTTTCTCTTCTTTTTTCCTTTCTCTTTTTGCTTCTTTCCTTTTTCTTTTTGCTTCTTTCCTTTTTCTTTTTGCTTCTTTCCTTTCTCTCTCTCCTTCTTTCCATTCTCTCTGCTTCTTTCCTTTCTCTCTCTTCACTTTCCTTTCTCTCTGCTTCTTTCCTTTCTCTCTTCTCCTTTCCTCTTTCTCTCTCTTCTTTCTTCCCTTTCTTTCCTCTTTCTCTCTCTTCTCTCTCTATCTGACACAGCAGGGTACACCGTTGTGTGCGACATCTTTCTCTCATCTCTCTTTATTTGGCACAACAGAGTACACCACCGTGCGCAATATCTTTCTCTCTTCTCTCTTTCTGTCTGGCATGGCAGAGTACACCACCGTTCGTAAGATCTCTTTCTCTCTCTCTGTCTGGCATGGTGGAGTACAGCACAGCGTGCGACATCTATCTTTTCTTTCTCTTTATCTGGCATGGTGAAGTACATCGTCATGCACAACATCTTTCTCTCTTCTCTCTCTCTGTCTGGCACAACGGAGTACACTGCAGTGCATGAAATTTCTTTCTCCTCTCTTCTCTCTCTTTTGCTTGCTTGACCGGAGGGCAGGCTGAGCCTTGTGTCGTTGTGCCAGTCTTGCGGTCGAGCAGTCTAGTCGCCATGCCTGTCTAATCACCGTGCCTGTGTAACTGCTGCTCCAGACCAACCGTGGTGTCAGTCTTGCCTCCATCCCAGTCTTGCTACCGTGCCAATCTTATTGTTGTGTTAGTCTTACCGCCGAGCAGTCTAGTCTCCGTTCCGATCTAGTCACCATGCCCATCTAGCTATCGAGCTAGACCAGCCATCGAGTAGTCTTACCATCGTGCTAGTCTCACCGTCGTGTCAGTTTAGCCATCATGTCAGTCTCACCGTCGTGTCAGTTTAGCCGTCGTGCCAAACTTCTTCTCTCTCTTTCTCTTTGCTTTCTCTTCTCTCTTCTTTTCTCTTCTCTTCTCTCAATCTTTTCATCTCTTCTCCCTTTGGAATGTTTAGTGAGAGCCAAGCTAACCTTCTCCCTCTCTTATCCCTTTTCTTCTTCTTCTTTCTAAAGGATTTAGGTGAAAAACAAGTCAGCCTTCATTCCTCTTGTTTACACTCTAATTTGTGTGGATCTCTAAGATGAGATCTGCTCAAATCTTAGTAAAAAATTGAGTTATTTTTTAGAAGGTGGAGAAAGTGGGGTCGCTTGAATTATAGGCTTAGAAAGATCTTAGATTTATATAGCTCCGGTCATTTTCTGAGTCCATTGGCAGCGTCAGCTCCAAATCCGTATTTTAAATTAAAAACTCCTCTAAATTTAATTGAATTTAATGATGAATTAATTTTTAGAAAAAAATAAATAAATCAGATAATTAAAAAAAGAAAAAAAAAATTACGCAAAGAAATATATTTACCTCTAGGGTCTCGAAACCCGGAGTTTCGGGCTTAGATCAGGCCGCTCTTCAGATTTACGCCACCATCTCTTTTTTTGGATGCCTTTATTTGATGGAATTGGTAGATCTAAGGTTCTTTTGACCTAGATCTAGGGTTCCTAAGGCAAGGAGAAAATCTGAGAATTTTAAGTAGGGTCTACCTAGGCTTTTCTTGAGATTAGACAAGAATTTCCTTAGTTTTCTAAGGGTTTTGAGATCTTCAGAGGTTGAATATGACTTTTGAGATTTTCTCTAATTTTTTGGGATTTTTTCTAAATTTTTAGGAATTTACTAAGGGTTTTTCCTATTGTTGGTATTTTAGGCTATTTTTCTAATTTTGAGAATTTCTAAGGGATTTCTTTGTGGTTTCTGATCTTTTCCTTTTGGGTTATGATGGGGGTATTTATATTTCCTAATTTGTTTGGAGTTTTTTCAGATTTTTTTGGATTTATCTTGAGTTTTAGCCTTATCTAATTAAAGAAAATGCGTTTACTGCATCACTAGATGCGTTGACTGCGTCATCAACCCACAGGGACCAAATTATCATTTGTTATATCGTTTTATCTGTAGGTCCGATTGAGGCGATTCTTGGACCGTTGAAATCTCTTAGGCTTTACTTTAAGTTGGGATAGGATTTGATAGTTTTGGGTTATTAAATTGGGTCTATGTTGCCTATGATCTACTATAGTTTGTGTGGTCCTTTAGCACCAGAATCGAGGTGTTTAGGAGTTCCCTTAGCCAAAATTTCGAGGAGTTGTCTACTCCTCTTTTCTCTCTTTTTTTCCAAACTCTAATTCTCTCATCCTTTTTAGGTACTACTAAGATATTGGCTAACCAATCCAGATAGTCCACAGGTACAATGAACTTTACCTTAAAAGTTTGTCAATCTCTTCTTTTATCTTCAACTCCAAGTGTAAGCCGGGAAAGTTGTCGTTCTAAGAGCTATTCTTCTAGAGAAATTATAATCTTTGGTTTTGGAAAAGATTCGATCTTTCGGTGGTCAATACCTTGAATTCCTCCAAGAATAAAACCTGGAGGTCGAGAAGATTTGAGTTTGCATTGAAGCTTAGAAAGTGTGCAACCCAACCCTCTTCGATCGTTGGTGTATACTTTCGCATGAGGGGAATGAGTAATTGCCTCAGCAACACCTTGCCCATTTTTTCCAAGGCCAGCGCCAGGGTATTACCCCTGAACCAAAAATATATTTCATGCTGTGGATGAACCGAAATCCTAATGACCATAACAAATTTTCAATTTCTCAAACACTTCATGCGTTTTATGGATCATAGCGTAATTTTCCTTATATGTTAGAAGTGGGATCTCTTGGATTTTCAAGTTTTCAGAGAGTTTCTCTTTTACTGCTTTGACTGCATCTGAACGTATGCGAGCCACTCCTTCAACAGTTGGGAACTTCAGGCATTGGTGTAAAGTGGAGGCCACAACAAGATTTTCATGTAGTCAAGGCTTGCCAATGAGTAGATTGAAAAAATGCTCAATGTCAATGACATAAGATCTCACTGTTTGGACCACTGGCCCAATCTTAAGAGTGAGGGGGATGATCCCTAAGGTTTTTTCTTTAAGCCTAATCATAGGCTGCAATTGAGATGTTTGAGACCTCAAGGTCTGTTTGTGATAACCCTACTCTTAGAATAGTTTTTAAGGGACATATGTTCAGAGATGCCCCATTGTCAACCACCACTTTTCGGATTTCATAACCACTCATGAAAACAGTGATATAAAGTGGATGAGTGTGAAAACGATCGAACCCCAGAGGTATGTCATCATGAGTAAATGTAATAGGGGTCGGTGCCGTTAAAAGATTGATCATGTTGCTTAGCTCTTTCGGTCTAGCGTGGGCAGTAGACTCAGTATCTGAGTCATCACGAACTCCAGACATGAATAGAAAAATATGCAATAATTTTTTTTT